>OU696533.1:66583201-67183201 GCA_916048285.2 Bellardia pandia
TTGACTTCATTATGTTGAGGAATAATTTGATTATTTATTCTGATGGACGAGCAGGTATCTTTTCGCAATGTGAAAGTGATATGAATACATTTTTGTTCATTTACCCTGATTTTCCAAAGCTCTAGCCAATTCTCTAGTTTATAAACATAATTCTGCAAATTCCGTGATGCAACTTGGTGGTCCTTATGGACGCTGACAAAGGCTGTATCGTCTGCAAAAGTTGACGTGTGGATTTTGGGGTCTGACGGCATGTCGGAGGCATAAATCAAATATAAAGTAGGGCCCAGTATGCTACCCTGTGGCACACCTGATTCAATTGGCTGAGCGGTACTTAAAAAATCACCTTCTTTGATTTTAAATTTGCGACCGTATAAATAACTTTCCATGAGTTTATGGGTGTTAGCAGGCAGAGTTGATTTTATTTTGTGCATTAAACCGTCATGCCAAACTTTGTCAAACGCTTGGGACACATCAATGAAAAGGGCGGAGCAGTATTTTTTATCTTCAAACGACCCTCTTATCACATTTACCAATCTGTGAGTTTGTTCGATGGTACTGTGTTTAGCTCTGAATCCGAATTGATGATTTGGAATACATTCAGTGTCATTCAGAATTGGAGTCAATTTAGTCATTAACAATTTTTCGAACAGTTTAGAAATTGTCGGCAGTAGGCTAATTGGCCTATATGACTCCACTTTGGTGTGGTCCTTCCCTGACTTAGGAATCATAGTGATCATAGACACCTTCCAATCTGCAGGATAGTATTCTAGGCGTAAAATAGCGTTGAAGATAAAGAGGATAATCTTTCTTGCTACACGAGGTAACTCCACAAGCATTTTATTGCTGATTTCATCCATACCTGGAGCCTTTCTAAGGTTCAGAGTACCAATAGCGTTTTGGACATCACGAAAGTTTAGTCTTAGAGGTACAGGAGGTCTAATAACGAGTGGAGGCAAATCAGATGCATTATTTGAGTAGTTTATAGTAAACACTTTTCTCAAATGATTAACAAATAAAGTCCCCTTCTCGGAATCATTTCTAGCCCAGTCACCAGTCGGATTTCGCAGAGGAGGCTTTCCTCTAACTGGTCTTTTTAAACCTCGTGCCGCCTTCCATAACGAATAGTCAGATTGTGGGGTACTATCAAGACCCTCCAAGTAAGATTTAAGTGAAGCCATTCTTTGGGTTTCTAAGAAATTTCTTAGTATATCTCTGCATACCCGTAGCCTAGCTTTCAGTTCAGGAGACCTGTGGATTTGCCACTCTCTTCTAACTCTTCTTTTTTCTGACAGGAGATGATCGAGTTCAGCGAAATAAGTTCTATTTGTCCCACTTCTGCACTCAACGTCGTATGTGGAGGCGTGATGTACAGCTCTTCGTATGTCCTCAGTAAACTTGCCAATCGACCCATCAATATCCTCGGTAGTTCTCAACACTACATTTTCCGTGCAGTGGGAACTTAAATACTTTTTATACTTTATCCAACTTACTCTGGTTTTAGATATGTCCCGAAATGGAGAGCCATTCCCTTGAAGGAAACGCATTGAAATAATAGAAGGAGAGTGATCTGAAGACAAGTCTAATGAAGGCTCCACTTGTATCGATTCTACAGGGATATTTTTCACTACTCCGAAGTCAATAACATCGGGAATCTTCCGTCGGTCCGTCGGCCAGTAGGTGGGATGCCCGCTTGAGAGTACATCTAATCCCATTTTAGCAATGGTGTTGAAGAGTTCACGACCCTTCGGGGTCACCAGACGTGAACCCCAAAAAGTGTGTTTGGCGTTAAAGTCACCAGCAACTAAAAATCTAGTTCCAAGGGAATTGAAGAAGCTGTAGTATTGGTGTTCTTTTATTGAAAATCGAGGCGGCGAATAAATTGATGATAAAACAAAATTGTATTGACAGAATTCAATACAAATGTTTGTTGCTTGTAGGTAATCCTCACATATGTTGCTCATTAAATAATGTTTTATTCTGTTCTTTATAAGAATTGCCGATCCTCCACATGCTCTTCCGCGGGGATCTTTAGTATCATACAACACGTAGCCATTAATTTTGAAGTACGCTGTCGCCGTCAAGTGAGTTTCAGCAATCATCATGACATCAATCTGCTTATCCATCAGGAAGTGTTCCAGTTCGTTTTTATGTTGGCGGAGGCCGTTCGCATTCCAAAAACAAATTTTTAAACAAATCATTTTTTTAAAATGGCTTGTAAGATAGTGGATTGCATTTTCAGCATTTCCTGCATCATGGATGTCATAGTGGTCGTAAAAGTGTTCATGGTTTGGACAAGTGTCTGCAATGTAGTCTCTAGAGTGTTAATATTAGGCTCGTAAAATTGTGATTTAGGTGCCTGCTCCAAACCTGGCATATTAGATTTAACCACGTTAGCGTAAGAAACTTGTCTAGAACTAGGCGCGTTTACATGACTAGTGGACCGTAACAATTGCGGGAAATTGTCACTCGATGCCAAAATAGGCTGTTGATGATGATCAGGTAATACTGACGTCTTGTTGGTACTTATGGCTTTCAAATGCGTGTAAATTGGACAACCTCTATAATTTGCGGTATGATTACCTCCGCAGTTACTGCATTTTTTTATTTTTACGTCAGTTTTGGACTTATTACATAGAGCAGTTGGATGTAGTTCCCCACACGCAACACAAACAGACGGCAATTTACAGTACGCTTTGGTGTGGCCAAATTCTTGACAATTAACACACTGGACGGGTCCAATGCGCTTATGCGGTTCCTCCACGGTAATTCTACGATGCAGAAGATAAATGAGATTGTAGATTGGATGGGACTCGTTTTTCTTTAAGACAACATCTCCAGGTTCCAATTCTACCCTGAACATGGGCTGAGGGATCTTTTCACGGTTTCTGATATTCACTACGCTCTTGATTTTGAACCCTTTGTCCATTAAACCGGTTTTTATCTCCGCGGGATCAACACATGGGTCTATACCCTTTAGAACGACTTGGAGTCCTTTTGCGCTTTTGAGCTGGTAGGTATAGAAGTCCCTAGTCTCCCTCTCCAACTGGTTGGACAATTTTCGAAAATCATCTTCCCTATTCACTTGGATCTTTGTCTCGCAGATATTTCCATGTTTAATTGAGGTTACGCTAAACATGTTTTCACCTATTACCGAAATAATTCCTTGTACCAATTTACTGGAAGTCGGCTCTCTCAGATAAATTGGTGGGGGCTTAAACGTCTTCTTAGTAAGTTCTGGCTCATCCGTCTGGAGGAGAGCAAACCTATTTTGATTATTACTCACGGTCTTAGGAGCTTTTGAATTTGATGACACTTGAGCAGACGTCGGGCTCCTCTGTCGCTTGAGAACGGTGATGTACTTATCCATACCTACTTGTTTTTTTGGTTTGACTGCACTATTTGTTGAAGATGATGTTTTTTCATCTGTTGAAATCACTATATTGGGCGAACAGGAACGACGCCGTTCTGCGGCTCTTGTAGTGAGAAAATTCTCCGTAGATTTTTTTATGGATTCTTCCTCAGATACCCATTTAGTTTTTCTAGACGAGCTAAGCTCTTTCTCAGAATTACATCTGAGAGGAACGCTCATACAATTTTTATGCGATTTTTAGTGTTTTTTTAATTACTGATATTACCGTAGATTTTTTTTAACCTATTACGAGTTATTTTTTCACTTTTTGTGTTATTTCAACCTATTACACTTTTTCACCTATTACGATTTTTTCACCGAAAATTCAGCCGCACTAAAAGTAACACGTCCGAACAGTTCGATGAGACGAGACTGAATGATATCTTGTTTTGTTTGGAACTTTGTTTGATATATCTGCAGAAAAAATTAGAAGCACAGCTGCGTTTTCCAATTTTTTATGCCGTTTTAAAAAACAAAATTTTTGAAATTTTGCTAAAAAAAACTATTTTTTTTGGTCAAAAAAAAATTATGTTTCTACAACGACTGCGCATATTGGAAAAAAGTTTAACCTTACTTAAAGAAAATTTCATTGCGGAATTTCGGTTTTTTAGTTTATTCAATAAACTAAACCGTTTTTGAGTTACGCGAATATATGTTGTGCAATCTCCTCCATTTTCGAAATAACGAGCTAACCTAAAAAAACGGTTAGCACCACTGGATTCAGCGTACCCGAATTAGGTTAACCCGCCAGGTGCCCCGTTTGTCACATTTTTCAACTAGCACAGAGTTATTGGTCAAATAAATAGTCAGCAATATTCCGCGTTCTGGAGCAGTGTAGCGTAACATTGTTTATTAACGTTTATTTCGCATGTGTTTACTACAAAAATGTTAAAAAAGAACTGACATTAGGGGCCTCGCAAAATTTATAGCATATAATTATAGGATTACTTTTGCGCCACCTTGTACGTTGAATAGCAAGTAGTCTACTGATAGTCAACAGGAATATTAATTTCATAATTTTATATTTTCGACCCAAACTTTTCTAAAAATTAATACTTTGTGAATACTTTAAATGGATGATGCAAACAAAATATCGTTTTGAGATTTCACTTTGCATAAAACTTATTATTGCAGAATTTTGTGTGGATACGGCTTTTCTATAGACATTTATGTACCATAAAGCCATATTCCGGGAAGACATTTGTATGGGGGCTATGAGAAATCGTAGACCGATTCCTACCATTTTTAACAGTACCTACTTGTCCTTCTATAATAAAAATTAAAGTGTGCAAAATTATCTGCATTATATTTGAAGAAAATAGCAAAAAATATTGAGGTAGTCTGAAACTTTGATCTATAACTCGGGACCTACTGTAGCGATTCTGCCCATTTACAACCCGAATATTGCGGTAGATCAAAGAATGTTTGTTACAAATTTCATTGTGCTATGTCTTTTTTTTTTTTTTTTTTTTTTTTTTGAAGCTCTATTGTAATTTCAACAGACGGACTGACATGGCTAGATCGTCTTAGATCTAAGGACCCAGAATATATAGACTTTTTGGCTCTACGACCATTATGACAAACGTAATATTTTTGATGGTGGGTATAAAAATTTAAATTTGACCATAGCCCCATACAAAGACCACTTCCGAAAATCACTTAAATGGGCATAAATCCTTTATAAAAATCACTAACAAGTGGTACTTTAGCACAAGTAATCCGTAGACACATCTAAATTGTCTTACCAAATTAATGATGGTCGGTCCATATTTCACCGTAGTCCCATATAAAGTCCACTTCCGGAAATCACTTAAATGTGCACAAATCTCTTATCAAAATCATTATTACTTTGATATTCAACATAAATAATTCGCATACACATATACATAAATCGTCGTACAGAATTTCATGTCTATTGGCCTGTAATAGATCATAGTTCCCTAATGAGAATTACCCCCGAAAACTCGCTAACCTACATAAACATACATATGGAACCGAAATTTTACACAGATCTGTTATAAGTATGTAAAAATTATACTATTAACTTTTGTGAAAGTTGATCCATAATTGGCCAAAGCTGCCACTTCCAAGAATAACCGCAGGCAGAGTATACAGAGGTGACAATTTTAGCGTTTTAAAAAGCCAAAATCAGTTTCCTAAGGCTTGTTGGTACTTAATTTATTGTGTGTTAAAGTAAATCGCAGTATGTTACAAGCTGCAAAAATATAAATACATAAAGTATAAATTCTTAATAATAACCAAAATAAACATTAGCGATATTCACACCGAGCTTGTTAGTTTGTTAGTCGTTAATCGTTATTTTTTTTACACGCATTTTGTTTTTGTATATTTAACGCGCTAACGGATAAACATTTAACAAATTAACGACACGGCACCCCTGATAAAATAGTTGTTAGTTGGTAACTCACAATCAGCTTGTTGAGAGAGTAAGTATGTTAAATAAATGATTTTTTATTTTATTTTAATAAATCATAAACTGTTCTCGTAGTGGATAACCAAAAGAAAAAATGAGTAATTAAATGGTTTACAATTGTTTTTTTTTACACTTTCTCGTGGCATGTTTTATTTTTTCCAGAATAACAAATTGTGTCAAAACAATAAATCAGCTGTTTTACTACGAAAGTTACCAGACTAACAAAGTTTTAAAAAGGAGGTCGTTCACAGTTGGTAACTTTAACAAATTAACAAACTACCGACTAACAAACTAACAAGCTCGGTGTGAATACCGCTATTAAATAAATAGAAATTACCGTAAAATATTTTATGAAGTTCGCCTAATAATAGGGGATTTGGCGGTGGGTATATAAGATCCGGCACAGCCGAATATAAACTCTTACTTGTTTTAAATTTTTTTCTTGCATATTTTTGAAAATATGTTTTACACACGACAGTAAAGATTTAAAAAACTTAAAAAATATTTGTTTTACTAGAAACAGCCAGTATCGTTTGACTTCCCAAATATGTGCACCGTGCTCAAAAATGAGGTAATGTTTACAAAGCTTTCTAAAAGTAATCGAAATATTTTCGATTCATTTTGGAAATTTAAAACAGTTTTTAGTTTTTAACTACTATATCCTTTCTATCTTTCTACTTCTTTAAATATTTGGCCAGTTTTTTACAATATAATAACAATTTGACATGAACATGATGTGTTTGTGAAATGAGAAAATCTAAAGAACTCAAATAAGTAATTCTTTTATATTTATTTAACAGTGCATTTAGTGCACAACTAATAAGAAAGGAAATTTAAAAACTAGCAAACCAATTCCAAAATGCAATGAAATCCTTTACGTTAGACACCTATTTATGTTTTCTAAATGAATTAGACGATATAAAGAGCAGATTCGTTTTCGAATCATTGAACTGTATGAAATAAAGGTGAATCATTAAATCTTTCTTTAAACAACAGAAATTTCCATAAAATATCAACAAACTATAAAAAAAAAATAATCATAAATCTTAATCATAACATTCTGTATCGAAAATAACATCAATTAACAACATTTGCAGTTGGTTCGAATTATGCAACTGCAATTACAAAACCAACAAACAAGAGTTTATATTCGGCTGTGTCGGATCTTATATAGACACCATCAAATCTACTATTATGGAGCGAAGGTATTAAAATATTGTACCGTAATTTCTATTTATTTTATGTTTATTTCGGCTGAATTTCATCTCAAGAACGATATTTACAATAATTTTATGGATATTCTAGTTATAATCAATAATTTATATTTGTCTATTTATTTCAGAACTGCGCTTTGTTTATATTTTTGCAGCGTATAACATAAAGCGATTTACTTTAGCACACAATAAATTAGGTAGCAAAAAGCCCTAGGAAACTAGTTTTGGCTTTTTGAAACCACCACTTCTCGGAAGTGGAGCTTGTATGGGAACTATGTCCAATTGTGGACCAACTTTCACAAAAGTCATGTAAAATTTCGGTTCGATAAAGATGTTTAAGTATGTAGATTAATGTGTTTTCGGAGGTAGTCCTCCGGGCCGATCATCATCAAATTAAGTATAACGATTTGTATATATGTGTGGACTTTTTGTTTCGAATTTAAACTTGCTGCTGATGCTTATAAGAGATTTATGCGCATTTAATTGATTTTTGGAAATAAACTCTAAATCAAATAAATTATGTCAAAATATGGACCGATGCAGAATTTTGTATGGATTCGGTTTTTCTATGAAACCACATTCCAGGAAGTCATTTGTATGGGCGCACTTGTCCTTCTACAATAAAAATAAAATGTGCATATCTAATATAGTAAGCATTATACTTAAAGAAAATAGCAAAAAAAAAAATATAAAATATATCGCGGTTGTCTGAAACTTTGGTCTATAAATCAGATCCTACTGGACTGATTTTGCCCATTTTTGATACCAAACATTTCGGTAGATCAACGCTTCTTTGGAAAATAAAAATTTTAGACATAGAACAATAAATTTCATTGTCCTATGTCTTTTTCCAAAGTTTTTTTCGAATCGTCTTGGAACATTATAAGGACCCAGAATCAATAGACTTTTTGGTTCTACTACCAATATTCTGACGTGTTATAAACGCAATGACAAACTTAAGATATAAAAACACCTCACTAAATTTATATAAGCTTTTAAATTCTTAATTTGCATGCTGAAAATGGTTTACAAACTGATTAGCAAATCTTCTTTATCACTGTCATCGGAATCTATATTAACCGCTTATCCGATGCATTCCAGTATATCTTTAACTAAATTATTTTTTTCTTCAACTTCCATTGTTTTCAAATCACTTTCACAATTGCAATGAATACAGAAATGAAAGAAAACATCAAACAATTAAGAAAATTCGAGAATAAGACAATTAAACTTGCGCCACCAAGTTACTGAATGCGTACACAAAAGCTCAAAAGAAAATATATAAAAATGAAAATTATACTTGCGCAAATAAAATTGCCTAATCTGAAAGGGCCTTAGTTTATTTTATTCATATATTCAGATCAATGAGATAGATGTCTTGTTTTTAATTAAGAGTATGTACTACACTCTTTGTAATGTATAGGTATTGTAAACAACTAAAAATAGTATTTAATTTATAAAATGCTCTGAAAATCCACTAAAAATTAAAACAAAATTGTAAATATTTGTAAATATGTTTGCAGCACAGTAGCAAAAACGCGAAATACAAAGTTGTAAAGAAAAACTAAAAAGACGAATAATTTGGTAAAACCCAGAGTGACAGAAAATTGTAAATATCTAAACTTAACCTGTACTTGTAAATATTAATACATATTTAGTTTATTGTGTTTGAGTGCTTATTTTAGATATTTATAATGTAATTTAAATATATTTAAGAGTAGTAGAAAAATTTTTGTTTTTTTTTATTTAAAAAGCTAAATATATATTTTTTCTAATTTGTTCAGAGATATATCACACAATGTTATTACCACAGTCGGCAGGCGAGTTTTCAAGGGAGCACAATCTTTGCGCAGCCTACAGATAGACAATAATCAAATTACCTGTATGGATGAGCACACATTCAAAGGCTTAGTTGATCTTGAGATACTGTAAGTTTAAAAAAATATCGATATGTACATTAAGAATATAATCAAAATTACCTACTATCAACCGAATCATTTTCAAAACCAAAAATTTAATTAGAAAGCAACTTTAATATATATATTTCATAAGTGATTTGGGCGGATTGTTTTTATTTTGACTTGGTTATTTCAACGATTCACGCGAAATTTTTTTTAAAACTGTTTTTTTTTTTAAGTTTTATTCTTAATGTACATATTAATTTATACTTATATTTTTATGATGTACATACTATGTGTTTATGTATATATTTTGTTTTTACATATCAGCACTCTCAACAATAACAATTTGACAACATTACCTCATAATATATTCAGTGGGTTGAGTAGACTGAGAGCTTTACGGTTATCGGACAATCCATTATCATGTGATTGTCATTTATCATGGTTGTCACGGTTTTTACGAGGTGCACCACGTCTTGCGCCATATACAAGATGTCAATCGCCATCACAACTAAAGGGCCAAAACGTAGCAGATTTACACGATCAAGAATTCAAATGTTCAGGTTAGTAAATTTGTATTATTTTTCAAGCTTAAGGCGTTTTTTTTTAAAAAATCTTTAATTTCAATATTTTGCTACTTCATTTTGTAACATCTTCAGGATTTTTTTTTTATAAATTTCAAATTATTTGTCATATGAAAAAGTATATGAACATTTTTAACATAACAAAATATTAAAATAATTTATAACAAGTGAACAAACATTACTGCTTACATAATATTTATAAGTTGTGTTATTTTTTATGTACAAAATGTCTGTAAATCGAATGGAAATCAACTCTCATGTATGGGCCGGTGCTTCGAAGTCTATTTTGGAGTTACTCGACCGCGTACAGGAGAGTGCAAAGATGCTTATCGGTGACAGTAGGGTATCCAACTCTATTGATTCATTGGAGCATCATCGCAATGTGGGTTGTGTTTCACTGTTCTATCGATACTATAATGGAATGCGTTCTGCTGAAATCAGGGAACTTGTTCCTGAAACACGTAGTTTTTTACGTAATACACGTTCTTCAGTCAGGGATCATCCAATTGTGATCGACTGGACAGTGGATCGCACAACACACTACAGAGAAAATTCATTCTTTAGCCGTACTGTCCGTATGTGAAACAAACTACCAGCAGAAGTATTCCCTGCCACTTTCAATATAGGAAAATTCAAGTAAAATGTTCACAAACACTACTCCCTCTATCCTCCCTCCCATAACCTATTATCCTAGTTCCAACACAATGCAATTGCATAAGTCGGGGTCGTCCCCTGAGTGCTGGTCCAAGAAAAAAAAAACAGGTAAGAGTGCTTATTCGGCTATGCCGAATCTTATATACCCTTCACCTTTGTTGTGGATGCATAATTATATTATATACATACATACATATATATGTATATTATATTGTTACGTTTTTACCTTCCGGTGGTTTATTTCCTTTAAATAAACCGGATTCTTTTTAATTGCAAAATAAATGCCTCAAGTAGTTTGAAGAAAATATGTATAACGAGTCTCTATTTATTTAAATGTACACAAACACAATTAAAAATTAAGACACTGTCTTTTTACACACTTATATTACGGTTTAAGAACACACTTAAAGTTTTCAAACACTTTGTGCGATCAACACCATCTGTTGATGAACAATATTAAAACTTTTTTTGATGACATTTTCAGAGGTTGTCTCGGATTTTTGTTCATATCGCCATTATTTATGGACGGATTTTGCTGATTTTAAATAGCAAACTTCTCGAAAGCATGTCTGACATAATTATTGAAGATTTGGATACCGAAGATATCTGGGCAATTTCACCAGAAAAACATTAAAATTATATATGTATGTACTCAATATTAAAGAAAAATAGTTTTCCAAATAACTTAATAAACAGTTTAATTGAAAACATAAAAGGACAATTGAAATATTGAAACAAAAAAGAAGACGAAAAATGTACAGCAGTAAAGGAAAAGTTGTTCAGTGTATCTTTTATACCTAAATTGACTGACAACAAAAATATGTATGTGTAAAGCTGGAGGACCACACCAAGCATCTACGCGTTTCACGCGTTCTAAGCAACTGTCAAAAAAGTAGAATTAATGTATTCGTAGGACGCGTTGACGCATGAAACGCGAAAAGTTCGTTTACTTTCTACTTTTGAACGCGGTGCACGCGTCACAGCTGACATTGACAAATGCAAAGCAAATTTGTTTTAAAGGTGATGGTCACATAAAAAAATGACAGTTGAAATAACATTTTTAATATGAAATTGACAAACAAATCGATAAAAAACTTCATATAAAAACAAAATTAGCTGGGCATACGGCATCACCTCCAAAAGTACATACATATATAAAAAAAAATATTGACGCAAAAAATCTTCGCATGTAACTTGAAATGTCTGAAGCTATGTGTCCACGATGGTCAGATATTACAACGTTGTCCGAAAAATGTGCAGAAAATGTCTAACAACCGTGTAAACTTAAAATTTTTGTCTTCCAACGTTGTAAGAAAAAGCATTTTCAGTACATTGGAAGACAAAAATATTTTCAGACATCTAACAATCGTGTAAACACACAATTTTGTCATTGTCATTGTTTTAAGACAATTGACAAACACTTTTCATTGTCATATGTGCAAAGTTTATGCATCTGTCAATGGCAGCATTGTCATAGAAATTATTTCTAAATATAACTCTGTATATACATAAATAATAAACAAACAAGTGTGCATTGATAAAAATTTTTGAAAAAAGTGGAAGAAAATTAAAGAATTAAATTAAAGTGTGCATTAATAAAATTTTTGAAAAAAGTCGAAGAAAATTAAAGAATTACATTAAAGTGTGCATTAATAAAATTTTTAAACACACACACATAGCTGCAAAACTAATTTGACAATGCCACACAACAATCTGACAACCGTGTAAACTGACAATTTCGGTTGACAGATTGTGTGACAATTGTGTGCAAATGAAATTGTTAGTTTTCTTACGTGTAAACTGACAATTTACCTTTTGCTAAAAATTTTTCAATGTCAGTACATTACTAGCACATTGCTAGATATGACAACGTTGTAATATCTGACGATCGTGGACACATAGCTTGACGCTTAAAACGTTTAGAAAGCTTAAAACGCGTTAACGCGTGGACCTCCAGCTTAAGAAATACAATAAAATCAAATGACTCTCGCTTTGCTTATAAACCAGGGAAAGGCAACCTATACTATTACATTTTGCAATTGTATTAGTAATATACTCTCTTCGCTCTCAACACAAATCGGTGTTGCCAGAAAACTTTCGTCACTTATCCCGAATTAAAATTTTAAAATCTCCACAAATCTCTATTTTATTATTTGCGAAAAATTAGAAAATCAGTCAGGAAATTGCATTACATCTTCAACATTTATTTCATATGGGCAACATTTTATGCGTATTAAATTTTCAAATGTCCAGCAAAACCTTCTTTTTTACCCAACATTACATTGGCACCATCAGTGCATACAGAGGAAAGCTTACTCTTATCAGTAAAAGAAAGAACTTTTTCATTTACAATATCATAAATAAGTTTTCCTTTTACATTGTTGTGTAAGCCATATAGGGAAAACATTTCTTCGTGGACGTCAAAATTTTCATTGACAGTTCTAACACAAATAATTAGCTGAGATATATCGTTCAGATCAGTGCATTCATCTAGGCATATGGAAAACAATTGGCAATTAAGCATTATTTTCTTAATGTTTGAATAGATAAATGCACTGATATGCTCAGTCCGTCGAAAAATTGTTCGAGCGGACAGGGGAATGCCATTTATAATTTTCGGCATCTCTTCAGACTTTTGACCAAAGCATTTTAAAACGTCATTGCTAAGCTCTTTGAAAAACACTTCATCGTCAAAAGGACGGCAACGTTTAGCAATAGACTTAGCAACAACAAAAGATGCCTTTCTTTTTAAAAAAAACTTTTCAGTTTCTTGTGTTTCTTGTTCAGAGTATGCTTTACTCGAATCAGCAATGATTTTTTCATAAAAATTTTTCTTAAGATTAATAATGAGGGCTTCTCTTCCATCGCCAGTAATACTTTCGTATTCCTTGTGATATGCAAGAAAAGGCCTTTGCATGTCATGTTTTTTTAGTGCGTGATAACGCACGTTGGCAAACCAAGCATTCTGGTTTGTCATAATAATTTAAAGAAAACAAAAAATTAATTTCGTATTCATCACACATTTTTAAAAAAGTTGGGAAAATTTTTTTTCTGGCAACGCTGATTTTTAAATTACACAGCTAGCCTCATTAAACTTTGTTTATTTCTCTACAATGCGTGTGCACACGTACGTAAGAGAAGAGTAAATGAAAAACGCGGCGCCCATGTTTTGCCTTTCCCTGTTATAAACCAAACAGAACAATTAACAGCATTTTTACAAAAACAAAAACACCAGTGGGCAAACAACAACAAGGCAATGTTGTTTATAAAATTTAATGTAAAGGGAAAACAAATGACTGTCAACTGATATACATCGGAACAACAAAAACAAATTTGGAAACAAGAATTGGAGAACATAAAATTAACATAAAAAAGGGGAAAGAAACAACAGCATTATCTAAAGTCTAGATTCTAAAGTTTAGAATCTAAACACATGATAAGTACTGGCCACACAGCTGACTTTGAAAATGTAGAAATTTTAGATAAAGAAAGAAAGGAGAAAAAGAGATACACATCGGAGAGTTTAAGAATACAACAACACATACATCAAATATCAACTCGAGCTACAGAGCGGTGCTAAATTAAACCTTTATTGTGATATTAATTTTTAGACGTGGTTAAATGTATCTTTACTGTAATCTTATATGTTTTATGTTAGACGATCCCTTGAAAAAGTAGACAAAACATCGGGAAAAAATGTAAATAAAAGTTCTTAATTACATTGGAAAAGTTTAGGCCTTATTAGCTTAGAAAAGGAGAATTTAATAAATTTTAACTTTGGCCAACATTCAACATACATTTGATTTCTAGTGAATTTTACAGATATAAAATTATTGTATAATATGCAAATATTTTAAAGGAAATACTTTCAAATCTGAAAAATAAATACTGAGTTGATGAGTTCCTTTAACTTAAATAAATAATGAGCGAGTTATTCAATTATTAAATTCATCAAAATTATTTTTTTTTAGTTTGTTCATTTTTTTCCCAAGCTACATACTCGTATTTTGTTATTGAAATTGAATATTTTTACTAATACGAGTATGTTACTCGTATATATTTTAAAGTAGCCTACTAATTCTTGTGACAAAAAAAAATTAAACAAACACAACATAATGTTTTTGCTGTTTTTTATATTTTATTTTTTTACTCAAGGTCTTACGGAAAATGCACCACTGGAATGTGGTCTAGAAAATAGTTGCCCTCATCCATGTCGATGTGCAGATGGCATAGTTGACTGTCGCGAAAAGAGTCTCACCAGTGTTCCAGCAACTCTGCCAGACGATACAACAGAATTGTAAGTCACATTGCATAAAAGCATTGAATTATTAATAAGTTTTCCTCTGAAATGTTTTGATTTTTTAAAAAAAAATTTTAAAATATCAATAAAATTTTATTCTATATATATATATATAGGCGTTTGGAGCAAAATTTTATCACGGAACTACAATCAAAAGCTTTTGCGAATTTTAGACGTTTAAGACGTATTGACTTATCAAATAATAATATCTCAAGAATATCACACGATGCTCTAAGCGGTTTAAAATCTTTAACAACGCTGTAAGTATAAAGTATTATAAATAAATACATATCATGTAGATATACTCGTACATATGTATGTATGTACATATACTCTGGGTCGTTATTTTGGACATAGAAAGAAGCATTTGAAATATAATAATATTTTGTTTTATTTATTGAATTTACATAAATATTATAAGGGCCATTATTACAAAAAGGTAACTTTAATTAAAGTGAGGAATAAACTGACCTTTAAAATTTTTCGTTATTACAACTTTGTAGTATTAAAATAAACGTTTACTTCTTATTGCGAGCAACTTATCGTGTCGCTCAAGCAAGTGTTGTTTTTATTCTGTATTGTTTATACAAATATGGCAATACCAGTTAAAAACCGATTACTTTTGGCAAATTACTGACAAGAAACAGTAAATTGTTTGTGTTTGTGAAAATATTTGTTTGTGAAAAAAATATAAATCAAACGTCTGCTTTCCATTTTTGCTTATCAATTTATTTATTGGCAAAACAAAATTTAAATTAATTTATTCTTCATGAAGTTGACATTTTTTCCAGAACATATGGCAACTTCAAATACATAAACCCATAAACCTCACTATAAAATTTAAAGGCAAGATGATCTTCCCTTTAGCTTATTGGTCGGTTTTAGATTAAAGTAAACTTATAATAACCAAATACTTCTTATCTGTTCGATAACATCATACCTTTAACTATTGCCAAGTTGTAATAATGTTCCTAAGAAAGTTCATGAGAAATTTGTAGAATAACAATAGAATTCGAATTTACATTATTTACAGAGCTCTTTAAATGTTCATAATATTTCTCACTTACTTACATATTCTATGGAGCCATCTGTCTATTTCAGTACAGTACGGGCTCGATTATTCGAAATGTTGCAATAAGCGACCACTATATACGCTATTATTTTTATTCTTTTTTTTTAACAAAAACATGCAATTTAATTAACAAAAAGTAATTAATTTATTTATTAAACAAAAAATAAAAGGTGTAAAGCTGACCGAAATATTGGGAATAAAATAAAATAGAATTTTTAAAACAAAATATGTTTATATTTTTCAATTAAAAATTCGTTTACCTTATGACCTTATGCAGAACAAAACTTACAAACAACAAAACAACAATTTACAACTTTATACATAAAACAATTTTAATATTTTATATCATAAATTTGGTATTCACTATTTAAAAAAAAATTTGAGATTTTAGTTTGAACTTTTGATTTTTTAAATTTTTTATTAATTGCACCCTCCTTTATATCCTGAAGTGCGACAAGCCTTTGAAATATAGATTCATCAGACAAATTAAGGCCCCGATTATCGTTCACAACCCTAAAATACTGTGTTGCCTTGACTACAACAGAACATGCATTTTATTAAGATTAAGCCGATAAGTGTTGTGAATCGTAATCGCAGTTTACAACATACAACATCAAAATACTTAGTGTTGTGAACGGTAATCGGGGCCTAAATTAAAAAGAGAAAAACTAATCACATTTTTCCGCACACAGTCATAATTAATTCTGTTTTTATTTTCAGTGTTCTTTATGGCAACAAAATAAAGGATTTACCTTCTGGAGTTTTCAAAGGACTTACATCCCTTCAATTGCTGCTTCTTAACGCCAATGAAATTTCATGTATACGAAAGGATGCTTTCCGTGACTTGCATAGCCTTAGTTTGCTATCATTATATGACAACAACATTCAGACTTTGGCAAATGGAACATTCGATGCAATGAAAAGCATTCAGACGCTGTAAGCATTTTATTTTCTTTTTATTTTTATATGTAAAAAAATTCATTGTCAAAATATTTAAATTTCAAATATGGCTAATTTAATGAGGCGCAAGCGTCCGGGCAGCATACACAACTAATACATGATTTTGTTATTAGAAAATGTAGAATTAATGTTAAATTTTAATCTAAAGAGTATAAAAGTATAAGACAAAACCCGCCGGAAACCAACATTGAATATATAAGATAAAATATATGTATATACCTACATGTTGTGGCTTCATCAGATATCAATTTCATATTCAGAATATTTTTAATTTATGAGTTTGTTAGAGTATAGAAATAACATTTGAAAAATGTTCACTTTATTAACATTTAAAATGTTTGAAAACAACTACATAAAACAAATAATGAAAAATAATAATTGGCTGAGTGATAAAATATTTTCTTCAACAAGTTCCTTGAAAATTATTTTACTAGCTAAACTCGATGTGCTTCGCTACTCCCCTCGTTATAAAATAAAATAAAACGTATTACAGTATTTATCGCTTATATGCACGTCGGTTATTCGCATTTAACGTTTATATGCATCCCAACATGAGTAATTTTCTATTCGTAATTAATATAACCGATTTTTATACATGCATTTCTCGCTTATAAGCACGAAAAGTCGTGCAAAATTTGAAATGCATATAAGCGATACATACTGTAGTATATTTACAAACATTTATTTATTTAGTTTTAATGTATTTATTGCAATGTTTTAGGTTTAGTTTGCCCATCAGGAGCATGCACATATACACGGGATATTAACCTTGAGCTTTGTTAACAGTCATCGCAAACGCTATCCGAACAGGAAAAAATTGGTTAAAATAGAATGGCAAATCTGTTGGTAGCATTGGAATGCGTAGCAAAAGTACATCTGTACCTTTATATTTTCCTGTTATAATGGTCGCTTCTATTAAATTATTTCTCAGTTTTTTTACTGCAAGTCGAATGCATTGCAAAGCCGTAGTGATCGATATTACGTAGTAAAATAATTGGCACTTCAATTTTAAGTTGTAGCACATGTGTGGAAAGCCTGGCACATCGAGTGAATTTAAGAACTCAACAGAATAATTAACGGCTTTACGGGTTGCTTGATATGGAACAATAATAGGATACTGAAGCGCGTCATATGAGCGATGCATTTCAGTGGGAGAGGCCATGCCCCTTTGTCCACTTACATAGTCAAGAATTTATTATTTCGTAAGAATATCCTATTGTGAAAATTTTAAAATTTATCACGCAGCTCACTTCATCAAAAAATCTTCATTATTTATTTTTGAATCATTTCTAAATTCATTTAGATAGGATAAAGTTTTTTCAATCTTGTTCCAAGATAACATATTTCGTAACAATATCCAGTCTAAAATTTCTACATCTCTAAAAGCTTTATCCCACTGATTTAGGTAATCAATGCATGTTTGGTAAAAATTTGTTATATGTTCTTTAGTTATTGTTTCATCAAAATCATTACTTTTCTGTAATTGGAGAATAATATTTTTGACGGTAAGGGGTAAAAACAGTTCCTTTTTCCGTTCGACCAATTTAAATTTTAAATCTTTTAAAATAATTGAAGCCTCAGGCATTTAAATATTTTGTGATTCTACTTTAAGAATAGCTTTATGAAATGTTGAAGCTTGGCTGCAAAAGATAACCATAATTCCGCACAAGGATTCATAAAAAATTTCGTAATATTGTCGGACATTTTGGTTGAGACATAAAATATAATTTTAAAGATTCAAATAGTTTTATGATTCTTTCCAAAGCAGGCATTAAAGTTAACCATCGAGTTTTGCTATGTCCTAGTAACTTTATATATTCTATTTCAATATCTTCACATATTTCTTTGAAATTTTCTATTCTAACTGTATAAATATATAAAAAAGAATAAATTTTGACAATAATAACTTCAATATCAATTGTTCAAAATATGTGCAGCACAATTTACACCTATCAGTTTTTGGCCAATGAAGTTTTGCATTTTGTGAAAGATATTATTCTGACCTTTTCTGGCTGCACCACCAAAATTACAATTTGTGCTGTCTCCACAAAACGCTATCATTTTACTAATTATTTAATTTGTTTTCAAGAGTCTCTTGCACATATTTTGAAAGAATATTAACATCCAAAATCGTAATCTGAATTCCTTTATTCGGCAGAAAGTATCGAATTAATATTGGACATATTTTAACATTTTTGTGATTCGAACAATCTAAATATATTGTGATACATTGAATGTTTGACAAATCTGCTTTGATTGTATTTAATGACATTGGTGTAAAAATATTGTTAACAATGGATTCACATTTTGTTCTAGCACAAGAATATTTGTCAGTGAAACACGATTTGATCAGCTTTGATGTGCAATCGTTAGACCTAAATGAAAAATTGTGCAGAACACTGTGAAATGTCCAAGTACCTTCTACAATAGCCAGGTCCTTTTCTTTATCATTGAATGTATTAATTCTTAAAAAATTCGTTAAAACTTTACTTGATGATTTGGCTAAATCTGCTCTTTTATGCTTTTGTGTTTGCAAGTGCTGTTTAATATCAGTACGTCCACTATTTGCTATAGAAAAATATGCCAAACATTTTTCACATCTCACCTCTTGTTGTTGCTACTTGTTGTTTTAATAAATGGAAACTCGCTTTTTGAGTCATCATTGAAATTACATTTTATTTTTGTTGGAGCCATGTCTCTATTAAAATGAATGATATTTTAACTTTTGGAAATGTAGGGAAAGTATACAGTTGGATTTTTATGATAATTTTGTATTAATGTTCGTGCAATGTATATGCTAAAAAGAGGACATTTGCATATCAAATTAGGAAATAAGGGACATTGTACTGTCCTGTATTTACAAAAAAAATCTCAAGGGACAGCATGTTAAAAAACAGGACTGTTCTGTAAAATACAGGACGGATGGTCACCGTATATATATACGATATATATTAGCATTAACGTGGATTTCGAGAGTGGACCTTATGTGGGGATATAGTCAAATATGGACCGATATTCTCAAAATCCAGCAGTTTGATTAAGGCATGTATGTAAATGATCCGTGTAAAATTTTGGGTTGGTAGCCATATTTATAAGAGATTTATGGGTATTAAAGTGATTTTCGGAAGAGGGCTTTATATGGGGCATACGGTTAAAAATAGACCGAAATTAACAAAATTGTGTGGAATGATTTTTGTATATATGTAAATGATCTGTGCAAAGTTTTGAGTCGGCACCGATATTTATACAATATATATGGGGAAAAATGTATTTTTCAGATGTGGTCCTTGTATGGGAGCTATGACCAGTTCTGGGTCGACCACCATAAAATTTAGTACAACAATTTATTTGCCTATAAAGAGTATTTATGTCAAATTTTAGCCGTTTAACATTATTTATATCTGTTTTATATGTATTTAAGTGAATTTTGTAAGTGGACTTTATATGGGGTCTATGGTCAAATATGGACCGAACTAAAAAAAAATTCCGTTTGTGATTTCTTTTTGTATAAAACTTATTTTTGCTGAATTTTGTCTTGATATTCCAATTTAATAGGCATTTATTTATCATTAAGCCATATTTCGGGAATATATATATATTTGTATGGGGGCTATGAGAAATCATGGACCGATTCTTACTATTTTCCGCACACTTTCTTCTTTTATAGTACAAACAACGTATACAAAATTTCATGGTATTATCTGCAATATATTTCAAAATATTGCAATAAAATGGACGAAAATTATCAAATTTTTATGGAGGTGGTCTCACATATTGGTTCATAACTCTGGTTGACCTAAACCGATTTTGCTGATTTTAAATAGCAAACTTCTCGAAAGCACTTCTGACAGAATTATTGAAGGTTTGGATCCCGAATATAACTTGGGACTTCAAAAAACTGATTTCAACATCCAGACAGACAGACAGACGGACATGGCTTAATCGACTCCGCTATCTATGTATAAGGATCCAGAATATATATACTTTATAGGGTCGGAAAATTATATTGTGGAAATTTCAAACGGAATGACAAACTTATATATACCCTTCTCATGAAAGTGAAGGGTATAAAAAAAGTATTTTGTATAGCAAACATTGTTAGTCGTATAAGTAAGTATCTGAATTAAAAAAGGGGGCGGGGAAGTGGGTGTGGTTCATAGTTATATGGCGAAATTTAGTGTGAAAAGGGTTGTTAAAGTGGGCGTGGCGTAAGAAATGTTTATTTCTATTTCGCCTATAGTATATAATGAGTATACAATTTGAAGTAAATATGTTAAAAACTATATGGGAGCAATTACATGATTTTAAAAAAGTGGTCGTCGTTAAAAAAAAAGTACCCTATTAATATACCAGAGTCCCAGTTAAATGCTGTGAAAATTTTAAAAATATTGGTCTAGAGGTTTGGTCTCCAATTACAATATTTTAAAAAAAGTGGGCGTAAAAGTGGGCGTGGGCAAAAAAAGTACCCTATTAATCATATCAGAGTCCCAGTTAAATGCTGTGGAAATTTAAAAAATATCGGTCCGGAGGTTTGGTCTCCTATAAGGTACATACAAACAAATAAACACACATTCAATTTTATATATGGTGAATTTCACGTCAAGTGACCCAATTTTAAAAATCGATGTCTTCCGATTTGGATAAAATTTGCACCAAGGTTAGTACTATTGGATAGTAGCTCTATCAGTCCAGAAGTGCCGGAGTTAGAGGGGGGTCACAATTGGACATTTTGGTCCATTTTGGTAATACAGGGTTTTTTTAAATGAGTGTAACTTTTCACCTATTGATCCTAGCAAAAAGGACTAGCAAAGGACTTTAGATAGCTATTTCTTCAATCCTTCCAAAAATATTTTTTTTTTAATTTTTAAAAATTTTTTTTTTAAATTATTTTTTTTTTTAATTTTTTTTTCAATTTGAGCCTTTTTTTTCAAAAGAAAGCTTATACAATTTTCTTTAAGGCCTTTATAATCGCTTAATGGGATGCGAGTGGGATATCTATCAAAAAAATATTTTTTTTAACTCAAGAATAGGATTTTTCAATATTTGGCACATTATCGATTTTTAAAATTGGATCACTTGACGTGAAATTCACCATATGTATATAGATTATCAAGTAGGAAACTATATCCAGCATTATTTCCAGTAATATATACATTTCATACATGCCATGTCATGAATTTTCTGCTGAAAATTTTCTCAAAGTTTGGACAATGATAACGGAACGCGTATCGAGGTACGAACAGCCGGAAGTGCATGCCGACATTATGAGATCATTCTGAACTTATGTAATTATTGATTGATTACAAAATTATTAAAAACGTAAACATTTTTTGTTAGGTCCGTTTTTAACCAATGGTACTTTTAAATCTATATGGATGTTTTCATTACTTTTATACCATGGTGCTCCCGTCATGGTCCTAAGAATTTTCGATTGGGCTCTGTATAAATTCAATACGGGTATTACTTTCAGGTTCCCATAATTGAATTCCATATGTCCAAATTGGTTTCAAAACGATCTTATACAGAATGACTTTACAATCAATGCTTAATTTAGATTGGTCGTTAATTAGCCAGTGCAGTCTATGTCAGTCTATGTGGCGACGCCAGGTAAGGTAGACATGTTACGTTTACGCTTAGGAGAGAAAATCCGACAGTCTAATCATGTCGCATACATCTATGCGTAACATTTCTACTATTCGTTTTATTTACACATATTCTCTAGTTGTTGAACCACGTCGACACATATCTGAGATAATCATCTCTCATCTAGTTCTTCTGTAAGCTCAGAATGCCAGTGTTATTTGAGAATGTAGAAATTGTTAAACTTTCACTCGTTACCAAATCATAGGTGTATATCAAGTACAGTGTTGGTCCGAGAACACTCCCCTATGGAATTTTAGTTCTGATTGCGTAGTCACTTGTCACATAATCACTCTATTTAACCCAAAATAAGCTATTCTATAGGAAAGACTCTAGTAATCTGTGAGTACTAGGAGGCAGTAAGCATTTAATCTTATGTATTAGATCTTTATGCGAAACTTTATCAAAGGCCTGTGAGGCATATAAAAAGATAGCCGAACAATATTGTTTAAACTGAAAAGTTTTTCTTATCTCTACAGTTAAGGGGTTAACTCGCTCTATAGCTCCATGTTGGTCACAGAAACTCAATTGGTGAACTACCGGAGGTTTAATATATTTAGCTACCTTCCAAAGGGATAAATTTGTGTATTTAGTAATTGTTAAATTTACAATTTACATTTTTGCGATCCTCTTCTAACATAAGGGCCTTTCTTAATTTTTTACTTGCTGCGGACAGGACAGCCTTTGTTTTGCAGCAGGTGATCTGCTTTGTCGCAGTCTCGTCTAAGTTTCCTCTTTTCGAGAAGAAGCTTTTCAATATCTTAGTTTTGAGGGAAATTGGCAGTTAGAGTTATCCATGGCCGAAAAAATCAATAATATGATGATTCCGTAGTAAATAATTTATATTTTTCTATATTGCAAAATCGATAAGGTCAGGAATTTTCCTAGGATCAGAGAGCCATTAAGTAGGTTGCACGATCAACTAGAGTCCTGTATAGCTGTCTATCTTTGGGATTCATTCGAGAGGACCAATATGTGTTTTTGGCATTATAATCACCACAAACTTGGTCACAGAAAATTACTGAGGCTAGAGTTAATTCACCAACTCCGCATTCAAGTCGAATGGATGTTGCCTGTATATATTTTTTAAAACAATTTCCTAGGGCATAATGTAAATCTATTTCTAATTAGAATGCCAGTACAAAAGTGCTTTGCCATCAGGATTTTTTGTAAAATGAAAAGAGAATCCTGGAATATAAATGGAATATACTCTTATTATGGATGAAGTGGGATAAATAATATTTGTGTTGGTTTAAGCCGTTAGCATTCCAAAAACAAATTTTCAAAAAACTCATTTTCTTGTCAGCAGTATTTGAATCATTTGGTTCTGCGCTCTTAAAAGCTCTTGTATAGTGATTTACATGGATGTCATAAAGTTTGACACGTTCTTCTGGGTAAGTGCATTTATTAAATTTTGCAACCGTCCCACATTTTAGGGAAATTATATTATATCTTTAAGGATAGAAAACTTACTAGCTTTTGCCTCTCTCTTAATCTTTTTAATAACGCTTTATAAACTGGACACCGCGATAATTCGTCAAGTGATTACCGTCACAATTTCCGCATTTTCTTTTAAGACCTTTGCATATAATATCACACTATGTCGAATGGTACAGGTGGTTAAGGAATTTTATCTTTATTAAAAATATTGACTACGATTCTTGTATTATAGCCCATTCCTTTCAGGGCCTCTTTGATATCGTTAGGTTCTACACTGGACTCTATAACCACTATCAAGCCTTTACTGCCTTAGAAATTGTTCTTATTATTATTCAGGTATTGAGAGACTTTTCTATAGTCATCCTCAGTGTATATAACAATTTTTGTTTCCTGCAAACCACCTTTCCTTATGGGAACGATATGAAAACTGATCTTTCCAATAAGGTCAATGAGAGTTTTAACTAAATTTGTCGAACTAGGTTCATGAAGAAATATTAGTGGAGGTTTCAATGCATTCCATGTCATCTGTTATAGCTGCTGCAGTTTGGGTGTTTTACCCTGTCTGGAAGATAATAATCGCTAAATTGTCCTTGCATCTCGTACCGACAGCAGACAAGGTCGTGATTTTTTTAGAGTTTGTGGACTAATATTTTTTTATTTTTATGATTTCCCAACATCTTAGCAATTTCGCGGGCTGAGTAATTATTATTTGTAATGTCCATCACTTGGTTTCCTAAAAAGTCTGAAATTTTTCTCATTTTTATTAAAAGCACGCGATAAGCTAAAAATTTGCAAAAAAAAAAAAAAAATTATGAACAAGTGGTGCCACTTAAGGTTTTTTATTTTTTCAAAGTAGCGTTCCTTTTATGAAACATGAAAAATATACATATATGAGTCATTCCATGTCAGACCGAACACCTTTTTGACAACATCTCATCCGATTTACTTAAAATTTTGCAGACATATTCTTCATTAAAAAATATTTTACACGTATTTCCAGAAAAAAAACATAAAAAGGAAAACAAAGCATGCTCTAGAAAAATTTGAATTTTTCAGCGAGTGTTTTTATAATGTTCACATGCAAAATGTAATTTTTATGGTACTACAATGGAAACAAATCCGGGAAAAAATAGAATTCATTCGACTTCCATTCTGAAATTTACAGGGAATATTAAGGTTATATTGAGCTTTAAGAAAATATTTTTTTTAGATTTTTTGACTTGTTCGAAGGTGGTGGAAAACAGAAAATAAATAAAAAAAAAGCAAATTTTAAAAATAAAAAAATTATAAAAAAAAATTAAATAATAATTTTTAAAAAGGAGGCTCAAATACCTTTAAAATAAGGCATTGGTCTTTAAAATCCATCCACAAGTTTTTGCGAAATATTAGTTCAAAAGTTGTCATGTCGGAAGATTTTTTATGATTTTGACGATTTTCAAATGCACATAACTTGTTGAAAAAAAATTTATTTTTTTTTCTGGAAATACGTGTAAAATATTTTTTAATGAAGAACACGTGCTAAAATTTTGCAAGACTTCGGCGACATCAAAGTCAATTTTTAGCAAAAATCGTTCGGTCTGACATGGAATGACTCATATATGTATGTATATGATTCCAGACATGTTAATAAACTTCACTCAATTTTATGAATATAAAATATTATTAATATAATATAATATTATTAATACATTTTACAACTCTTGATGCAAAAAACACAGTATGTTAAAAATAAAATACACAAGTTTATATGCCAATGATTGTGTCGTCAAAATAATTAATCACATATGAACGTGTGTATTTTATTTTTAAAATATTGTAGTCGGCAGCCTGCTGTGGTGAATGTGTTTAATGCTTAAATGATCATAACATTTTAATTTTGTTATTTTCTTTTTTATTTTACAATAAAAAAAATTTGCTTTACACATTCTGTTATATGGTCAACACTATTTCAACTACTATTTCCGATAAATATACGAAGCCGATTTAAAGCACGCCTGTCTCTCACGACAACTATGATCTAGGTCACAAGTAAATTTTTAATCACGTGAAATTTTTTTGTTTGATGTTCATCCGATTTCAGATTTTTATATTTTTTGAAAGTCCGTGGACAGATCTTTTGAAAACATATATTATTATACCTTATAGTTTCCAGATTATATTTATTTTAAAATTAAAATTTGAAAACTTTACCACAGCCAGGTCCGTTTTTTTACATTGCTAGTTAAACAACTAAATTTCAAATCATGCACATACAATTTTCAAACCATATTTTTCAATGTTTAAAAATTAACTATTCTCAATTTGGAAATTTTAAAAATTTTAGTTAGACTTAATTTGTTTACTTAAGAAATAATATGAAGAACATGTAATAATATAATAATAATTTTAATATAAAAATATGCTAATTTTCTGTCATATTTATTTTTAAAGTAAGATATTTTTACATACTATTTGTTGAATATATAAAAAAAACTCTATTTTTATCAAGATTTTAAAATATGTTTTAGAAATATTTAGTCTTCCTGGACTAAAATATTTTGGTAATTTCCGATCTTACAAAAAATAATCAAGACTATATCTCGATATTTAAACAGTTTACAGTTTTTATTAAGCGAGGATTATATGGGAGCTTTGTCCTATTTGAGTCGATTCACTTTATATATAAATTGAAAATTAAGATTCAAAACAATTTCGGGAGAACATTATTGAATGCAATTATTTACCTATTTTACAATAAGAAAACATAAAAAAAGAAAAAAACACAGGACTTCTAATAGGATCTTGGCATGTTTTTTCCTTTGTTTTCAACTTATGAAAGCAATCTAAATAACAACAACGTATTTATAAATTCTACACACAGGCACTTGGCAAAGAATCCTTTTGTATGCGATTGCAATCTTAGATGGTTAGCCGACTACTTACACAAAAATCCCATTGAAACAAGTGGTGCTCGATGTGAATCACCTAAACGAATGCATCGTCGACGCATTGAAACATTACGGGACGAAAAATTCAAGTGTAAGTAAAAAAAAAACTAGAATCAAATTTGTATACTAATTAAAAGTATGTATGTTCTCTTAGGTTCCTGGGATGAGATGAGAATAAAACTTTCTGGAGAGTGTCGCATGGAAACAGACTGTCCTTCAATGTGCCAATGTGATGGCACAGTTGTCGATTGCTCTGGACGCGGCCTAAAAGAAATTCCTCGCGATATTCCACTACATACTACAGAATTGTATGTTATTAAAAAAAAAAAAAAACAAAAATATACATTTGAAAAATCTACATAGCACTGTTACTTTGATTTTAAAAATTTTTATATATATTTTTAGACTACTTAATGACAACGAGTTGGGAAGAATTAAGTCTGATGGATTGTTCGGACGTCTACCACATTTAATGAAGTTAGACTTAAAGCGGAATCAAATCATAGCTATCGAGACAAATGCCTTTGAAGGAGCCTCCCGAATTCAAGATCTTCAACTGCCCGAGAATAAAATTAAAGAAATTTCAAACAAGATGTTTCTCGGTTTACATCAACTTAAAATTTTGTAAGCATTACTTAATTGAATCATAATAACAAAATTATTTTATATACAGTTAGGGACTTAAGTTTTCGTACATACCCAAAATTTAATATTTTCCAGAAAAAAATTTAAATCAAAAAATTCAATTCTGAGGTTTGCATACCCTTGATCTCGTAATGCAAATAATGAATAGTTCTTGGACGAATTTTTTTATCCCTAGAATTCTCGGATATTTTGCAACGTCGCTTAAAATAAGACTGGAGAGTTTCATTGGGTTTCTTGGCTTATTTTCTACAGAACCAGTTTTTCTTAACTTTTTTATAATGCACTGAAGCACCGTAGCAAAAACTTGTTAATTTGTAACAACATATTTAAATAATAAACTGCTAAAAAGTAATTCAGCAGTCACGTAAACTACCTGAATTGCAAAACACTAATGGTATTTGAACTGCAAATATTTTTAAATTATAAATAAAGCAGAAGAAAATGTAGTGTATGGAGACTTTTGTCTCTCTATTATGGTAAACCTTATACATACCATTACTTTTAGGGAAAATACAAGTTTTTGCTTTGGAAAAGTAATTTAAATGGAATTGAATTTTTTAGTTTAAAAAATGTTTTTGGCGAATATATGAAACTGTATACTTCTTGTGTTGCTGAATGCTCTTGAAACCACCAGTCCCGTATTTTTTTTTATCCTGTAATGAATACACTTGAAAATCATTAATCTTTTTCGAAAGCAATATATCGCGGAAGTAATATATTCTATCAATGTCTACTTAAAAATAACTTTTTTACAATTTGAGAAAACAAAAAAATAAGCTAAATACTTCTGGAATCTTTGCAAGAAGTTACTGACACTTTTATATTTTGTTCAAAATCTCAGTTTTTATGAGAGGAAATTAATAATCTATCTAATTATAATTACAGAAACCTATACGACAATCAAATATCGTGTGTAATGCCTGGATCTTTTGAGTTTCTGACGTCGCTAACCACACTGTAAGTATTCCATGCAAACCTCCTAAACTACATAAAAATATATGTAAATAAATACTAAGTCTGCCTGTTCTTTATACCAACATACTCGTATGTACATATGTATGTACTCGTATGTATGTATGTATGTATGTATCTATACAATACAAAACATGTTTGCTTATGCATTAGAAAAGTTGTACGTGTTAATCATCGTGTTCATTAAAAAATGGTTAATTGAAAAATGAGCATCAATTGGAAGTACAGTGGTTTCCCGGTTTAACGTATACTCAATTTAATGAATTCGCCATTTAACGAACAGTCAATTCTTTCCATTGAGTACCTTATATTACGAACAAGTGAAAATTTCATGGACTCGGTTTAACGAATTTTTGCAAAAAGTTAAAAAAAAAATAAATGAAATCAAGAGAGTCATTGCAATTACATTTGTTCAATGTTATAAGAGACGCTTTACGAAAAAAAATGGATTAAGAGAAAATTTATTTGTATGTAAAGAAATTTTTCGCTCACCAAAATCAAAATTTATAAGTTACATTGTAACGATGCCAACTTAGCCCTTTTCGGGCTAGATTTAGCCCGATTTTAGACACTCAAAACGCGAAAAAAAAGAAAATTGGATGTGGTTTTAAATGGATTTTTTCCATTTAGCCCTTTTTTCAAAAATGTTTACGCGTTTTGAGTCTCTAAAGTTGGCATCACTGCGTTACAAAGTCATTTTTTTAATTTTGTTTGAAGTAATTATTTAATTGAATGTTGAATTATTTTTTATTTAATAAAACATATTTAAAAAACTGTCGGATTTAACGAATTTTTCGATATAACAATTGGCCCTGACAATATATAATTCGTTAAACCGGAAAACAACTGTAGTTGCTTATATGCACATAGATACATACATATGTCTTATGTAAGTAAGAATGTACGAGTATGTATGTGCAAAGACATAATACACACAAGGTATTTATTTGCTTCTCTTACTACCCTGCAGTTTTTAAAGTAGAATTAGGAAACTGAATAAAACAATCACTTTCTATTGCAAGTGGCGGTCAGTTGAGAACTGTTGTATTTTTTTTTTTTTTTTATTTTAAAACCCGTAGCTAATCTTTTAGGTATTTAAATTAAGTTAAAACACAAATGAGCAACATGTCATCCATCCTCATTTGATTGACAAATATTACCTGCTGTCCTACACACACAGTATTCTGCGCTGACGATAAAATCATCATTATTCATGTCGAAAATTCAAATCTAAAATTACCTGAATTGTTTTACAAGTACATATAATAATTTACGAAGTGTGTAATGGCAATCGATTCTATCTTTATATTAATTTCTATATTTTCTACATGTACATATGTATGTATGTCATAATAGTACATTAACTTTATTGAATTACACATGCGGAATAAAGTCTATGAACTGCAGGATACTTGCTACACACAAATAATTTAGAACTGTGTAAGAGTCTTTAACAGAATTAAATTGAGGTTAATAGGTTTTATAGCTACATTTGATAATTTTTAAAGTAAATTTTGATGGGCAAAATAGCATCTAATGTGTGCTCAAACATACAAAATAAACCAAAGTTTTTGTATATATCTACATACCTCCACTTACATACGAGTACATAAGAAGTAGAATATACAATGTATCGCATACCCCACTCTAATGGCACTTAAATCAATATATGTACTCAATTATAAGAGGCCACAGACGCACTAACATGGTGTATCAAATTTAATTGAGATTTCATTTATAGTTAATGTAAGACATTTTTTACAATTGTGGACTTACTCACATACATATATATTCGTTTTTTAAATAGGTTATAAATTAAGAGAATGGTTTTTACATACCCTCCTCCAACACTAATAATTAATAGTGGTATGTATTCATGTACGATTTATGTATATCGATCATCCCGTTCATAACGCCGATAAATATTAGGGAATTCATTTATATGGTTTATTATACCCAGCACCAAAAAGATGGGGGTATACTAAGTTTGTCATTCCATTTGTAACATATCGAAACATTGCGTCCTTATAAGATTCTAAGACGATCTAGCCATGTCCGTTGTCTGTTGAAGACACGATAGATTGTCTGTTGAAAAGACATAGAACAATGAAATTTTTTCCAAACAGTCTTTGATCCACCGAAATGATCCAAATTAAAGACCAAAGTTTTAGACAACCTCGATATTTTTCAGATATTTTTGCTATTTTCTTCAAATTTAATGCAGATAATATCATGAAATTTTCACACTTTATTTTTATTGTAGAAGGACCAGTGATGTTGTAAATGGTAGGAATTGGTCAACGATTTCTCATAGTCCCCATACAAATGTCTTCTCGGAATGTGAATTTATGGCACATACATGAATGTATATAGAAAACCGAATCCATACAAAATTTTGCAAAAATAAGTTTCATGCAAAGTGAAATCTCAAAACGATATTTTGTTTGCATAAGTGCATATTTTGACATAGCCCCATATAAAGTCCACTTCCGAAAATCACGATCATGATGATCGGCCCGTAATAAGTCATAGCTCCCTTATGAGGACTACTTCCGAAAAATTGAACTAAAATTTTACACAAATAAGTTATAAGTATGTAAAAATTATAATACCGTCTTTTGTTAAAGTTGTATCGTTAGCGACGTATTGTAAAATATAAATTTAATATAAATACCTAAGTTTTGTTTTTCTAGAAGTCTAAAAAAAATAATATGTTGTAAATTTATCATCTTCGATATACCTTCAAGTCCATATCCAGTTTTCATACATATAAAAAGTGTAATGTTTGTAAATTCATAAATATTGAATATATAAAATTTAAATTTAAAGTTTTTTAATACACATGCAGTCGATGTGTAAAATTTTATGTTTCTAAGTTAAGACATTTTGAATATACAAAATCCCTCGCCGATATGTACCACGAATTTATTAATAAAGAAATATATGTATGTAAATATAAATAATATAAAACAACTGAACATAAAGAGAAGTGGTATCTCACATAGTATTACATTGAAAATGCAGATAAAGTTCTTTAGGTAAAGACATGTGGTAAGTTTACGTTCTACTGATTACAAACAATTGTATTTTGCCATTTACATTTAGCACAAAAGCAGGAAAGTTAAAAGGATAAATAAGAAGAAAGAAATAGTACGTTTCTTTCTTTTTCTTATGTCTGAAACTTTACGAGTATATTATAACATCCCTTTGAATCATTCATTTTAAAAAATCAAAATTGCATTACAATTTAAAAGCATTGGGCCATAACCATAGGCAAATACTAAAGTCGGTTCTTTTTAAAAACAATTTTCAATTTAGGTTTTAATTATTTTGTAACTATAGTCAAAATTTACGGTCGTTTTAAGTTAAACCGACTTTAACTGGGTGCCACCTCATATGTAGAAAATTATTTTATACAAACTGTAAAGAAAAATAAGCAAGTGACAGCTGTAAACAGCTGTCATTGAAAATTGAAAAAAAAAATCGGCAAAATAATAAAATTGCGCGGGAATATTTAAGAAAAGTGGTTGTAGTGAAAAAATGGAGACGGTAAGATTAATATCATAATTAGGCTATTTTGGCGTTGATTTTTTGATAACTCTTTACAGGAACAAAAAAAAAAAAAAAACAAAGAAGAAAGAGTGGCAAATTGGGCTAATGCAGAAAGAGAATATTTGCGGGGGGTGTATAAGATTGCACCTGGATATTGTGAAACACAAAGGCAACGACACTTCCATGATTCTTAAAAAAAAGAACACATGGAAAACAATCCGGGCTGCTATGGCTTTTTTTATATTTTTGTACACATTCAGTTTTTGTTATTTGCATAAACAGCTGGTTGATTTTAAAGTGATGTTAAATTATTTAAAAGCAACATCAGTTGGTTTTGAATTAAAAGTATGTTTTAGCGGTATACTTTTCTATAGGGTTGCCATATGTTCTCTTTTCCCCGGACACCGTCCTCTTTTTTTAGGGCGTCCAGGGTAGTCCTACTTCTTTTTTTGCAAGTGTCCTGGGTTTATCCTACTTTTAAAACTTTAATCTATAATTTCGTTTTATTGCATCGAAAGTATTGTTGGCATTGATGTATATATTTTTTTAAATACACACGATGTCATGACATGCATTTTTGTGTAAACAAATTGTGTTTGATGTTTTTTGGCCGCCATATGCACCTTCACAATTTTAAACGATTTTGGCTTTTGGCCTTTGTCTACGTGTCTTATGCCAGTAATTTTAACAAATAGATAACTACTAGAGTTTATACCAATTACTTTTACTTACGTAACCGGTAAAAAGAATTTGGTAATTTTAACGTTTTTTTACCTACGTGTAACTACCGACTGCATTCGGTGAACAATGTGGTAACTTTGGTGTTTGACGTTTAGAGTTACATCAATTAATTGCCAAATTTAATTGTTTGCAACGACATTTTAGTTTTGTCCAGGAATGTCTGGAAAAGGTGCCAAAAGAAGTGCTAGTTTATTGGAAGGGGAAAAACAGCTGATGCACTTTTCTTTGAAATACGAAATCTTCTTATAAATTCCAAATCATTCCAAATTCACTGAATGTGTGTGTTAACCTTTGGGAATTTTGTTTTATGATATTTCTCAAAGTTCTTAGTTCTAGGAGTTCTGAATTCAGTGGACACCAGAAAGAAACAAATTAAACACAGAAACTATTTCTGATATTATTAGAGTCAAATATAATTTTGATATGAATTGTCAAGTATTTTAATTTATATAATATTTAAAAAAAATGCGATGGTTCAAATTGAAAGCGCTGTAAAATATAGATGAAACTTGACAACTTCTACTAAAAATTTATATGTATATAATACATGTGAAGTTTTAAAATGAGTTTGTTAATTGTTATGTTTTTATGTTGTAGTAGTTATGAGACCAGACTGATAAAATATCATTTTTTTAATATTAAGTTTTGTTGTTATATGTAAATAGAATTTTAAATTTGTTTTGTGTATTTTAAGGCGTTCTTTTTTTTAATATTTTGCTACAGAGTATTGTCCTCTTTTTAAGGGTAAATGTCCGGCTTTTTTTTGGTCGACATCCTCTTTTTTTCAAAATGAATATGGTAACCCTACTTTTATATACTTTTACGTGTCTACAGTTATGGCCCATTAAGTCCCTCTATATTTATTTCATTACAAATCAATAAACATAGATTATTACTTTCGTAGGTCTTGGATTATAAATTATGAAATAGTTAAATTTTATTGAAAGAACAAAAACTTAAAATTATGAAATCGGATGCCGGAAGCAATCACGGTATAAAAGAAGTTGTAACGTCTTCAAGTTACTGCCTTTGAGGCCATGTTTTGAAACCCATATGCGACAAATCCTATTTGCAGTTGTTAACCACCGAGAGTGGCTTACTGGGTCAATTTCTAAGAGCGCCAGATCAGTTGGAAGTGTACCATTTATTATGGCCTGGGGTATCCTGTACCCATAAGCCTGATCTGTAGAGAGATCTCTGACAATATCATCAATCAATTAAGCCAAAGGCTCTGGAAAGGATAATCTGACAAATGAGGGATTGATTTCAAGTTCAGTTGCAGTATCAAGCATGTTGCCAATCGTTGTTGGATAAAGTTTTTCCATCCAACTCTGTGATCAAGTGCCGCAGAGGTAACTCATTAGTATGAAGAGCACAAACCAGCCAAATGAGTTTACGATTCAGTTTTGCCTCAACCCAATGCATACGGTGACCATCCGTCCTGTATTTTACAGAACAGTCCTGTTTTTTAACATGCTGTCCCTTGAGATTATTTTGTAAATACAGGACAGTACAATGTTCCTTATTTCCTAATTTGATATGCAAATGTCCTCTTTTTAGCATATACATTGCACGAACATTAATACAAAATTATCATAAAAATCCAACTGTATACTTTCCCTACATTTCCAAAAGTGAAAAATTTGTTTACTGGGATATGGAAAATTTCCTATAATCTGGCAGTTAGAATTGAAAAATTCAAAGAAATATGTGAAGATATTGAAATAGAATATAAAAAGTTACTAGGACATAGCAAAACTCGATGGTTAACTTTAATGCCAGCTTTGCAAAGAATCATAAAACTATTTGAAGCTTTAAAATTATATTTTATGTCTCAACCAAAATATCCGACAATATTACGAAATTTTTTTATGAATCCTTGTGCTGAATTATGGTTATCTTTTGCATATAGCCAAGCTTCAACATTTCATAAAGCTATTCTTAATGTAGAATCACAAAATATTTCAATGCCTGAGGCTTCAACTATTTTAAAAGATTTAAAATTTAAATTGGTCGAACGGAAAAAGGAACTGTTTTTACCCCTTACCGTCAAAAATATTATTCTCCAATTACAGAAAAGTAATGATTTTGATGAAACAATAACTAAAGAACATATAACAAATTTTTACCAAACATGCATTGATTACCTAAATCAGTGGGATAAAGCTTTTAGAGATGTAGAAATTTTAGACTGGATATTGTTACGAAATATGTTATCTTGGGACAAGATTGAAAAAACTTTATCCTATCTAAATGAATTTAGAAATGAATTAAAAATAAATAATGAAGATTTATTTTATGAAGCGAGCTGCGTGAAAATTTTTGCAAATAATGAAAAAATAGAAGAATGGAGGGTAAAAAATATATCAGGAGATGGATTGAAATATTTAATCACTTTAAGACAAATGTGATTGCATATAAAAATATATTGATACTTGTTGAATTTTGTCTATGTCTACCAGCTTCAAATGCTGCTATCGAGAGAGTGTTTTCAATAATGAATAATATTTGGACCACCGAAAAATCGCAATTAAAAGTAAATACTTTAAGATCATTACTAATTACAAAATTCAATTTTAAAATGAATTGCTCAGAATTTAAAGGATTTTTAATTAACAATCCAGATGTTTAAAAAATCCATTCTGTGGAAAAATATCAAACTTCATAACTAAATTTATCATTTATGTAGTTTTTTTCTATTTTTTTTGTTAGCCTTAGTCAAGGAGACTGTTTATAAAACCAAATTTATTTTTTTAAATTATAATATATAAAAACTTTTTATTTAACTTTTTATTCTAGTCAAGAAGACTTGTTTTTGTAGTTACTTAATTTTATAACAATAATAATAAATATATGATTATTTTTTCTGTTTTGTCCTGTATTTTCCTTTCCCAAAAATGGTCACCGTACCAATGCATGACACCTCCTTGCCAACTAGTGTTTACATTGGTTGAGTCACCACCAATAGCCTGTAAACTTGTATCAATGCTGTGTTTCTTAAGGAATTCGATAAGATGATTAGCAATAACTTCAGCCGGTTTTCTTTTTGTTACATCTTTCTTTGGAGTAAAATGGCAAAGATACCTTCTGCCTGGCTCACTGCAAACAGTGTAATGATCTTCTTTCACAATGCTTGGAAATTGATGACTTGAGTTATCTGCTTTTAACAGAACTTTAGTTGAATCTTTGCGTCCATCAAAGAAAATACATTTAATACTGCCTGTTTGGCATCGATCATGAAGTTCTTCATCAAGTAATTTTATAACTTTTTCTTGTGCCTTTTTACTTTACTGTAATCAACCACAAGCCTCCTATCTCCTTCTGTTATTAAGCCAGCATCCAAAAAAGCACCTCTTGTTATGGCAGCTGTAGCACGTAGGCCGACACCATACCTAATACTTTGCAATGCAACATTGCGCAATTGTAATGTATTATAATTACTTGTTCTTGAAGTAGAAGGGACATCAAAATAATCACATGGAATATGAAAATGTTCTTCAGATTCTTCACGCCAAGCACCAGTTGACTCATCATCATCTTAGGAGGAAATAAATTCACTTGTTTGTACTGTTAACTCTTTCTTCTTTTTCTGCTGATATTCCGAAATTCTTCGTAAATCATCTTCTTGCCTCTTCTATTTCTTAATTTGTATTCTGTGATCACATAAATCCGGTAATCCAATTTGATGCTGTCCGACAGATCTCTTTGACCCTTACTAAACACTAATTCTTTGATAAGAATCTTCATACTCTTAGAACAAGAGCAGGAGATGTGGACTTCATATTAACAGCCAGCTCCCCCTGGACAGTTACCCTCGAACTCTAAACATAGCTTAATCTCACACTTGCAATTAAGTATGTCAAATCGCTTGTCTAACGTTGCTATTAAAGCCTCTTTCACTTCCAGTTTTTCTCTACCAAGTGACATGTTTCTCGCCTTTTCTTAGTTTTCCTCTATCTTCTTCAGAACTGTGATTCGAATTTCAAATTGGTACCACAAAACAACTGTTTGCTAGCTCCCACTTTTCGAGCTCTTTTGAATAAGTATCCTTGGCAACAGTAGCTGCTGGGTAAATTTTTCCACTTTTTTGTCTATATCTTAGAACATCACGAAGAGTTGGGAGTTCTGAAGGCCAGTTCCAATAAAGTTACTCATGTGAGTGGAAGTTGTCAGTCTTGTCTTTCTTTTACTAGTCATGGTCATCACAGTTTAAAGAAAAGAAAAAACACTTTATGTACACACGTTTCAAATTTCGCTTAAACACCCGAAATATGACTACGCGTTTCATATTTCACACACTAATAAACAAAAATGTACGGACAATACAAATTACATAAGTAACATGGGATTCCCCTTTTTGACTATGTGGAAGCCAAATAATAGCTACAAAGACAATTTTTCAGTGTTAAAAACAAGCAGAAAGTAAAAACGGCATGCAATGTATTAAAAACGCTGTATTTTCTTTAATGAGAACAAATAATATTTTTGTCAAAAGACAAATAAATAAAACTGTGATTCAATATTTCATACAAGTAATAAGTACTTAAGACAATTATAGTTAGTACGATATTATTCAATTTTAAGGACACTTAAAGGGGTATGACATACATACATATATAGAATTCGGACACTTAAAACAGGTGACATTTATAAAATTTTTACTGTAAATAAAACTTTTTGGCTGATTTTATTATGCCTATTTATGTTTATTCGGTGCTAAATCTGAAAGATATTTTATGCTACTGCACTGGTATCCAAATTTTAATAAATACAAATAGTTTAATATATGGTGAATTTCACGTCAAGTGACCCAATGTTAAAAGTCGATTAAGAATAATAATAATAAATAATTCAATAAAATTAATATATATACATATATGTAAATAAAAATTATACATGTGCCAAATATTGAAAAATCCTATTCTTGAGTTAAAAAATTATTTTTTTGATAGATATCCCACTCGCATCCCATTAAGCGATTATAAAGGCCTTAAAGTAAATTGTATAAGCTTTCTTTTGAGAAAAAAGGGCCCAAATTGAAAAAAAATAAAAAAAAAATATTTTTGAAATGATTGAAGAAATAGCTATCTAAAGTCCTTACGACAATTTTTGCTAGGACCAATAGGTGAAAAGTTACTCTCATTACCTGTATGACCAAAATGGACCAAATGTTACATATCTATATAAATAAAAATCAATGTTGTTCGTTGGTCATTGCATCAGTGGAGAACGGCTTGACCGATTTGGACGACTTTTTTTTCTAATGATGGTCTAACTTAGGTTTTTACGGAAAGAAAATTTTGATCCGCCTACTTTTACGCCCACTTTTTTTTGATTTACCTAAAATCAATTTGGCTAATTTTTCTTTCAAATGTTCGTATTAATCCATTTAAAGTTTACGCCCACTTTTTCTATATATCGAAAAACACTTGCACCGATTTGGCTATTTTTTTTTTTAAATATTCGAAGTAATCCAATTTACCAATTTAGGGCGCCGAACTCGCAACGCTTAATCAAACTCAAGAGCAATTCGAAGTAACGGAATCCACAGATTTATACGTCTTTAATTCGCCAGCTATTTCACTTTGAATCTTAAAATTGAATTCGTCGACATCAACGTTTTTCGCAGCCAAAATAGCACGTTCGCTCAACCAATCATGATTTCTGTAATTTTGTGTAATGTTTGGAAACACATTTCGGATGAGTTCGGACTTTGATTCGGTGAACTGACAGAAATCGACGGGAAAATTAATACATGCGTAGTGGCGAACGTAAGACATTGCATCCTGAGCAAATGCACATACATATGTATTTTCAATTCAAATGTGAATCAAACATACCCAAAACCTACCCCTCATTTTTGGGATATAGAAAGTAAAAAAATCGACATGCCCTATTAATTAATAGGGCATGTCGATGTACAAATATATACATTAATCCAGACAAAAAGAAAGATATTGAAAGCCTCTATGTTTTCCTTCCAGAAAATCATGTGCGATTCTTTTCAGATTTATTAATGTAAATTTAATATGTATACATTCAGCTAAATTTCCAAAACTGAATTTGTGCTCGAGTGGTATACAGGTATATATTTGATATTTTTGTATTATTACTAGTATTATGTTATAAATTGTTTCCATCTTAAATATGTTTATAAGAAATAAGTTTTAGCTTACCTTACAATAAAATTCATTTAAGAAAACGAATTATAAATCTTTTTATCTTTTACTATCCATCTATATTTATTGACTTTATCCGACAATATTATTGAAATAAGGGACAAAAACGATATGTATGTACAGGGTGGGCCAAGTTTGACTGAATGATTTGAACTGAAGTGCCATTGTGGCTCTTGCGGTATGAGCTGTAGCTCCATCTTGCTGGAACCATATGTTACGATTATTGAGAACTATCGGACGTAAAAAATTTTCCAACATGGTGCGGTATACCACCCCAGAGACGGTTTGTGGTTCATTAAGCTCATTTTCGAAGAAATATGGACCAATAACTTTATCAGCCATGATTCCACACCAAACAGTGCATCTGACAGGGTGTAATTGTCGCTGATGCAATGCTCTTGGATTCTCTGTACCCCAAATTCGGCAGTTCTGTTTATTCACATATCCATTTAAATGAAAATGTGCTTCATCGCTCATAATCAGATTATCCAAAAAATTCTCATTTTCTGTAGCTAGCAAAATCAATCTATTGGCATATTGTAGCCGTTGTGGTGCATCCCTCGTCAATAATTCTTGGGCTAATTGAATTTTATTTGGAAACATCTTCAGATCAACTTTTAGAATACGTCGTAGCGATGTTCTGGAGATGTTCAATTGAGTAGCTCGTCGACGAGTAGACACAGTTGCATCCGTGTGAACACTTTCTCGTACAGCTTCTATAGCTTGTTCAGTGCGAACAGGACGAACAACATTTCTTCGTGGTTCATTACCCACTGAACCCAAATTCTCAAAACGGGTCATTAAGCTTCTTATCATGTTTACACTGGGAGCCTCTGCAGTATTAAAATGCTGACGGTATTTTCTTTGTGTTGTAACAATTGATCGTCCGGAAGCATAATAAAATTCAACAATTTTTACACGTTCTTCCACTGAGTATGATGACATTATGAAATTTTATAAAATTCTGTATTATCTGCAAAAAAAAAAAATTAAAAAAAATTAAAAATGCAAAAGTTATAAGCATTTCAAATCAGTCAGTCCAAGTTGGCCCACCCTGTATATAAATTATATATACATAATATATAAATTTCGTATATTTTTAATTGTATATCCACACTAATGGTTCATATGGAATAACATGTTAAAAAATTTTTTTAGAAAAGCCCATTTCAATGTGAAAATTAAATTAAAAATTGGAATAATCTACTAAATCGCATAATACACCGCAATCTAAAAATAGATACAAAAATATTCGAGAGTATGTATAGTTAAATATACTAAAACTGAAAAGATTAAAATGATCCCTTGGGTTAGAGAAGTCCATTTCAACTGAGATATTAATATACACTCAGACTTTAAAATTGCCAATAAGTCTTTTTGGTTTCTTTTACTTTGCTCAGATTATTATTTAAATTAATGTTAAAATTACAGCCTTTAACTCTCATAAAAGCTCATGTTCTAACTTTTAAGTTTTGTTTATTTATGAAAATCTAAAATACCATCAGAAGATGAATGAAGATGGATAAATTTACCATTTAGTAATTATTTAATTTGTTATTATAAAAAGAGTTATGTAATTAAATAAATCAAAATACAGTAGTATTATAAGATTAAGCAAATTAAATCAAATAAGATTTTATATTCGGCTGTGCCGAATCTTATATACATACCTATATGGGGCTAACTTCATAAAATATTGTAAAGTACTTTACTTTAATTTTTACTTTAACGCTCAATAAGTTAAGTACCAAAAAGCCCTTGGAAACTGATTTTGGCTTTCTGAAACGTCAAAATTGTCACCCTATATACTCTGAGGTTATTCGCGAAAATTGCAGCTTTGGCAAATTATTGACCAACTTTAACAAAAGTCAATATATGCATACGTATAACTGATCCGTGTAAAATTTCGGTTCGATATGGATGTTTATGTAGGTTAATGAGTTTTCGAGAGTAGTCCTCATAACGGAAATATGCCCTATTACGGGCCAATCATCATAAAAATCTGTTCGACGATTTATATGTGTATGATAATTTTTTTTTAATTTCAACGTAGTAATGATTTCTATAAGAGATTTATAAGTATTTAAGGGATTTCCGTTAGTAGACTTTATACAAATATGGACCGATCATCATCATATTGAGAGTGACGTTTTCTATATATCAATGGACTATTTTCGTTGAATTTTAACTTGATAATAATTTTTTAAACGATTTACGCCCATTTAAGTGATTTGTATGGAGCTATGTCAAAATATGGACCGATGCAAACAAAATATCGTTTTCAGATTTTACTTTGCATGAAACTTATTATTGCAGAATTTTGTATGGATACTGCCTACTGGACCGATTTTGCCTATTTTCAATACCATTTGGGTGGATCAAAGAATGTTTGGTAAAATTTTAATTGTTCTAAATCTTGTTCTCGAAGCTCTATCGTGCCAAAAACAGACGGACGGACATGGCTAGATCGTCTTAGATCTAAGGACCCAGAATATATAGACTTTTTGGCTCTACGACCATTATTTCGATGTGGTACAAACGGAATCACAAAAGTAATATATCCTCATCTTTTTGTTGGTGGGTATAACAATTCATTAAAAAGAACAGATCGATACTTAATTTTGAAGATAACGGTCGTCTCTAAATAAGTATGGATTGTTGTTTTTAAAAGAAAATCAAAGTTAAAGAACGTAAACAGTGCTGTTTTCGTAATTGTTGTCTGTTGTTATTGAACTCGCACCTGTGATAATTACATTAAGCTTGCTGAGATAGCAATACTCCTATGGGCCCGGGGCCTAATCGAAAACCTTTAAATAGTTACTGAAATAAATAGAAAGTAATGAAATAAATAGAAAGTATAAAAAGAGTTTTGATAATGATATTATAAAATTAACATCATCAGGGGGGTTACTCTCTATTGCGATGCGAAAGCAAATTCGATGCATACGAGTATCAAATTGTACGCTTATCGCATCGAATTTGCTTTCGCATCGCAATAGAGAGTAACCCCCTAGATGGAGATTTTGTATTACTAGCAGACCTGAAAGCCAAATATTCTTCATGGCACTGCGTGAACAATAACATTATATTTAACCTCAGTCCAACATTCTATCCATTCAAAAAAAAAAATCAAAATAGTTCTGTTATTGAGTTGGTATTAAGCAATATTATATTATATTATTATGATTACCAACACACGGATTGCATAACATTCCGAAATATTATTAACGATAGAGTCAACATAAATACAGATATTTACAGTTCAACACAAGTAAGAAAGTATAGTCGGTCAAGCCCGACCATATAATACCCTACACCCAATATATGTATAAAACATAGAGAACTTCCACATTTTACTTGAATACCCAATTTATAAAATTGTTAGCTGCAAAGTCAATAGGTTTAAGTTAGCAGTCTATTCCGAAGATTTAAATTTGGTATTTAGTTCTGAAATAGACTTTTTAATCCCAACGCTTAAAGTAAACAAAAGTTCCTGGACACGATGATATTTTCAATATTTAATTAAAAATTTACCTACAAAAGTCAGATTATTTTTAACAGCAACCTAAAAATAAACTATTTTTCAAAACACTTAAAAAAAGCTAAGGTTATTGCGATTCCTAAGCCGAGCAAAATTAAGAACAATCCAAATAATTATAGACCTATAAGTTTATTAAGTAACATAGGAAAATTACACTGTACAACACATAATTTCGGGACTCAATTCTAATAATTGTTTATGAAAGTAGCCCCAAAAAGAAGAACTTCTGCATAATTCGTTTGGTCATTTTACATGAAGAAGAAATTTAAAAACTAATTTGACGTTAGTAAGTATCGTATAGGGAATTTGTCACGTTTTAGGCTCTTTTGTTTGTCATAACTCGAGAACCACTAGTCCGAATAAGCTGAAACAAATTAAGAATTACAATTCCTTTAATCCGTTCATACAACGTTTCGCTACATAAGCAACAGTTTCGAAGTTATAAATAAATGTATGAAGAAAAAAACTATTTTTTGACTAAAAAGTTCAATTTTTTTATTTTTAATTCCTAAAAAATCCAAAACGGTATAAAAAAGTGTCAAGTCCTATTACTTTCACGTAAAGTCGCATAACCTATGAACAAAATGAGACATAAATCATGAAAATCGTTGAACGCGTTTCGCTTTTATTCACAATTACGTAAAGGTATAAATTTCAAAAATTAGCTTAAGTCGGTTTAGTGACTTTTTCAAATCACTATCAAAATTTTATCACTAATAGAATTTTAAATTCTGATTGCAAAAAAAAAAATTGGGGCGGTCACGCCTATTTTCGAGGGGGCGGGCCCGTAAAGTTGAAAATATATAGTCCTATATCTCGGGAACTACTGGGTGTCTTATAATTTGTAATACATTATATTAAAGGTATTAAAAATACCTTTCCAACGATATATATCATGATTATAAAATATGTACCGAATATGGGTTAAATCCGAAAAGAATATTTTTTGACCCGAATTTTTTTAATATCTAAAAAAATTAAAAAAAAAATTCTTTATAAGTGTTATTTTAGTTTATTAATATAAATAGCCAAGACAATTAGCTTCAATAAATTCGGCTAAAGAGCAACTTCAAACATATACATATCACCAATCAAAAATAATGTGTATTAATTTATTATCTTCTGGTAATTATACACATTACCCTGCAAATAACGCGACTAGTCCATACATGCATGTAAAGACTAGTCCAAAGAGGAGTAGGAGTACTCCAAAACTACTCCAAATATATGAAAAAAAGGTGGTCCATTTAACATTGCGATGTTCTAGGACTGGACCATATAACCCATCGGAATAGTCCCAAAACTACTCCATGGAGTACTCACGAGGGTTAGTTTTAAACAACAACAACAACTCAATATGCAATCGTGTTAACACGAAACCATGTCGTTTAACTACAAACTCTTGTTTAACTATGACATGGTCCATGACTGCATTACATTGGACCATGTTGTGAGTAGTCCATTACATCTAAAATGGATCACGTAGTCCAATATTATTTGCAGGGTATATACTCGTACATACATATGCACATACATATACAGTGAACTCGCAACAATGTGAACTAATTTTTGCCGAGAGTGTTCACGTTTTCGATATTGTTCACGTTTTAGATTGCATTTTTTCTATAACTTTTTATCTTTTATTTACTTTAAAATAAAGTATGTACGTTATTTTTCACCTATGAAACATGTTTTTATATTACTTTTTGTGAGTTCCTGTCATATACATACATACTACATACCCACTATTGTTTGCAAAAGGGTTTCTAAGATACAAATTTCTAAATTATATTATTGAATTCATTCAAAATAGAGGTTAGCTGAATTTAAACTACGATAATTATACATTCGTTTATATACAAGGTGGCGCAAAAGTAATCCTCCTATCAAAAAATGCTATAAATTTTGCGAGGCCCCTAATGTCAGTTCTGTTTTGACATTTGTGTAGTAAACACATGCGAAATACATACACGTTAATAAACAATGTTACGCTACACTGCTCCATAACGCGGAATATTGCTGACTATTTATTTGACCAATAATCGGTCGCTGACAGCCAAAAAACATCGAAAGTTTACTTTTGCGCCACCTTGTATATACATAGTTTTTATTGAAAAAGAGCTACTTATTATGCAACAAAATTTGTTTACAACAAACGAAAACGCGAAATTCTTCTACGGGGAATCCCAAAGTTTTTAAATAAGCTTACAAAATTGAATTTTAACGTTCGATAAAAAGTTCACGTTTTAGAGCTCATGTTCATGTTTTTGGGTAGTTAATGTTACTGGATGTTCACGTTTCTGCGAGTTCACTGTATATGTATACATACATATATATTTTTTTTAGCTATATTTAAAACATATTCTTAGCACAAAGGTTTTCCTATTTTTCCTTTAAATCTATATATATAAAAGAGAGTGACGTTAGTTACTAGCTTTATAACTAAAGAAGGCCAGGACCGATTGCAACGATTAGCACGAATTCAGGCTGGTCTCAGGCCAGAGAAGAAGAATACCCGGAAAAAATTCAGAAATTGACCACGCCTACTTTTTTTTAATTAATGTTTTTATGTGTGAGTGTGTGTATGTACTTTATAGAATCGTAAATGATCATGTGATGATCTTCGGCAAAGTTGTTGTGCATGAGCCCGGGAAGGTTTGTAAGTTGGTACGACCACGCTTACTCTAACGCCTACTTTTTTTATTTAATTCTAAATGGGTTTTTACAGATTTACTTCAAATTGTATATACATCTTACTGTAGGCGCTGGAGCGATCTGCCTGAAATTTTCACATCACACCACTAAGTATTTATAGAATACTTTTTTTTTGCGACCATGCCTACTTTAACGCCTTCTTTTTTAAATTGCGTAATTGATTCTACTCTGATTTTAACATATTCACTTTAAATTGAATACCTTACTCTAGGCGAGATCAAAAATTAAGATTCATACTCCACGCCTCCTTTCACGTCCCATCTCTAGCGATCTTTTTTGAGCGCCTACTTTTTTTAAATTGATGCCGTAGCAACGCCCGCAGTGTACAGCCGAATTCGACCACGCCTGCTTTAAAATTGTGTAATCGATTCTACAAGGGTTTTAAAAGACTTACTTCAAATTGTATCACCCATTATTTTTAATTATTATCTTCTAAAATCCAAAAATCAAATGTCGTTCTTTTGTATATCACAATTTTTACGACAATTGTTTTTCCACCTAATTTGATTGAAAACTTTTTTTGTTCATTTTTTTTTACAAACACAAATTCTGGTTCTGCTATTGCCAGTAGATGGCGTTGTGTGCATAAACTTTTGACACCTGATTTATTTTTGTAGTATTTAAAAATTTTCAACCTTATTTAAAAGTGATTTCAAAAGGTAAGTTTCCTAAATGATTTTGTGACATTGTTTTTGTGACATTAATTTCTCTGATCTTTCACACCGAACCCGTAATTCAATTACAAATCGGAATATTACCAATCGATTGAATACGGATGAACAAGAAATCGCACGAGATCAGCGCCGTGTTAGTATGGCCCGACTTCGCGTAACGCAAACACGGCTCGATTAGCAATGAGAAATCATGGATTAAATCAAGCAATTCAACAACGTGAAAATCTAAATCAACGCGTAAGAAGAAGAGCTTCAAGTGTTGATTTGAATCGAGTAGCGTTTCATTACGATTGCACTTTTGACTACAGCTCGCATCCTTCCGTTCAAATTGGCCCAATGGAGATTGTGTGCAACCATTGCGGTGCATTAAAGTTCACCGGAGAATCGCCTGGGTTGTGCTGTCTCAGTGGTAAGGTCAAATTACCACCATTGCCTTCACCATTGGTACGACCACACCTACTCTAACGCCCACTTTTTTTAATTGATTAATTGCTTCTTCATGGGTTTTTAAAGATTTACTTCATACAGATTGTATCCACATCTTACTGAAGGCGAGGTAAAAATAAAAAAATTAATGTTTGCATGGTTTTTCAGTCTGCGGGCGCAGGGGCGTGGCAAAGTCCAATTTTCATATTGCATCACCAATGACATATGAGCATACATACATATATTTTGCTTTTTTTTATTTTATTTCATTTTTTTCAAAGCCGTTGTCATGTTTTTCAAAACGAGATATCAAACTCTTAAATCGGTTACGTAGTTCCGAAGATATTTGCAAAAAACTTATGTTATTAACGATCCAATATCAAAATTTTAAAACTTTCGAAATGTTGCATTCAAAAATCCGAGTTTTCGGTTTATTTACAAAATATTTACATCATTCGATAACAGAAGATATTCCGCGTTTACTAAGGTGCAACATTATACAATAAGTTAAAAATAATATTATATCATCAATCGATGATAAAATCTTTATATACCCTTGCATTTAAGATACCTACATTTTGTGCACATTTGTGAGTTTTTTTCAAACGCTGATAAAAAATAACGGTACATTCAAACAAATTGCTCGAAGCGCTTGATCGGACTCTACGTGATTTTCGAGGATACTAGAAACCGATGGGAGGCGCTCTTATTCTTTTTCTTGGTAATTTTCGTCAAACTTTGCCCGTTATCAATGACCGCAGATGAGCTGAACGCATGCTTGAAAGCTTCATATCTTTGGAACCAAGTCGAGAAAATCACGCTATCGACGAACATACGTGTGCATTTGTTCTGCCCAAACATTCTCAGAACAACTTTTTGACATCGGAAATGGAAAAATTCCAATTAATTACGCCACAAACGAGATTTCGTTCCCGCCTAACTTCTGTCGAATGCAAATGAATATTCAAGCCGTTGTCGACAAGGTTTCCCCAAGTCTAACAATCTTCTACAAAAAATGTGCAATTTTGGCACCAACAAATTACGATGCCAACAAGCTCAATGAGCAAATTCAATTGAAACTACCCGGCAAATTAATCAAATACAAATCGATCGATACAGTAATGGATGAAGAACAAGCCGTATTATCCCACTGAATTTTTAAATTCATTGGAACCACCCGGAATGCCACCGCATGTGCTAAGATTAAACGTTGGATCACCGGTAATTCTTATTCGCAACTTAAACGCATCAAAGTTATGCAACGGAACCACATTGACCATCAAAAACTGCTCACCAAATTTAATCGAGGCAACAATCATCGGTGGCAGATTCAAAGGCGAAGATGTACTTATTCCACGAATTCCGATGATTTCCACCGATTTACCATTCCAATTAAAGCGGCTCCAATTCCCTTTGCGTCTTACCTGTACTATTGCCATCAATAAAGCAAGAGTCACATCATTAACTATTGCTGGCTTAATTTTGGAAAATTTATGTTTTCCACACGGCACGCCAAAAAAACAAAAAACATTGTATATTCGCTGGCCCCAAGATGAAGTAATAAATAAATATAATTTCCAATTTGCCTTAAATAAATGCGTTTCTTTTTTGATTGAGCCCATACCTAGACCATATGTAAGTTATTCTGTAACAAATCTTTATGATAGATATTCCATAAATTTATTTAAAGGCCGTACATTTCTTTAAAAGCTTAATTTAAATCGTGTGGTAATACAACACTAATGTTTGCTTAGGGCCAGCAACGTGGACCGGGTCAGCTAGTAAAATTATAAAGTAGACAGTAATTATCCACATCAATAAAAAAAATATAATTCGTTGTAATATTTACATAAAATCTCGAAAACTGTATATATGTATGTATATATGTATATAAAAAAAAAAACTGTAAATAAAGATGATTTTAAAAATGAATGAAAAATAATTTAATGAAAATTAAATTTAATGAACTCGAGCCAAAATAAAAAAAATATCAAAGAATGAAAAATCATTAAAAAGAAAAAGAACAAAAGTCTAACTAGACACCCCAAACCGAAGCTATATATTGACTTGTAGGTTTGTTTCTAAATTCAATGGCCCATAATCATAGTCATAGAAAAAGCATACTTTAAGTAAAAGTAGACTTTTAAACAAAAAAAACATAAACCACTTTTTCAATTTAATCGACAATTGAACACAAAACAAGTTACCTTAGGCATTATTTACTGTCCAATATATATGTAAAGAAATGGCGAGGGAGTTGTTGGGGGACAACACAAACACAATTTTTGAGGTGTTCAAAAGTACAAATTAAAATCAGGGACCAAAAATAACAATTATTCTAGAATTTTCAAAAGAAAAAGCAACCACAAGGAAATATCTGAGAGCCAAGTCAAGCACACCGTTTTGATGGGTTTTAACTACATTTTCATAAAATATGTAATATGATTTTCAAATTCTTTATTTTAATTTTTTTTTGTCAGAAATAATTGTCAGATTCTGATTTTTATTTTTTTTTGTCAGAAATAATTATTATTTTTGGATTATTATTTTTTTGGCAGAAATATTGTTAATTTTCTCTCTTTTTTCATTTTTGCAGATATAAAAAAGTAAATTATTGATTTTATTTATAGGCATACATATTTTAGGGTGAACTAAATTATTATGATATTAATTTTTCTTTTTAACTTTTTTCTATTTTTTCTATTTAACTTTGAAGTAAACCTTCGAATAAATAAAATTTTTTTAAAAAATTTTTTACAATAAAATAATACTCGCAAGAGGAAAAATTCTCATATAGTAAATTTTTCTTTACGTTAACCATTTTATTTACTGAAGAAATGACAAATATTTCTGAGAAAAAAATAATAATCAAAAAATTCAAATTATTTCTGACAATAAAAAATAAAAATCAGAATCTGACAAAAAACTAAAAATCAAAATATAATAATTATATCGTGATTATAAATGTCATAATTGTTACGGTCTCTGATTAAAATTGTTATTTTATTTCAGAACTAAAACGTAACCAAACTAGAAAAAAGTTTTTATAAGTACATGATATATACCCCAATACACCAAAAAATAAGTAAAGTATAATAGTACTTTAGAATAAGCTTTTAAAAAAAAATACTAAAGTTTTTTTTATCATGTTTGAGAAACTATTATCCTTCACAATATGTTTTTAAACATAGTATATAATAAATATATTATAAACATGCTTTTCATATTTTGTCATTATTAATTTTGTTTTAAAAGAGTGAGGTGCTTAATAAATAAATAAAAAAATTAGAAACTTGTGAAAAGTGTCAAATGTAAGTACAAAATTAATAATAAAATAAAAAATGCCAAATTTAATAAAAGTTGCGGAAAATAATGTTTCTACACTTAACAAAATTGTTTCTGCATAATTAATTTATAAATTGTAAAAAAATAAAATTTGTAAAAAGCACTAAAGGCACTAGTGAAAAATTGAAAAAGCACTAAGTTTGTGCTTTTCCTACTGTTTGGCACTATGCATAAAATTTTGGCGTTTTGAGGTATCAAAAAGCACCATAAATAGTGCCAAAAGCACTAAGTTGGCATCGCTGAATATGACATATGTATTAGAGAGCTGCAACGAGTAAGTTTTTTCTTCATGTGTGAAACTCGCTGTCGAATGTAGTATATATTTATACTCGTACTCAGAGAACAAGTAGGGAAGTGAAGAGAATGTTTGCTTATTAAATACGAATAAGTCAGTAGCCGAAGTTAATAGAGTACCAAAAAAAAAAGAACTTATGCAATATGAACAATAAAAAAGAAGTACATTAAAAATCATGTTCTCTTCATGGTGGTAAAAAAATGCAAATAAAAAATAATAAAGATTTAAAAATAGTTTTTAATAATTTAAGAAATAACAAAATATATTTTAAACTTACCTCATTTCTAATGAAGAGAACGTGAACACTTTAACAAAATATTAAATTTAAATTTTATTTGCCAAACTTCACGTAGTACTGCAAGCACCACGTGAAGTTTTGTTGTCGCTTGGTACTCGATATGTTCTCTTCATGTATGGTGAGAGTGCGAGCGTAAAATAAACCTGTACTTAACTCATAACCATAAAGCCCAGTAACAGCATATACATATTCGGTATTTTTGTTGTACTCAAAAATAAGAACATATACAATATGCGCCATATTCAGAAATCGTAACTAAAGTCGAAACTTATTAAACAGAAACTAAAAAATAGTTCACAAATAGTTAAAGATCTTACTCACAAATCATAACTAACTTAGCCACTGCTTTCAGCTGTTGAAAGAAATGCAACACTGCATTTAGTAGATTTTTGTTGACAAAAACACATCTCTAGTATGTTTTCTTTTTTTTTTGTGATTTTTTTTTTGGTCAAAATGGACACAATTAGCAAAGAAAATAAGAAAAGTTAGAAAAAAATATGTATTTATTGATTTGTGTATTTTAGAGACTCAAATTGGTCGCCAGATGAAAAAACTACATTATGTTAACATTAATATGTTAACATCATCAACGACAAGAAATGAAATCAATCAGCTGTTCTTTAAATGTATTTGTTAGTTGACATATAGTTACAGCTTTACCCATAATTAAGTTGTAACTTTTCGTGCTGAAAGTAATCAACTAAGAATAACTTAAGTTGGTACTTAAAAAAGTTTTAACTTAATTATCATTTCTGAATATTTTTAAATATACTTCGAGTAAGTGCACATATTTCGCAAATTCATGTGTACTTCTTAACAAATACATTCATGCAGAGGTTTAATATGTATTTAATCTAAAAAGAAAAGTACCTCATTAGGTAGGTAGGTATGTAGGTAGGAAGGCTGGTGTGAGCAATCCTCACACCACCACCCAGAGACCAATATGGTCCATTGCGATGCCTTAGATAGGAAGAGAAGGTGAATGAAAGCGGAAGTGAAAGACAAGAGGGAATAGCAAAGTGCACAGAGATAAAGGAGAAGAAAGAAAAGAGAAAGAACCTGACCAAATCCTACTCGGACAAATGTCCTCCATTTGTGCAACCAGCACCCATTCTGCTGCCGTGTAGCCAAGTCATTCCTATTACGAATCCCATTAGACTCTCCAGCCCACAGCTCGAGACATCCCCTAATTCGCCCAGGAATCTATTACCCAGCCACCTCAGCCTATTACCCCGCAACCTGGGACAGTGGCATAGAATGTGATCAACCGTCTCCAGTTCATCCGGGTCCTCGCATAATCTGCATATATCTGACACTTCGGATCCCATTCTCACCGCCATCCTGCCTATCATGCAGTGGCCTGTGATAATGCCTATCATGGTCCTAATGCAGATCCTACTCCTGCCCAGCAACGATTCCGAATCGGACTTCCTAATCATCGGCCACAACGTCCGTGACACTTGGCAGTCCGTCCGGTTTCCCCAGACCTGACTGGTCGCATTTAGGGCCCATTCATTGATCTTTCCATAATAAAATTCCATTGGAGGCCCAACTGTCTACATACGGTTACCATCCTCTGTCATTGAGCCCATCCTTGCCAGCTCATCAGCCATCTCATTACCGGCGATGTCCGAGTGACCTGGTACCCAGCACAGCCTAACCGTATATACCTCTAAGGCTTCCTCTAGAGCCCTCCTACAACTGTCAACTAGTTTGGAGTTCACATAACAGCCCCGTTTGGCCAAAAGGGCTGCCTGGCTATCCACTTAAATCGTGACCTCCGAACCTTTATCAATATTGTCTTTCATCAGTTCCACGGCCCTCAAGATCCCTAGAACTTCCGCTTGAAAAACACTACAGTCGTCGGGAAGCCTATATGACACTCTGATGTCCAGATTTTCAATAAAGACCCCCGCGACCATACCGCTCATCTTCGAGCCATCCGTGAAAATAGCAAATCCTTCTTATAATTTGTCTTTTCCTGACCAGCTCTCCCTAGACGGTAATATCACCTCCGGTAACCGCCTGAAATCTACCCTAGTTCTCACATAGTCCGTAGAGCCGGGCGATCCCAGGCAATATCCACCTGCCTCAATCTCACACAGAATCCGTGAGTGACCCTGTGTTTGATTTTTTAGCAGTCCCAGCTCCCTCAGTCTAAGAATGCTTCTGGCTGCCATTCTCATCACATACTGCTCCATAGGCAGAAGATGAAGAATGACATCCAGAGCCGCTTGAGGAGTGCTTTTCATGGCCCCTGTTATGCCAATTGAAGCACATCTCTGAGCTTTAGACAGAAGGCTTCTCCGATTAGCCAGTCTCATTGCCTCCCACCAAACACAGCATCCATACGTAAGAATGTGTCTAACCACCGAAGTGTATAGCCATCCTACCACTGCTGACCGAAGTCCCCAGCTCCTACCTATCGATGATCTGCAAGCATAGTAGGCATTGAGACCCTTTTCAAGCCTCTCCTGAGTGTTCCTTTCCCATGACAGCTTTCTGTCCAGGAAGACTCCCAGATACTTAGCACTATCTGATAGCCTAAGCTCTACTACTCCCAGTACCGGCATCCTGAAATCGTCCACCTTGTACTTCCTAGTCAACAGAACTAACTCTGCCTTCCCCGGATTGACTCACAAGCCCTTCTCGTTCGCTCATGCTGACAGTTCGCTCAGTGCCCCTTTCATGACTTCGCTAATTGTCGGCAGAAACTTGCCCGATACCAATATAACTACATCATCCGCGTAGGCCACGACCTTCTGCCCATTCTGTCAAAATGGCTCAGAACGACATTAACAGCTATGAGCCACAGTAAGGGAGAGAGAACACCTCCCTGTGGGGTCCCTCTGGTCACCAGTTTCCTTAAGCGTTCGTTTCCCCAGTCTGAATGAACAACTCTGCTACTAAGCATCAGGGTTATCCATTCGACCAGCAACGACGGAACACTTAGGTCATCTAGTGCCTGACTAATAGACTCCATCCTTAAGTTGTTGAAGGCGCCCTCTATGTCAAGAAATGCCGCCAAGGTGTATTCCTTGTTTCGCAATCCTCTCTCAATAAAACCAACCACATCATTAAGCGCACTCTCAACAGATCTACCCCTAAGATAGGCGTGCTGAGCGCCACTTATGATGCTGGCATCAATCTTTGTTCTTAGATATAGATCGATCATTCTTTCCAATGTCTTCAAAAGAAAAGACCAGCTTGTTGTCTAAAATCCTGTTTTTCCCGCTTTGGGTATGAAAACGACCCTAACCTCCCTCCAAATTTTAGGGATGTACCTGTTCAGTATACACACCCTAAATAGTTCTACTAACAGTAGGAGCGATGATCTCCCGATATTTTGTAATGCTACAAAGATACCATCTGGTCCTGCCGATTTGTAAGACCCAAATGTATTTACCGCCCATGTTACTTTATCTAAGGCGATCATATCTCCCACTGACTCGCTTGCCTCATTACCTGAACCCGGCTCTGGGAAGAGGTCGCTATTTTCAACTTGCTCCCCCGCCCCAGGATCCACACATCCTGGAAAGTGAGTCTCCATAAGTAGGTTTAAGGTTTCAGAGCTAGATTCCGACCATGAGTCGTCCGGTCTCTGAATAAATCCTGGGATCACTGGATCCTTGGATAAAATTCTCCTGAACCTGGACATCTCATTTGCAGAATCGACTGACTCGCTAAACTTGATCCACGAGTCCCTTTTCGCTGTCCTAATGTCCTTCTTATACCAGTTGTAACCTAATCTAAAGTTACTCCAATCCTCTTCACTGCGTGTATACTTCGCTCTGTTGAACAACCTTCTTACGGTGGACCTATGAGTTCTCAACTCGTCTGTCCACCAACGCGGTTGTGTGCGTCTGCCTAGATAGTTAAGCGGACAGGATCGCTCATAACTACTGGTCAATGCATCCGTAAAGGTGCCGACCAGTTGTTCAACCCCTGTCGGAGTCGAGCTCCAATCGTGTGTAACCCTCAGATTACCTGCCACCAATTCCGAGAAAGAATCCCAATTTGTCCTTCTCGGATTCCTATACGGACTCCTTTTTGGTTTCTCAAACATCAGATTAAATGATAGACGACTATGGTCAGAGAAGGAAAATTCCATAGCTACCCTCCCATCTTTCACCAATTCCCCAAAGTTTGTCAACGTAATACCCATTACTGCCTCCCTATCCTTATTTCTGAAAGTTGGCGTATACCCCCTATTGCAGATATATAGATTGTTGGCAATAATAAAATCAAACATGGACTCACCTCTTTTATTGATGTCGGCACTTACCCATTGGGTATGGTGTGCATTGGGGTCACACCCCAGTACCAGCTTCGAGCCGCTTCTGCTCGAATTTTCCACCAACTCTCTTAATTTTTCACCAGGTGGATCGGTAACCTCATATGGTAAGTAGACCGATACCAATGCCAGAACTTTTTTTGTTCTTGGCCTCCCCTGTCACGACCGTGAGGTCTCCATCACTGAAAAATTAGATTATTAAATTTGCGTTCAGTTCTCGCCAGTGTACAAGTTCGTACCTTCTCATCAGTGTGGGGTACGAACAATGTATACCCCGTGGCTTTTAATCCAGCTACCCGGTTTTTGTTTAACCAGGGCTCTTGGATTAAAGCCACGTCCACGTTTTTATTGGGTTACCAATTCGGTTGAGGCTGCTTCACAGTGATACAGGTTTATTTGCACCACTTTCAGCCTCTTAGGGTTTATCATTTTTAGAAAACCTAAATTTGATAGACCCCAACCCGAAAACTGCCCCTCCCATTGATTTCAACATCTTGAGAGACTCCTGGTCTACTGCGAACCTGAAGTCCCTCCCTTGGTTCTCATTACAGCCCATTGAAGCGATCAACTTCCATTGTGCTGTAATGAGTCCTTTGTTCTGTTTGGACAATAGCCGCAGTATGACCTCCACCGGTTTTATAGGTGGAGGTATCCATACTGTGACTATTGTCCTTAGTGGCAAATCAGACGCGAGTATAACATCCAATCTGGCTTCCGGACAAACGGTGGCACACCTGCCAATTGCAGCTTTCAAAAATTCAAAGGTTTTTTGATTGCCGCAACTGACAGTCTTGACACCTCTTGCCCAGTTAGCTCCTTTGAACGATACTTCGTCCGGCCTTCCTTCCACGCTGAAGATTTCGTCGAGTAGTTTGCTCTCTAGCGTCTGCCATTTCTCGACACTGATCCTTTCATCGGGATCCATACGATCAATAACAGCTGCCAGAATGCCGTCCTTACCCGACGACTCCCTCAGCTTCTTTGACGGCCTACCTATGTCCTACACCCAGTATATGTGAAAAACAGATTTTCAGAAATGAGCATAGGAGCCATAACCTATTATGGACCGATCATCCAAAAATATTATTTATTTATTTATTTATTTTGTGTTAAATTTGAATTTGATATAAACTTATAAGGGAACTATGACTAATTATGGGCCGACCGTTATTAAATTAGTTGTCATGTTTTCTGTATATATGATGAAACTTATTTGTGTTGAAGTTTATTTCGATGCTAACATCGTTGGTTGTTAAAAAGATTTTGTAAATTGGGCCTTATAATACTAATTATGGACCGATCATCATAAAATTGAGCCAAATGATTTTTGTTTATATGAAACAGGTTTATGTTGAATATGATTTAAATACCAATATTTTTAATAGAGTTATGCTCTTTAAATGAAAGCCTGAAAATATACCTTTAATTTTCTATTATACTACATAATTCAACCAAATTGCTTTGATTTTTTTACAATACGACAAAATTTAAAAGTAGTGCAATTTATTTTTAAATACCACTACATTTAATAGTGGAATTTTTCTTTAAATACCACTAAATTTGATAGTGAAATTTTTTTTAAATACAAATAAAATGTAGTGGTAGTGCAATTCTTTTTTAAATACAAATAAATAGTTAATTATTTGATTTTTAGTGCACTAAAAATATAGTGCAATATGCCCATCTCTGGAAATTATGTATGGGGTTTGTTATTTCATTAAATTTAAAAGTAAAATAAAAAAAAGTAAAAAGTCAATCAATCATGAATTAAATTTTTTATTTTAGCAATTTGGCTTCAAATCCTTTTAATTGTAACTGCCATTTGGCGTGGTTTTCCGATTGGCTACGTAAGAAGGCGTTGAATGGAGGTGCTGCACGTTGTTTTGCTCCTTCCAAAGTACGCGATGTACAAATTAAGGATTTGCCACACAATGAGTTTAAATGTACATTAGATAACAATGACGGGTGCCTAGGTGAAGACTATTGCCCGCCCATGTGCACCTGCACGGGAACTGTTGTACGATGCTCTCGCAATAACTTGACAGAAATTCCTCGTGGACTACCAAGTGAAACATCTGAGCTGTATCTAGAGTCAAATGAAATTACTATGATACACCAGGATCGAATACGTCATTTAAAATCACTTGCCCGGTTGTAAGTTTACAATGTTCATTACAGTCACATCTCGAATAAAATCTAAATATGTTTTTTTTTTATAGAGATTTGAGTAATAATCAGATAACCATGCTTTCAGACTTCACTTTTGCTAACCTTACAAAGCTTTCCACATTGTAAGTAACCCATCTTATACAAACTATAGTATATATATTGTTAACATTAAGATTTTAAATTATAATTTTAGAATAATATCATACAATAATTTACAATGCTTGCAACGAAATGCATTGAGTGGTCTGAATAATCTGCGCGTACTGTCTTTGCATGGCAACCAAATTTCAATGATGCCGGAAGGTTCTTTTCAAGATCTCAAGTCATTAACTCACATGTAAGCATACATAGGTCGATTCGCGAACAAATCGTTCAGATTTTGATTTGGTTAACACGGAAAAATAGTTCTTATGAAATTTGAGCTCAATAATCGATTTTATCTAAAAAAATTTTGTTATGAAACATAAAATATTTGAAATGCTTCAATTAAAAAATGTACAATCAAAGCAAAAAAAAAACATTATTTTTTGGATAAAATCGGTGATATCGGTCGTAAGAATTCTTATTATACCTTTCTTTATTTTTAGCGCTCTTGGCAACAATCCGTTGTACTGTGACTGTTCGCTCAAGTGGTTTTCTGACTGGATAAAACTGGACTATGTCGAGCCGGGAATTGCAAGGTGCTCAGAGCCGGATTATATGAAAGACAAACTAATCCTTTCTACACCCTCGCACAATTTTGTGTGTAAAGGCAAAGTTAGCAATGATATTTTGGCCAAATGTGACACCTGCTACACATATCCTTGTCAAAACAAAGCAAAATGTGTGTCATTACCTCAAAGGGATTATCAATGTCTCTGCCAGCCTGGATTTCATGGTAAACATTGCGAATTCATGATTGATGCATGTTATGGTAATCCATGTAGAAATAATGCCACCTGTACCGTATTAGAAGAAGGCCGCTTCAGTTGTCAATGTGCCCCCGGCTATACGGGAGCCCGCTGTGAAACCAACATTGACGACTGCTTGGGGCCCATTAAGTGTCAAAACAACGCAACCTGCATTGATGGCATTGAATCATATACTTGTGAATGTCAACCAGGATTCACCGGTAAGTACAGTAGTACGAGTCTATTTTAAAGTCTTTAATTATTGAGATTTTGTCAGAAATACTGCAACTGTTCACAATGTTGCATCATTGCAAATTTAACAAAGATCTTGCATTACTAAACAATTTTAAGATGTAGAAAATAGGTGTAGATATGTATCTATTAATTAGTTTTTTATATAATAATAATAATTAGTAGTACAGCAGTAATAAAACCTTGTCATTTTTTAAACATAACAATCAAAACGAACAAGAGAAGTAAATATTGATGTTTGAGCCGATTAAAGTTTTCACTCTTTAGAGCGGAACAATTTTATTTTTATCAAACATTTTTCGGAAATCAGAAACACATACTAAACGGTCCGCCAAATAATTTTTTTTTTTTGAAAATGCTATAAAAAAAACTACTGAATATTTTCTCAAATTTCTTTTTTTATTTGAAAGTACAATCCTTCCGGTTAATAATGGAAAATAATTTAATTTAAATGGCTGCCTCGGCTGGCCACGCAGTAGCCTACACCATCTTTCCAATTTTTAAGCACATTATCGATTGTGTGCAGCTGTATTTCACCAATATCTTCACGAATATTGTCCTTTAAAGCGTCAATTGTCTCTGGCTTGTCGGCGTAACACTTATCTTTGACGGCACCCCGCAAATAATAGTCCAACGGTGTCAAATCGCAAAACATCGAGTGTAGCTGTGTGGCACGTAGCGCCGTCCTGTTGAAACCAAATGTTGCCAATATCCTCATCTTCAAATTTTGTGAACAAAAATTGGTTCAACATGGCCCGATAACGATCGCCATTGACTGTAACGGCCACTCCTTGCTCATTTTCGAAGAAAAGTGACCCAATTATGCCTCTGGACCAAAATCCGCACCAAACAGTGACTCGTTTTGGGTGCATCGGCTTTTCAATGTATGCGTGCGGTTTTCTGTGCCACAAATGCGACAATTTTGCTTGTTTACATACCCGCCAAGATCAAAATGAGCTTCATCTGAAAAGATTATTTTTTTGGCAAAATCGGCATCTTCTGTAAGTCGATCGCAGGCCCACTTAGCGAAGTGAAGACAAGCGTATACACAACCATATTCGTTCAGCGGAAGGATAAAAATATTATCTGTCAAATCAGAGCTAAGTGTTACCATTCACGAAATAAGCACTAGTTGAAAAAAAAAATGTTAAATGGCGGACCCGTGAAATTTTTTTTAATTCGAGAAGGGCAAAGTCCTTTAAAGAAAGCTGACGGTACTTGGGCTCGTAGCACAGAGGAAAAGGCTACAATTTTTGCTGACCATCTAAATACAGTCTTTCAACCAAACTCGCCAACAACTGTTTTTGAACTTGAAGAGCCACCTGTGTCAACATTATCTAATGATGACATATTAGCTATAAGACCAGAAGACATTAAAGAAATAATCAAGGATAACATAATATTAAGAAAATCACCTTTAAATGATTCAGTTAAATCTACTATGATTAAAAACCTACCGAGTGTGCAATAATTGTGTTGTCTATAATATCGCATTAAGATCTTTAAACATGGAGTTTTTCCAACAAATTGGAAAACTTCTCAGATAATAATGGTACCAAAACCAGGTAAAAACTTGACCGTACCATCCTCCTATAGACCAATAAGCTTACTTCCTTGCTTATCTAAGCTATTCGAAAAGGTTTTCCAAATGAAAATCATACCATTTTGAAATGAGAAAAATATAATCTCACTTCATCAATTTGGTTTCCGCGAACGCCACGGAACAATTGAACAAGTTAATCGTATAACCGGAGAAATAAGAAAATCCTTTGATTTTGATATTGTTCAGCAATATTTTTGGATGTCGCTCAAGCCTTCGATAAAGTATGGCACAAAAGACTGGCATATAAAATAAAATGCTTGCTACCACCATGTACCCATAAACTATTGGAATCTTATCTATCGGATCGATTATTTACAGTTAAGTACAATGTGACAAGAGAATATTGGATTGGAGCAGGAGTACCACAAGGAAGTGTTCTTGGACCTACCCTCTATTTGATTTACACCTCTGATTTGCCGACGAACGATATACTAACTATTTGTACATAAGAAATGAAAACATCCACAGAGATCTAGAAGTATCATTGGCAAAAAAAGCTACAAACCCACCCGAATCCGCTGGCAAGAATTCTAGCTCAGAGCCAGACGGAGTCGAGGCTTCGTAGGGCTTAACAGCCAATAAGAAATTAATGCTCTGTTAGAGAGTAATTAGATTTATTTTAGTTTTAAGATTTGAATACTTATTGTTAGACCTAAGGAAATAATTCGGTTTAATTAGCGAATTCCGTATGCGTTTAAAGCTGGGTTGATTTTCTGGTTTTGAATTAAGGTTTAAAGCATTTGTAGATAATAGTAGTCAGGAAAGAATAAACGTATTTAATATGATAAGATATAAGATTTTGTGCCTAAACTTTTTAAATTAATTTTTTTTATTATACAAATTCAGGAGAGTATTGCGATACCAAAATAAAGTTTTGCAGTGAGGATTTTAATCCATGTTCGAATGGTGCTACATGTCAGGATCACTTTACACATTATTCATGCGACTGTATGCCTGGTTTTCATGGAATAAACTGTACCGACAATATTGATGACTGTCAAAATCATATTTGTAAAAATGGTGGTACTTGTATAGACGGTATTAATGATTACATCTGCATGTGTCCCGAAGACTTTACAGGGAAATATTGTGAGGGACACAATATGGTATCCATGATGTATCCGCAAACTTCACCCTGCCAAAACCATGAGTGCAAGCACGGGGTGTGTTTTCAACCAAATCCAGCAGGATCTGATTATTTATGCAAATGTCATCCCGGATATACCGGAAAATGGTGCGAATATTTAACAAGTATCAGTTTTGTACATAATAATTCATATGTGGAAATGGAACCGCTGCGAACGAAACCCGAAGCGAATGTGACTATTGTGTTTAGCACTACTGAACAAAACGGTATTCTAATGTACGATGGTCAAGACGCACATTGGGCTGTTGAGCTATTTAATGGTAGAATACGTGTTAGCTACGACGTCGGTAATTATCCTGTCTCGACCATGTATAGCTTTGAAATGGTAGCCGACGGCAAATATCATTTAGTTGAACTTCTATCCATTAAGAAAAACTTTACCTTGCGCGTTGACCGAGGACTTGCTAGGTCTATTATTAATGACGGATCAAATGAATATCTGAAGCTTACAACTCCGCTCTATTTAGGTGGCTTGCCTTTCGAGCCCGCCCAACAAGCATACAAAAATTGGCAAATTCGAAACCTGACAAGTTTTAAGGGATGCATGAGAGAAGTCTGGATTAATCACAAATTGGTGGATTTTGAAAATGCAGCTCGCCAACAGAAAATCACTCCAGGATGTGCTTTATTAGAAGGAGAAAATACTGAACCCGACGATGAACGAGATTTTATGGACGAAACGCCCCATACTAGTAAAGAAGTAAGTAATATTAATACTAACGTCTCATAGAAACTAACCGAATATTTATGCGTATCGTTTTCAGGTCGATCCATGCGAAAATCACAAATGTAGACGAGGAAGTCGATGTGTCCCAAACCTAAGCTCTCGTGATGGCTACCAATGCAAATGCAAACACGGTCAAAGAGGACGATATTGTGATCAAGGTGAGGGCACTACCACCGAGCCCCCAACAAACACTGGTATTAATCACTCATTTTCTCATTCATTACAAACTGCTATCATATTTAATAAGTTGCCAATATATTTTATAGTCCGTCTGATATCCATAACGTTGATTTGTTTTAAATATACACACATTACTCGTATTGAATGTTCTATTGATTAAAAACAAATGTACATATACATATATAAAGCATGTACTCGAAAATTTAGTTTTCCTAATTTCTTTTTAAACAAATTCAAAATGAGGATTAACTGTTGCACCTATTATGGGTCCATTATGGTCCCATTATCATTCTCCAAATTTATTTTATGGGCGGTGTAAATATTAAGGAATCAGACGCTTTTGACGGTCTAGGCATGAGAATCCAGTGTGATGTCCGCGTGACCAAACACATTTTTCAAGTGTCGAAAGAAGCGCTCAAGTGCCTTGGTTTTTTAAAACGGTGTAGAAAATACTTCACCCATCTGATCTTCTTACTATTTACACCACCTATATTCGACCGAAAATGGAATACAACTCTCATGTATTTTGGAGTTAGTCGACCGCATACAGGAGATGGCGAAGATGCTTATCGGTGACAGTAGGGTATCCAACTCTATTGATTCATTGGAGCATCGTCGCAATGTGGGTTGTGTTTCGTTGTTCTATCGATACTATAATGGAATGTGTTCTGCTGAAATTAGAGAACTTGTTCCTGAAACACGCAGTTTTTTACGTAATACACGTTCTTCAGTCAGGGCTCATCCATTTGTGGTCGACTGGACAGTGGATCGCACAACACACTACAGGGAAAATTCGTTCTTTAGCCGTACTGTCCCTATGTGGAACAAATTCCCAGCAGAAGTATTCCCTGCCACTTTCAATATAGGAAAATTCAAGTCAAATGTTCACAAACACTACTCCCTCTATCCTCCCTCCCATAACCTATTTTCCTAGTTCCAACACAATGCACTGCATAAGTAGGGGTCATCCCCTGAGTACTGGTCCAAGAAAGAAAAAAAGTTATACGATTTGTATTTAAACTCAATAAACTTCTTACAGCCTCTTCAACTTGTCGAAAAGAGCAAGTTCGAGAATATTACACGGAGAACGACTGCCGCTCTCGCCAACCACTGAAGTACGCAAAGTGTGTGGGAGGATGTGGTAATCAATGTTGTGCTGCAAAAATAGTTCGAAGACGAAAGGTAAGAATTCATTACAGCTAAGCTATGTAGTTACTCCTAAATAATTTATCCAAGTAGGAACGAAGTCATTAATTAATACATATTTCTAAATTACAGGTGCGCATGGTGTGCAGCAATAATAGAAAGTATATTAAAAATCTTGACATTGTAAGAAAATGTGGATGCACAAAGAAGTGCTACTGACTGAAAGATGCGACTACCCAATTGCATAACAGCAGCTTAGATACAAATTTAGAACAACGTAAAAATATCACCATATTAAATAATAATAATAGTAATTACGTTAATAAGATTAATATTAGTAGCATTAGTTTAAGTGATAGTATTAAGGTAACAGAAAATTTATTTAAAAGTAAAATAGGGGAAAAGTCTACTGCGAATGCAAAAGACAACAGCCAGAAGGGAAATGTTGATGTTTACGTAAACGAATATGAGACTGAAGACAACGAAGACAGTTACGACAGCGACGAGCGTGATGAACGTATGCAGCTTAATCCAAGTACTGACTATTACGATGACGAGGTGGATGAAGATGATATGTATTCAGATATATATGATGGCGATGAAGAGGATGAGCCAGAACTATTGCCTGAAGCAAAAGAATTGGTGCAATTATCTATCAATGATAGGACGAAAACAGATGACGATGAAGAGGATATGGGTTATGATGAAGATGACGAACGTATAGCAATTGCTGTGGAACGACCTAAAGAACTGCGCTCTCGTGTTAATATTAATAACGATTTTTCTAATGGAGAGGGAAGTGGAAGCCTTGCAAGCTCATACAAGGGTAAAACTAATGATAGATTAAGGTTTGATTATATGAATTCATTTCGTCGAAAACAACAAAAGTTGTTTACCGATAGTGATGTTGGAGTTGTTGCATCGGAAGTTGATTTGCGTGAAAGCAGTGGCAATTTTGCTAACGATGATGAAGATAATGATGACGACAGCGATGACGACGATGATAGCGATGGGTTTTTCAACTCAAAACGGAAATCTAATAGTCGTTACTTTAGAAAAAACACAAACGATGCTATAAAGATTATATCTACGCCTTTGGGGAAAGTTGGCATAGTGTATCAGCAGTCTCCTACGCATGTTGATGGTAAAAGTACCGAAAATGTGGATAAGAAACCAACATCGTTCACTGACTTTGATGCCCTATCGCCAGATCCAGAGAGCAGTCATCGTTTGGCGTCTTCTCATCCAAAAATTACTCCCGTCTTAACACCCGATGGCAAGGTTGCCCTGCTTTACCGTGGCGACTCTGAAAACTCCAAGTACGAACCAATTCGTAATCTAACAACTCACAAATTCAATAACCTCAATGATCCAAATCCGGATAGAAAAACACTTAGTAGTTCACCTAACATTGATTCTAGCGGCAGCAGTGAGTACAGTGACGCTGACTCGACGGCAGACATGGACGAAGATTCCGATTTGAAAATTTCAATTAATAACAACATAAAAAGCACTAACGGCATTAAGGTAACGACAGAGGAACAAGCTGCAATTTTACCAGCCCCCGACGCTGCTCCTACAACCGGGTCCTTTATTATAAGACCAACTGATTCCGTTTTGCCCATGATAAATCGACCGCTGTCTGAAGTTCTTGGCATTAAAAAGAATCAGTTTAAGCAATTTAGGATTAAAGACTCGTCCACAACAACAGAAGCAGCATCAGGATCATTGGCCACATCTAATATGGACAACTCAGATCCAAACACATTGCATTTTCTCACAAAAGTCAATTTGGCCGATTATCCTACTTCATCGCGTACACGCAACTATGATTTTGACTTTAGCCGTGACAACACAATGCTTGATGAACGCTCACGTAGCAAAGAACTACAAACAAAATCGGATATCAATGGCAATCAACAAATGATCGGTACTAACGAGCCAATGAACGAAGACATTTTGTCAAAGACCGAAGTTGTCAACTTGGCTATCATTCCACACTTTGACGAAGAGCTCGAACGTCTCCAAAGATTACGCGAATACGAGGAAAGACGTCATCATCGACAACGACATAGACAAAAACAGAATGAAGAGGATTTATCCGGCATCCATTGCATCATGCAGGCCATGATGGGTATTGCGGCCATATCAACCGTATTTGGTATGCTAGGTACATTTTTCAAGCAGCGTATACTAGATCAATTACGCTTAATGCACTGGTAGTACAACAAGGGTATTCGATTGTTTATTTCTCCACAATTGAATACCCCCTCAGCTGAGTTGTTAATGTTAATATCATCGTTGTGTCTCTGTTAACGCGTCTCTTCTCAACAAACAACAACTACTAAATCCAAATCTCAAAAGTGTTATGAAATTTTAATTCAAATCGAACAGAACTCCTTCTCTCTCCTCCTTTGTGTAACAGTGGTATTTGCAATGAAATTCTTAAAATATATTCACACTTTCTAGAATTCTATTGCAAAATCTATTTCATTTTATAGTTATCAATTCACATACATATGTATGTATGTATGAAAATATACATTAATGTATACACCTACATACATAAATATATAGAAAGTGCGAGGTCGATATCGGACTTCGAGTCGAAACTCGGACTCGGACATTAACTAGCAATAATTAAATTGCATATATAATCTTTTGTGACTAACAAATAACTAAACTATGTATTACATACTTAATCTACTAATACATATAGCTAACGTATACATATATATATATATCCATACACACATATTTGCAAGCGATACATATACATACAAAATTACATACACATCCATATACATATACCTAAATATGTATATGCAAATTCAGATTATGTGGAAGCTACCCAGAAGTAATCGTATAAAAATACATAAAAATACAAATATACATATACATATAAAATATAATAGCATGCATACATATACATACATACTTACTTATGTATATACATATGTATATACATATGTATGTACATGTATGTACGTACATACGTAGCAAACCCATAAACCCATATTATAGAAATACTCACTATTTTGTGTGTTTTTTAGTTTTTATTTCACATGTGCACTTTTCGATTCCCAAATTACGAATATCATTTCAAATTTATTCCTCTCTGAACACATACATACAATGTACAATATACTAAAACATTACATAAACCGCAATATTCCAAAGAAAATCTACAATATATTTATTCAAAATAATTTAAACAATACTTGCTTAGTAGTCCTGTTAACTTATCAAAACTTTAACCAGTAACAACAACTAACGTGTTGATAAGTTTATAGGCCTTAAGGTACGGTCACACTTTGCAAATTTTTGCCAAAAAAGACGTACCTTTATACATACATACATAAGTTGGTATTGTATTGTATCAAATGAAATATTATGCAGCGTTGAATTTGCTGACTATTTGCATGTGTATTTATTCTTAGTTAAAATTAAGCACATACGTAGTGCTTGGAAATAGTTAAGCATTTTTAAACTCTGATATTATGTACTAAAAATTATGTTACTATATAAAAAATAATTTTGAGTAACTTTTAGAAATGTTTGTTGACTACCGTTCGTTCGATATGCAGTAATATTATTTAAAACAATTTAAACTTAATATCTCAGTTAAAATTGAATTTACGGGTAAATTGTTTGAGCAAAAAAAAAAAAAAAAAAATAAGAACACAATGCACATTCCAACCCAAAGTCCAAAAAGATAAAATTAAAGATATAACTAAAATGTTAAAGTAACAAACTGATAAAGAAACAAACAGAAGCGAAACTCAATCCCTTTTAAAGAAAATGGATAACCAAATCTGATCATAAAAACCTTAATGATTCCCCTTATCTTATGTATTTTAAATTGAATTGTATTTTTTATACAAACAAACTACATTTAAATATAAATATACATACATAACATATGTATACATACATACAATACATAGTATACATATGTATATGTTTAATAAAATTACATTTAATAAGAATTTTTAATATTTATTAACGAATTTTTCAACTAAACGTTGCAAAATAATTTAGATTAAAAAATAAAAGCTCAATTGGTGAACTTATATTATAAATAACAAACAATAATTAATAATTAAACGAAATAACATCTAAGCTGGGTAGTCGCATGTAAAAATAATAAACAAAATTTAAAATAAATATATATATTAAAAGTAGTCTTAAGCGATTCTTATAAACTACAAATATAATACAAGAAAATATAACTACATAAATATTTTTAATAATTTAGATTAAGCAAAAACAAACCCATCCTCCCTAGAAATAGAAGAAACCATTCCTGCAGTCGTCCTTTTTTAAGTGCGAACAATGTGACTCAATCAAACATACGAACGACGTACTTCGTTGATCATCGAATTAATACACAAATTAATCCTAATCTACACAAATAAAAATAGCAATTAAATTCGTTTTCAATTCTTTAAATAACTAAGAGTTTGATCTAAATTTGTCAACAAAAGTGTAATTATTATCATTTAGCAAAAATACCTACAATAATAAGTGTAATTCTAAGTGCACATACATATGTATGTATGTAAACTGCTCATATGGGATGAAAATAACATATCTGGTGTTTCTGATCATTAAATTTCAAATGAAAACCATTATTTTGTTAAAAAGTATTACTCATGCATATTTAAACTTTTATTTTCTGCCGTTTTATATATACATACATATGTATGTATATATGTATAATGAATCCTATTATGTATACATGTAAAACTTTTTCTTACTGAATTTACAAACAAAATGTTTTTTGTTATCCGGACATTAATGGCAATAAAATAAAGCTTTAGTTATTTGAGGTCCAAAAAAATGTACACCCTAATGTATACTTCTTATAAAAGAAAATTAACTGCATACATCATAGCAAATTAAAAGAGTATGATTGATTGTCACGTTAGCACAAACTTGTAAAATTATTATTTTCTAAAATTTTTCTATTTTAAAGCAAAAAATGTAAATAATTTTTTTAAGTGTAACTTAAAGAAAATTATTAAACATTAAGAAGAACAAGTGATGTGAATATTATTCACTTACAATATACGAGTATACATACATACATACATAAATTGATTTACAGGATCATTTAATAGTTTTTGTTTTTATGCTTTAATCTTAAATTAAATCCATATTGTTCATTCTTCTTTACTATGCATAAATGTACAATAATATTATAATTAAAAACATCACATTTACGAATAAATATTATAGAATTAAAATACATACACATTGTATTTGTATAAAAAATTTTGTTTTTATCTACTGTATGTAACTAACTTTACTCAAATATCTATGTATTCATTAATAAAAATTAATTTATCAAATGTGTCGAAATAAAACAATCGTCAAAACATACAAATTTTTAATCATTTTAAATATCATTTAATGAGCTTGGCGTTAGATAGACTTACAATGTTTTTAAATTCGATTTTATTTCCGATATTTCGCTACTGCATTCTGTAGCATCTTCAGGGAAAATTCACAAACTTCACAAATATGCATTTTCAAAAACAACAATATATTTTTCAATATAATAATAGTAAAAAAAATATTTCGATTTATTTACTTATGTTTATTTTTTCTGTCTAGTTCTTTTTTATTAAAACACTTTTGTCTAATTTGTTTATCAGCCCTGTCGCAGAATTTAATTCCGTTCGGAAGTGGAATTAATTCCGTTTTTTGCTTCTATAGAAAAAGCCAAACGAACAATTTTTTCGGAATGAAACCTAGAAATGCTTAAAATACAACTCCACACCGTATATAGACGGTCTTCCAATTTCGGGTCCCAAAGCTGTATTTTACAACTTTTTACGCCAAAATAGTGAACGTGGATGTAGATAACACTTTTTTATCCGATATGCTTCGCACCACATTCTGATAAGTCGTTTGTCAGCTGGGGTCAAACAAGTGCAAAAAGTCAAGAAGTTAACGCCAAAAATTATTACCAAAAATTTTGCTTTTTCAAATATTAAACAAACACATATAGAATAAAGTGATTGAGTTGGGAATTTTACGGTGATTAGCTAATATCTTATATTTGAGATTTTTAATATGTTTGAAGAAAAAAAAGGGAAGATAATGTGTTTTTGAAGCGAAAAAGTGAAGGCCGTCTTTAGACGGTCTTGCCGGTTTGTGCGTACAAAAACTTCTCCTCCCTTTTCATTATTTTTTCATATTTTGTTTATTGCAGCATAATTATCTCCTTTTTGTTTTATTATTTTTGCCGCTTTGTTTTAATATTGTGTTGAAGATGGATCATTCTAAATATTCTTACAAGAAAAAGATAAATTTGGAGCAAATGACTGATGAGCAAGTGCTTGAGTTTATGGATTCCATAGAAAGTTCAGTAGAAAGCACAGATGAAATTTCTGATAGCGATGATAGTGTTGCTGATACTTATGTTTTCGATGATATTAAGGCCGATGCTATGAGCTATTGTTTCGTATCCGGACTTTGGCCAGCAAACTAAATGACCGTTTTGATTCAATTCCGAAAACGGCTAGATTGTGTGTCGATGAACAAATCTGCAGCACAAAAACGAAACATCATCTTCGTCAGTACATGCCTAATAAGCCGCATAAGTGGGGAGTAAAATTATTATTTTTAATGGTGCCGGAGATAACATCGTATTCCCTGGAACACCAGACCTTGGGGCCACATCAAATGTTGTAATTCGATTTTTTGCATTACATACTTTACTTCGATAATTTCTATACATCACTGCCACTGTCTATTTACGCGCCAGAGGAATTTATAGTTTGGGCACAGTCAGAGGTACTTATTTCTGTATAATCATACCTTTTGTTGATAATGATTAGTTTCTGAGTTTTAGCTAATCGCATTCTAGCATGTAAGCTTCCGACCGACCGTGAAATAGAAAAAGAGCCACGAGGGTTTTGCGTGGAATACATGACCTCTATTCATGGCGTAGATGTGAATACTGTATTGTGGAAAGATAATAAATCTGTTCGCTTAGCATCAACATATGTGGGTATTGATCGCTTTGCTAGTTACAATTCTAATCAACAACAATCAAAAGCTCCTCGAATTATAGAAAACAAAAGAAATATATCGAAATTAATTGCCCTCAAATTATTCGAGAATACAATGCTCATATGGGTGGAGTCGATCTTATGGATGGCCTAATGGGTCGTTATCATATTCGAGCTAAGGCCAGGAACATTATGATTAGATTGTTCTACCATTTTGTGGTAATGGCTACTACAAACGCTTTCATTTTATATAAACGTGTGCACGCCGAGAAGGCTAATGCTTCTAGCAATGTCTCCGAAGAAGATAAGCTTTTAAAGCTCCCAGATTTTCGTGAAGGAATCGCTGCCGCCCTAGTTGCGTATAAAACTAAAAGGTCTGTAGGGCGTCCACGAGTACAAAATTTTGATGAGCCCCAGCCAAGTACATCAGGTATTGGAAAGAGAGCTGTTCATCACGTCGCAGATGTCCGTTTTGACGGTGTCGTCCATTTTCCTCTTTGGGTAGACAGAAAAGCCAAAAAACGGTGTAAACATTGCAAAAAATTTTACACCCAGTTCGATTGTTCCAAATGTAACCTCCATTTATGTGGGCAACTCGAAAAAAATTGTTTCTGGAACTATCACCATCGAAATTAACACTCAAGTTAAGCTCTTTTGATAACATCTGTTAATAAAACCTTTTTTTCAAAACAAGTTTACCTTTGATGTTTTATTTCACTTAACCCGGCAACACCGTCTATAGACGGTCTTCACTATTTTTCACCTTCATACGGTCATTATTTCGATCTTGCCTGTTAGAGGGTTAAACAAAACAGGTACTTTATTTCACAAACCTTTTTTTTTTTGGAAGAGAGTTTTTAAACAAAAATGTAAAGAGAGTGTAAAATTTACCACCACCTCAGCAGTTAAAGGTTAAAGGGTGTTTCCTTAAACTGTGTTAACGTTAGAACATTCCGGCCTCCTGACTTAGTGAGATTTACCACAGGTTTTGAATGGGTCCTGTAACATCATGTAGCAATGTGTTGTGACCTCTCTTGCAGATATGGCACTAGGGGTTAACTAATTTGCAAACAAAACCACAATTTTAGTGATTGGCCTGGAGATGATTCCATTTTTGGTTTTGATGTCGACAAATCTACAGTTCTGGTCAGGTCCAAGGTAAGTTTTGATGATTCGGCCCATTTGCCATTCGTTAGGAGGCAAGCTGTTGCTTTTGATGACTACCAGATCGTTGATCTTCCATTTATGCCTGCGATGAAGTTCTGCCAGGTATTCGGACTTTGACAAAATGAGTGGTTAGTCGCTTCCAGCGGTTGATGAGTGTCAGAATTTCGCAGCTTACATCTGGTTCAACAGAGGTCGTCGTTCCTGTTCGCCCAATATAGTGATTTCAACAGATGAAAAAACATCAAAATCTTCTACATCAAATAGTGCAGTCAAACCTAGAAAACAAGTAGGTATGGATAAATACGCCACAGTTCTTAAGCGACAGAGGAGCCCGACATCTGCTCAAGTGTCATCAAATTCAAAAGCTCCTAAGACCGTGAGTATTGATAATCCAAATGATCAAAATAGGTTTGCTCTCCTCCAGACGGATGAGCCAGAACTTCCTAAGAAGACGTTTAAGCCCCCACCAATTTATCTGAGAGAGCCCACTTCCAGTAAATTGGTACAAGGAATTGTTTCGGTAATAGGTGAAAATATGTTTAGCGTAACATCAATTAAACATGAAAATATCAGCGAAACCAAAATTCAAGTGAAAAAGGAAGATGATTTTCGAAAATTGTCCAACCAGTTGGAGAGAGAGAGTAGGGATTTCTATACCTACCAGCTGAAAAGCGCAAAAGGACTCCAAGTCGTTCTAAAGGGTATAGACCCAGATGTTGATCCTGCCGAGATAAAGACTAGTTTAATGGCAAATGGCTTCAAAATTAAGAGCATAACGAATATTAGAAACCGTGAAAAGATTCCTCAGCCCATGTTTAAGGTGAAATTGGAACCTGGATATGTCGTATTAAATAAAAACGAGTCCCATCCCATCTACAATCTGATTTACCTTCTGCATCGTAGAATCACCGTGGAAGAACCGCATAAGCGTCAGGGACCGGTCCAGTGTCTTAACTGTCAAGAATTTGGTCACACCAAAGCGTATTGTAAATTGCCGTCAGTTTGTATTGCGAGTAGGGAGCTACATGCAACTGCTCAATGCGATAAGTCGAAAACTGACTCAAAAATCAAAAAATGCAGTAACTGTGGAGGTAATCATACCGCAAAAGTTGTCCAATTTACAAGCATTTGAAAGGCATAAGAACCAACAAGACGTCAGTATTACCTGATCATCCTCAACAGCCTAATTTTGCATCGAGTGACAATTTCCCTCATGTAAACGCGCCTAGTTCTAGACAAGTTTCTTACGCAAACGTGGTTAAATCTAATATGCCAGGTTTGGAGCTGGAACCTCAATCACAATATTTTGAGCCTAATATTAACACTCTAGAGACTACATTACGGACACTTGTCCAAACTATGAACACTTTTACGACCACCATGACATCCATGATGCAGGAAATGCTGAAAATGCAATCCACTATCTTACAAGCCATTTTAAAGAAATGATTTGTTTAAAAATTTATTTTTGGAACGCGAACGGCCTCCGCCAACATAAAAATGAACTGGAACACTACCTGATGGATAAGCAGATTGATGTCATGATGATTGCTGAAACTCACTTGACGGCGACAGGGTACTTCAAAATTAATGGCTACGCGTTGTATGATACTAAAAACCCCGCGGAAGAGCATGTGGAGGTTCGGCAATTCTTATAAAGAACAGAATAAAACATTATTTAATGAACAACATATGTGAGGATTACCTACAAGCAGTGGTGATATTCGAAACAATTAACAACCGGTTCGCTTAACAAAATTATATTTTTGCCAAATTTTGATAAAAATAGCGAAAATTTTAAAGTCGCATCTTAGTAACAGACCACAAGCCTCTTGAAGGAAATAAAAAAAAGTTACGTTTTTAACAGAAAATAGTTTTCATTTTGCAAAATAAAAGTCAAAAAAAATTGTTTTATTTTTTTCTCAAATGATTGAAGAAAACGCTATCGAAAACATCATCATCCAAGAATCCAATGTATGACCAAAATAAAATCATTTGTTTGGACGTTTGGACAATGAACAACTGAACAATATTGTGTTTGTTGCCGAGACTATCAGGGGTGTTCTGAAAATCACTTTTTGTCAAAGTGATTTCAAATCACGCAAAAGGTGTTCTGCGCACAAAAATATTGAAATCACGTGATTTAAAACCGTTCAGCTAAATGACTGATGATTTGAAATCACTTGCCTATTTTGTCTATGTTATTTGTAGAGAATTCACTTTAAATGGTATTTTGTATTAAGTACGATGTGTTTTTTATTGATTTTTGTAATAAAATTAGGGTTTATATACACAAAAACATTGTTATGAGTCTGGACTGCTTTTGAGTGGAGGGATATGGTGTAATATTTTGACCTTACGCGTATGTGTGTACTAACAGCTGCTTCAGTCGTCGAGGGTTCGAAAAGTTTACGCTTGGCCTATCCCCTATACCAGATATAACAAGAAAATAAGAAGTACACACTTGAACTAAGACTTTACAACCCTACATGGATTCAAATACGAGACTTTTCTGGTGAAATGTTGTTGCAGTACAAATTTTCTGTCTGCGCTGAACCCTACCCTAACCATGTCCTCAAAGGTGTTATCGAAGACCCACAGAACAAATCAGAACAACTTCGTTTCTAAATAGGTTAGAACCGCCTTTTTGTTGATTTACTCTAACATCTTAAACTATATGATATGTATGTTCATAAAAAAAAAAAATGTGTACATAACTAGTAGTAATTCAAAAAAAAATTCAAGATATAAATATAAAATAAATCGCGTAATATAAGGACTCAGTGTACTTTAATTACTATGACATTTCATTAATAATAAAAAAATACTGAATGCGTTTTGCTTTTTCGCTCCTTTTTTTAAATTTAGTAATTACTTGTAATTCAGTACAATCATCAAAAATCAAAGAACAAAACAAACAAGAGAGAAAGAAACAAAAATTGTAAAGAATAAATTAAGACTACAAATATGTATAGGGTGGTTAAATTTCAAGGGCCGATGTTGATTTTGAATAGAACACAAACTATTTAGGAAATTATTGTAATTTTATTTTATTAATGTATATTGGTATTACTCAATTATGTATGGAATAAAATATCGGACAAATGGGCGCCGCGACCCCGGCGGCACACCTCCATCCGATGGTCCAAATTTTCGATGACCCTGAGGCATAATGGAGGTTCTATGCCGTTAATGTGCCGAATTATCTTATCCTTTAGCTCTTGAATTGTTGCTGGCTTATCGACGTACACCTTTTCTTTCAAATAACCCCAAAGAAAAAAGTCCAACGGTGTCAAATCACATGATCTTGGCGGCCAATTGACATCGCCATTACGTGAGATAACACGGCCATTGAATTTGTTGCGCAAAAGAGCCATTGTTTCGTTAGCTGTGTGGTAAGTGGCACCGTCCTGCTGAAACCACATATCGTCCACATCCATATCTTCCAATTCGGGCCATAAAAAGTTCGTTATCATCTCACGATAGCGAACACCATTCACAGTAACTGCCTGACCGGCCTCATTTTGGAAAAAATACGGCCCGATGATGCCGCCAGCCCATAAACCGCACCAAACAGTCACTCTTTGTGAGTGCATTGGTTTTTCGACAATCACTCTTGGATTCTCATTCGCCCAAATGCGGCAATTCTGTTTATTGACGAATCCACTGAGGTAAAAATGTGCCTCATCACTGAAGATGATTTCCTTCGAAAATTGATCATCAACTGTTGCCATTTCTTACCACCATTCTGCCCATTCACGACGTTTGGAATGGTCAAGAGGCTTTAGTTCTTGAGCCAATTGCACCTTGTAAGCGTGTAAATGCAAGTCTTTATGCATAATGTTCATCAACGACGAGCGTGCGAGGTGCAATTGTTGGGCACGACGACGAGTTGAGGTGGACGGCTCTTCAGCCACACTATCGCGAACAGCAGCAATATTTTCTGCAGTACGAGCTGTACGAGCATGCACTGGTGTTCTCGTATCTTCTACAGCCCGGTTTGCTCGAATTTTTCCACGATTTTTGCGATTGTACGCACATTTGGACGATCAAATTGACCAAAAAAATCACGAAGTGCACGATATGCATTTTCATTTGCACGCCATTTTCATAATAAGTCTGGATAACTTTAACACGTTGTTGGATTGTGTATCTCTCCATGGTTCAAATTGAGTAAGTCTGAAATAGAGAAATGTCAAATAAAATTCGGAAAAAAGCTTGGCGTTTAGGTGTGATTCACATTCAACATCGGCCCTTACAATTTAACCACCCTTTATAATATATGAAAGTAAGGTAATAATAATTGATCTAACAAAAAGGAATAAGTAATTATCATCTTCACAACTTAATAGTGACGTTGTTTTCTTACTTTTTCTTACTTTTTCCCTTTTGGTTTGTTTTTAAAATAAAAATCAAGAACAAAAAGACAACTTACATATTTTTTTGATGTTATAGTTCGTGTGGTATTTTATTTTTGGTTTTTTCTTCTTCTTGCTCGAATCGGTATTGTAGGCCTTCCTGTCGAACGCACGCTCTTATGCCGATGAAGTAAGGTATGGTGTTCAGCCAAACATTCAAGACAGCGCTCACGGCTCGTGCACTTGTCGCGCATATGGGAGTGGGCGAGACAGTTGAAGCAGTACTTAAATTTCTACACGGTTTCCCAACGATCTTTAACCGACATTTTTCGGAACTTGATACATTTCCGCAGGGCGTGTTCACTCTTGCACAAGCGGCAATCTCGTAGAGTTTCCGAGCGTAGGGGTTTGGTCTCGGAAGCAGAGGGACCTTCAATGGGTTTACGATGGACCTCAAGGCGGCGTGATACACTCGACATATTCTCTATAGGGTAAATACAAAATAATGGAGAGAAAAAAAAAGAAAGAATTAGTGGGTTTCTGAACTGGGTAAGAGAACAAGCTTCACGATGGGTCGGGTAAAAATTTCTGAAGCTGTTCTCATGTCCGCCGTGCGGACCTTAGAGTCATGTCCAACATGAGTCCTCTCTATTCGTCCTAGTCGCCATTCACTAGGGGGTAAATTATCTTGACGAATAATCAGTAAATCACCTACTTCAAAATCTTTCTGGGGGTATTTCCATTTTACATGACGATGATCTATAAAAGGGTTCAAAGTGAGCAGGCTGCTCTTTGAAGGCACGGGCATACCTTTTGAAAGCTGAGTGTATCCCGGTATAAAGTTCCGCTGACACATAAGAACCAAGCGATCTCGGGTGAATTTAATTTCTGACTGGGTTAAAATCAAGGTATCATACGAGCATTTTTGGGTTCTCAAATACTGTAAACACCTGAACAAATACGAAGTAATTCGCATTGCACGCGATAAATCTGAAAATCGCTCTAATATGTCATACGGGCGTTCGAGCTGAACTGAAAATGACTGAACTTCAAGGTGTTGGTGGTCGATAGGGGGGTGACGCGGCCAGTACTCACGAGGTTGTCTTAACCATACAGGGCCATGCCACCAAAGAGAATTATTTATTAAATCTCTAGCAAGAATTCCACGACTTGTCAAATCGGCGGGGTTGTCCTTGGAATCCACATGTGACCAATTTTCATTACCAACTTTATTCACAATCAACGCTACTCTGTTTGTAACAAAGGTTGGCCAATGGCACAGGGGTTTTTAAAGCCAGGATAACACTATAGTAGAATCAGTCCATAGATAAACCTTTCTCCTGTCTAGATTTAATTCCGAACATAATGATTCTACCATTTTTGCCATCAAAGCCGCTCCACACAATTCTAATCGGGGTAATGTTTCAGTTTTCACGGGAGCTACCTTTGTTTTTGACGCAAGCAAATGCGTCGTGATCGATGAGGACGATACATTTCGAATGTATAGAGCAGCGCCGTACGCCTTTTCAGAGGCATCGCAAACACATGAAGTTCCATTTCATTTTCGGGAAGAAAATCAACCCATCTTAGAATGTTAATTTTCTCGACATTAGGGTAGTCGTTTAAAAATGCGCTCCATTGAGATAGGGTTAGGGGGTTCAAAACTTCATCCCATTCTGTCTTGTCTTTCCAAATTTGTTGCATTATGATTTTAGCCACAATGATTTTCGGTGAAAACCACCCGGCTGGATCAAACAACTTCACTATTTCTGACAGGACACCACGTTTCGTGACAATAAAAACGTAACGGAAAAATCGCCAACGCAGCAATAAAATAGTAAGATCCGTCTGTAAAACAGGACCAGGGTATAGAGCATTATTAAGGCTCACGCCATTGGAGGAAGGGTTTGAAGCATTAAATACGACTCTGAGTTTCGTGGTAATGCTATCGGGTTTAAACACTGCGTGATGGGGTAAATAATAATTATTCGCAGTGGAAACTGGGGGTTTGACGGCTTTTGCATGTCCCATTTCAATATATTCACGTACTACATTGTCGTATTGGGATTTTAATTCGGGGTTTTTCAACAAACGCGTTTCATTTCGCACAAACTGGGAAAAGGCGTTTTTACGAGAATCTCCTAATACCAATTCATTTGAAAATTCTCGGCGAAATGGGAGAGAGACAACGTAACGGCCATCGGGGTTTCTAAAAGTGGTGGTACGGTAAAGTTCCTCACAATATTTATCGTCTTCAGATAACTGTGTCGCTTGTGGAACTTCTTCAAGTTCCCAAAAACGCGATAGTTGAGTGTTCAACTCGAGATGGGTACAAAACGATGATATAGAGTGTAAGGGTCGGGGCTGAATAACTTCACCAGTAACTATCCACCCGAACACGGTTCTCTGGGCGATCAGGTTGCCATTTGGATGTATTCTGACATCCGTAGTTAAAATTTTAGGATAAACATTTCCTCCAAAAAGTATATCCATACGGGTACACATGACGTCGGTCAGGGTAATGTCGGGGAAAGTAGATGTTACAATATCAGAGATATTAGACGAGGGCAACCGACCGGTAATTTTCTCAACAACGTATGCACTAATTTTAATTTTGAAACCGGGGTCGATCGACGAACCAACCGTGATAGTGCACATTGTAGAGGTTTTGCCAGCTAAGCAATCCATCATTCCAGTGACACTTGTCGAAGGCACGGAAAATGTGGGAATAGCAAGCTTCCTTTGTAACCTCCTTGAAATAAAGGTACCTTGCGAACCAGGGTCAACTAAGGCTCGAGCGGCACATCTAATGTCGTTCATGTGCACTATACACACTGCTGAGCCCAAAAGGACTGCTGAATTGGGGTTCGACTTGAGCTGTGCGGAATAAGTTTGCAAATTATGAGCCGCGGTAGAAGTTGATGGGGCAAAATTAATTGGGGGTTGAGAAGGACTGCTAGCTGGATTGGGGTTCAAATGAACGGGGGGTTGAGATGAAGACAAAGTCGTACCATTGGCTATAGGGAGCTGGGGTGAATTACTGGCAGACATATGTGACTTTACATCTCTATGAAGCAGGGAGTGGTGCTTTTGTTTACAAAGTGAACACACATGAATACTTTTACAATTCTTGTACTCGTGGGAGGTTGCCAAACAGTTCGAACAACACTTTAGTCGTTTCACTATTGACATTCTTTCATCAACATTTTTACTCAAAAAACTGGGGCATAGTCTAATGGGGTGAGAACCTTGACAAAGGAAACAACTACAAACATTTGGTGTTTGCCCAGTTTGGGTCGCAAAACTTTGAATCTGTCTATTTTCATGTGACGATTTTTTGGCAGCATTAAAATTAGGGGTATTTTGGGAACTAGCAGTTGTGGAGTTTTTGTTCGAGTTTTGAACGGGGCTTAAATGGGACTTCCTTATGTCAGAAATTGACTCGAGAGTTTTAAAATGCGCTGTTAGAAAAGCGTCCATATCATCCCATTTAGGGGAATTTTTAGAAAGTCTTTTGGACTGTTCCCAGAGACTCAGTGTGTTTTCAGGTAACTTTGTAGCACAAATATACACCAGCACTACGTGGTAAAATATTTCAGGGGTTACTTCAAGTAATGACAAATTTGTAATGCAATCGTTTATCGTTCTTTGCAAATTTTTAATAGTCGATCCTGATTCTTGTCAAAGCGGTTTAATATTCAGTAGGGCTCGCAGCTGTTCGTTTATGAGGGCATCTTTGTTCTCATATGTGTCAACCAACCTTTTCCATGCGATTTCATAGCCATCGTTGGTAAGTGGCACAGTTTGTATGGTATCATGTGCATCCTTTGCAGTTTTCTGCAACAGGTAGTACAATTTTTGTACTGGGGTTAAACGGGGGTTATTACCATACAAAGCTGAGAACATATCTCGAAATGAGGGCCAACTCTTATAGTCACCATAGAATATTGGGGTGTCGCACGGAGGTAAATTAATCATTGGCGCAGACTGCGCAATGGACCTTTCGCCCTGTGTCGATAATCTAAGTCGTTCTAGGTGACCTGTTATAAGAGATATCCCCCGGGTGTATGTGCCGTAAGACTGAAAGTACTTGGCTTTCAGTTCGATAATCTGGGGATCTTTCAACCTTTCGGCCTCAATTAACACGGAGTCATAAGATAGCCGAACAGCTTCCCATAACCGTTTGAGCTCTTCCTCATGACTACTTAAAGCACCGAGTTGGTGTTCCACCACAGGTATACTGGCAATATATGCCTCAAAGTCTGCCATACGGTCGGCATTGCGGATTAAAGTAGTCACATCCATTCTTGATCTCAATCGATATGGAGAAATTTTCATAAAAAATTATATTACAAAACGCGAGTAAAAATTTAAGTCCAACGTGAGGAAAAAATCAGATAAAAAATTAGCTTTTTCTAATAGAGAAGAAACGATAACGAAACTGCGGGTAAAAATAGATAAATCTATCCAATTTAAAAAAGAATAACAAATTCTTTCAGGCGAAATAAAATGTATAAAATAAATTTATAGAATAAAATTATATATATACTGGGTATAATAAATATATATTCAACAAAGTAAATTTTTGACACTCGAATTCCTTGTTCAATACAATGGATAAATATCACGTATAATATATATATATATATGTATATACATATATATAAAATCGGGTTAAATTTGTGATATTAGGAAATAAAAATCGGGTTAAGTTTCACTTAATAAAGAATTCCGTAAGTGTAAAAAGAACTTCGTTAAATTAAAAAACAGAAAAAATCTATTAAAAAACACTTGTGCTGCTGCAAAATATTAACGGGTACCCACTATGGGTAAATCGAATATTATATATTCACTAATAAATTATTCGTTTATAGCGATTACAAAATTTATTTAATTAATTACTTAAATTTTTAGGGCAAAAAAATTAATAAAAAAGTAAAAAATTCACTTTTCACAATTAATTAAATAGTAACCGGGTTTTCGCACGAATAAAAATGTGCAGCACTAGTGTACGTTGTGTGTGTGTGACCATATAATGAAAAACGAAAGAAAACCAACAAAGACAGTAAATATTCACGGTTGTGCTTTTAATAAAAAGTACAATAGATTGCACTTATTTGCAGGGTTATTTAATTTATTATCTATAGCTTAGCGATTAAGTGTCAATACTTATAAACGGGGGTTCTGTGGTTCAATACTCACTTTTCTAAAAAATCAATTATTTATTTTTTATTTAAAAAATTAATTTTTTATTATTTAAACAATTAATTATTTATTATTTAAAAAATGAATAATTAATTATAAGTAAAAACACACGCGAATGAAGGAGTACAAAAAATGTGGAGCAAAAATTTAAACACAAATTCACTGTAGTGTTTTGCCGACGGCAAATTGATTCGCGCACTTGTTGGTTCTCTTGTTTTTTATATTATCACTTTTAACTTTTTCACTTTTAACAAAATTAAAAAAAACACACAACTTACCTTTTGATTAAAGTGTTAATGGATAATGGGGGTTGTTATTAAAATGATGAGGATGATCGCAAAACGATGTTTGGGGATTGATGAAGAAAATGAAACACTGGGGATTCTGAAAATAAAAAATATTTTCTTGAAAATATTTCAAGGGGACTCGGGGGTTTAAATCCGGTTCGAAAGGACCAAAAATGTTTTTCTTGAAATATTTCCTCGAAAATAAAAAGACGGGGTTAATTTAATTCAAATATAAATTCAAGGGTTTATTTTCACTTTTTCTTTTCTTCTTTGTACACGTACCGTACTTGTTGGGGGTTTTACAAACAATAACAAATAATAAATCAGTATACATACAGCATCAACACAAAATAACAAAAATTTAACTTAACGAAACAATTAGCAATCCTATGAACAATGATTGGGGAACATTTACACTATGCGCGTAAACAAATAGTAGGATCCAAACTATTTCTTAAAATTAAATACGACGAAAATAATTATGAATGAAATTAATATTCCGTGAATGAACTTAAAAGTATTTACACCTAGCGACGAAACAATACAATAACGTGTTTTTAGACTTTTAAGAATATAAAACTAGTTTATATAATTAAAGTTATGAATTTATAATCACAAAATGACGATACGTAAAAAAAACAAGTAAAAGTGCTATATTCGGCTGTGCCGAATCTTAAATACCCTTCACCTAAGGCTAGTAAGAAATACAGAAACTACAATAGACCAGAATATCCTAATTCTGTGTTTTCTATTCAGTCTTAGTGCAAATTTTATTAGTATTTGATATATTGTTTGAAACACAATTTTACGACCAACATAATTTATGTTAAATATTTTGAAATGTTGTCTAATTTTTACCATTTTTAATTGATTTAATTAACAATTCTTACCATAACTTACAGAGTCTGTCTGATGTTCATAATAATCTTCAGTGTAATTTAACAAACAGAGTATAAACAAGTAAGAGTGCTATATTCGGCTGTGCCGAATCTTAAATACCCTTCACCTAAGCGTAATAAGAAATACAGAAACTACACTAGACTAGAATATCCTAATTCTGTGTTTTCTATTCAGTGTTAGTGCAAATTTTATTAGTATTTGATATATTGTTTGAAACACAATTTTACGACCAACATAATTTATGTTAAATATTTTGAAATGTTGTCTAATTTTTACCATTTTTAATTGATTTAATTAACAATTCTTTCCATAACTTACAGAGTCTGTCTGATGTTCAAAATAATCTTCAGTGTAATTTAACAAACAGAGTATAAAAAAGGGGTACAATTCGCTTTTAGTGATTTTGCTCAAAAAAAAAAAAACAAACAAAATGAAATAGGGGTTTTAGAGGAGATACCAGCAAAAAAAAAATTTGTTGGCGGTCACGCCTATTTTCGAGGGGGCGGGCCCGTAAAGTTGAAAATATATAGGCCTATATCTCGGGAACTACTGAGTGCTTGATAATTTGTAATACACTAAATAAAAGGTATTAAAAATACCTTTCCAACGATATATATCATGATTACAAAATATGGACCGAATATGGGTTAAATCCGAAAAAAATATTTTTTGACCCGAATTTATTTGTTTGTTGGAAATGGATCTTATATGGCAGCTATGACAAATTATGGGCCGATCTTCTTAAATTTTGGAACAGTTATTTTCATGCATATGAGGATATTTCACGTCGAATTTCAACATAATACCGCTATATATACGATATATATTAGTATTAACGTGGATTTCGAGAGTGGACCTTATGTGGGTGATAAAGTCAAATATGGACCGATATTCTCAAAATCCAGCAGTTTGATTTAGGCATGCATGTAAATGATCCGTGTAAAATTTTGGATTGGTACCCTTATTTATAAGCGATTTATGAGTATTAAAGTGATTTTCGGAAGAGGGCTTTATATGGGGCATACGGTTAAAAATAGACCAAAATTCACAAAATTTTGTGGGATGATTTTTGTATATATTAAAATGATCTGTGCAAAGTTTTAAGTCGGTACCGATATTTATACAATATATATAGGGAAAAATGTCTTTTTCAGATGTGGTCCTTGTATGGGAGGTATGACCAGTTCTGGGCCGACTACCATAAAATTTAGTACAACAATTTATTTGCCTATAAAGAGTATTTATGTCAAATTTTAGCCGTTTAACATTATTTATATCTGTTTTATACGTATTTAAATGAATTTTGGAAGTGGACTTTATATGGGGTCTATGGTCAAACATGGACCGAACTAAAAAAATTTCGTTTTGCAATTTCTTTTTGTGTAAAACTTATTTTTGCTGAATTTTGTCTTGATATCCCAATTTTATAGGCATTTATTTATCATTAAGCCATATTTCGGGAATATATATATTTGTATGGGGGCTATGAGAATTCATGGACCGATTCTTACTATTTTCCGCACACTTTCTTCTTTTGTCATACAAACAACGTATACAAAATTTCATAGTATTATCTCCAATATATTTCAAAATATTGCAATAAAATGGACGAAAAATATCAAATTTTTATGGAGGTGGTCTCACATATTGGTTCATAACTCTGGTTGACCTAAACCGATTTTGCTGATTTTAAATAGCAAACTTCTCGAAAGCACTTCTGGCAGAATTATTGAAGGTTTGGATCCCGAGTATATTTGGGGACTTCAAAAAACTGATTTCAACAGACAGACAGACAGACAGACGGACATGGCTTAATCGACTTCGCTATCTATAAGGATCCAGAATATATATACTTTATAGGGTCGGAAAATTTTTTTGTGGAAATTACACACGGAATGACAAACTTATATATACCCTTCTCACGATGGTGAAGGGTATAAAAAGGGGTACAATTCGGTTTTAGTGATTTTGCTCAAAAAAAAAAAAAAAAGAAAAACAAAATCAAATAGGGCTTTTAGAGGAGATACCAGCAAAAAAAATTTGTTGGCGGTCACGCCTATTTTCGAGGGAGCGGGCCCTTAAAGTTGAAAATATATAGGCCTATATCTCGGGAACTACTGGGTGTCTGATAATTTGTAATACATTAAATAAAAGGTATTAAAAATACCTTTCCAACGATATATATCATGATTATAAAATATGGACCGAATATGGGTTAAATCCGAAAAAAATATTTTTTGACCCGAATTTATTTGTTTTTTGGAAATGGTTCTTATATGGCAGCTATGACAAATTATGGGCCGATCTTCTTAAATTTTGGAACAGTTATTTTCATGCATATGAGGATATTTCACGTAGAATTTCAACATAATAACGGTATATTTAAGATATATATTAGTATTAACGTGGATTTCGGTAGTGGACCTTATGTGGGGGATATAGTCAAATATGGACCGATATTCTCAAAATCCAGCAGTTAGATTTAGGCATGTATGTAAATGATCCGTGTAAAATTTTGGATTGGTACCCTTATTTATAAGCGATTTATGAGTATTAAAGTGATTTTCGGAAGAGGGCTTTATATGGGGCATACGGTTAAAAATAGACCGAAATTAACAAAATTGTGTGGAATGATTTTTGTATATATGTAAATGATCTGTGCAAAGTTTTGAGTCGGCACCGATATTTATACAATATATATGGGGAAAAATGTATTTTTAGATGTGGTTCTTGTATGGGAGCTATGACCAGTTCTGGGCCGACTACCATAAAATTTAGTACAACAATTTATTTGCCTATGAAGAGTATTTATGTCAAATTTTAGCCGTTTAACATTATTAATATCTCTTTTATACGTATTTAAGTGAATTTTGGAAGTGGACTTTATATGGGGTCTATGGTCAAACATGGACCGAACTAAAAAAAAAATCGTTTTGCGATTTATTTTTGTATAAGACTTATTTTTGCTGAATTTTGTCTAGATATTCCAATTTTATAGGCATTTATTTATCATTAAGCCATATTTCGGGAATATATATATTTGTATGGGGGCTATAAGAAATCAGGTGCCGATTCTTACTATTTTCCGCACACATTCCTCTTTTATCATAAAAACAACGTATACAAAATTTCATCGTATTATCTGCAATATATTTCAAAATATTGCAATAAAATGGACGAAAAATATCAAATTTTTATGGAGGTTTTTTTTTTTATACATTTAATTTATTTATTGAATCTTCAGAAATGAAATGACAATAAGTTTTCGAATCTTAATACTAAAAGAAAATAATAAGTCCAGCCAGTGCTAGACAAAATATAATGATACTACAAAAAATTTATATCCACTGATCCAGTCATCTGTTTTGCGCTTGAGTTAAAGCAAGGGTATCCCTCCTTCTCAACCGAACATGGCCAGTAAAGTTAAGGATGTCTCGTGCAAGTGGGTTTGGATGGTGTTCAAGTTTGCTGACATATTTTGAGGCGTGTTTTGTAAATTCGACTTTCACCAAAGGAATGCCTAGATCTTTGTGGATTCGAGAATTTTTAACATACCATGGAGCTGCAGTAATTGTACGTAGAATCTTATTTTGACCCCTTTGAATTTTTTCAATGTTGGATGCTGAGGCAGTACCCCATAATTGAATTCCATAACACCAGATTGGCTTTAGAATTGCATTGTACAACAAAAGTTTGCAATCCAACTTTAATGTAGAATTTCTGCCGATTAGCCAATTAATTTGCACTGCTTTTAATCTCATCTGGGTAAGTTTTGCGTCGATATGAGACTTCCAAGTTAAACGACGATCGAGGTGGATTCCGAGGTATTTGACTTCATTGTGTTGCGGGATAATTTGATTATTTATTCTGATGAACGAGCATGTATCTTTTCGCAATGTGAAAGTTATATGAATACATTTCTGTTCGTTAAATTATATTTAAGGAAATTATATTTAATGTTAGTGCTAATCTGGAAAATGATTTAGTTGAAACCATAAGCGAGTATTCGATAAGCGCGTGACAGGGTCTTCGCGTGTTATAGTTGTAAATGCTTTTACAATTTTATACCCTTCACCATCGTGAGAAGGGTATATATAAGTTTGTCATTCCGTTTGTAATTTCCACAATATAATTTTCCGACCCTATAAAGTATATATATTCTGGATCCTTATAGATAGCAGAGTCGATTAAGTCATGTCTGTCTGTCTATTGAAATCAATTTTCTGAAGTCCCCAAATATCTTCGTGATCCAAATCTTCAATAATTCTGTCATACATTCTTCCGAGAAGTTTCCTATTTAAAATCAGCAAAATCGGTTTAGGTCAACCAGAGTTATGGACCAATATGTGAAACCACCTCCATAAAAATTTGATATTTTTTGTCTATTTTATTGCAATATTTTGAAATATATTTCAGATAATACCATGAAATTTTGTATACGTTGTTTGTATGATAAAAGAAGAAAGTGTGCGTAAAATAGTAAGAATCGGTCCATGATTTCTTATTATTTTTTTAAATATTTTATTCTATCATCATCAATTAAAATTTTTTGTTTAATAATTACATTATTTGATATTTTACTGAAAGGTATTACAACAAATATAAACTTATGTTTTTTTAAAAAATAAATATACTAATTAAAAAAAATATATATATATTTACAGTGTTAGGAAAAAAAAGATAGGAAAAACCTAGTTAAAATTTGAAAAAATTTGTTCATTAACGCTTCTATCAACTTCATTGCTGAAGGTGAGAAAGATGTTAATATTACAAATTTCTTATTATATCACATTTTGAACATCTATTTCGATCTTCAAATCATTGCGTTAAATTACAAATTACTGTTTCGAACTTTTCTTGTTCATAGTTTCTATGAAGTCTATTGGTTGAGTATCTTCTAGGTAAGTTGAATATAATTTTTAGATTTTTATTTTGAATCACTTGGAGTTTTTTGACATACGTTTTTGCACAACATTTTGACCAGACTTGGCATCCGTATGTCATAATTGGTCGTATACACATTTTGTAGAGTAAAATCTTATTTTTACAATTTAGCGTGAATTTTCGATTTAATAATGGAAATAAAGCTCTCTTACATCTTACTGCCTTTTCACATGTTTGCATGACGTGTTATCTAAAAGTCAGTTTTTTTGTCTAATACTATTCCCAAATATTTGATAGTGTCAAGAAGAGGAATTTCTGTTCTTCCGATACATAGTGGGATTGTAGGAATCCCTTTGTGATTTGTTGAAAGGAAAAATTGTGGCTTGTATTTTTGTCTCATTTATTTTTATTTTCCACTTAGTGAAATATTTTTGGGCATGTAAGAGAGCTTTTCTCATGTTTTTAACAATAGCATTTGAGACCTTACCTCTTGTGATAATGGCCGTATCATCCGCGTACAACGCTGCAGACTGATCTCTTAAAATTTTAAAATCGGAGGTGTAAATTAAATATGCCTTGATATTTGAATTTGAAGATTTGGTATAAATCCACATGCAAGGTTTGTCAATAATACGGATACATACCAGAGAACGGATTGATTGGTTAATTTTAGATTTTAAATACAATCACAAAAAGCGAACCTCATGTTGATAACATAAATCAATTCCGTAAAGCAATACATGGCATTATTCACAAAACGGAGTGTAACGAAAAATTATGCTTGCATTGCATGTGTTATACAAATGTAAACGTATACTCCCAAAAGTAACGAATACTTAACGATTGGTACGAATGGTTAACGATTGGTATGAATGGTTTCAATGCTGATTGTATAAGTTCTACATACTAACAAAAAATATCAAACTTTACTAGTTTACTGTCAACAAATCGCACATAAAGCAACAACAAAAAAATATTTATTTTCTCATTAGGTTTTGTATTGTTTTTGCTCTTTCTTTATGTTTTCATTCACTGAAAGCAACGAATACTGGACGAATAGTGTGAATGTTTTTAGTTTTTTCATGTGGCATTGAATTATTTCGTTGCTTGATGTATAACGGCATAACAAACAGGGAATGTAAAATAGCAAACAGTAATAAGGAATGAGTAAACAAACAGCAATGCACATTTTTATTATTGTCGAGTAAAAGCAATGCAAAAGCAATGAATTTGCGAATGGTTAGCAAATGTGAATGGCCTCTTTCTGTTCTCTGATACACACAGTTCTAAGTGGGGCAATGATAATTGCTTAATGGGAACTACACGGGTCTTTGAAGTCAGAAAAATGTGAATACTGAGTTTTCTAATTGTATTCGAATATGCAGGGTCGCTGAATAAGCTTTTTCTGAAGCGTCACTGAAACCGTGAATTTCTACATTACAGCTTGGGCTACATTGGATTTAACGGGGATTTTTCAATGTATTTATTGTGGGACAGTTTTTTATGAATTTTTGCCACTTTAGACAAGTCAAGGGTTTTAAAGGGTGTCCCAACTAGAACGCAATTTTTAAATTTGGCGACATTCGAAGTGTCATTGTTCGACATTTGAACAATTGTTATTGTTTGCTAGTATTTTTAGAGCGCTACACGAATTAACAACGCATTCTCATTGTGAAATTGTTTTACCAAAATGGTGAAAGTTTTGCGGCTACAGTTCGCAAATTGCGGTCACAATAATACTCCAAAAGAGTCAACTGTAAAGAGATTAATCGATAAATTTGCCGAAACTGGGTTTACATAAGCGTCAGGGACCCGTCCAGTGTCTCAACTGTCAAGAATTTGGTCACACCAAGGCGTACTGTAAATTGCCGACAGTTTGTGTTGCGTGTGGGGAGCTACATCCAACTGCTCAATGCGATAAGTCGAGAACTGACTCAAAAATCAAAAAATACAGTAACTGCAGTCTGGAGCAAGAACCTGAACCCCAATATTCTGAGCCGCATATCAACAATCTAGAGACAACATTGCAGACACTTGTCCAAACTATGAACACTTTTACGACCACCATGACATCCATGATGCAGGAAATGCTGAAAATGCAATCCACTATCTTGCAAGCCATTTTAAAGAAATTATTTATTTAAAAATTTGTTTCTGGAACGCGAACGGCCTCCGCCAACATAAAAATGAACTGGAATACTTCCTGATGGATAAGCAGATTGATGTTATGATGATTGCTGAAACTCACTTGACGTCGACAGGGTACTTCAAAATTAATGGCTACGTGTTCTACGATACTAAAACCCCCGCGGAAGAGCTTGTGAAGGTTCGGCAATTCTTATAAAGAACAGAATAAAACATTATCTAATGAATAACATAAGTGAGGATTACCTCCAAGCAACAAACATTTGCATTGAATTCTGTCAATACAAATTTGATTTATCATCGATTTATTCTCCGCCTCGATTTTCAATAAAAGAACACCAATTCCATAACTTCTTTAAATCCCTTTGGAGCTAGATTTTTAGTTGCTGGTGACTTTAACGCCAAACACTCATTTTGGGGTTCACGTCTGGTAACCCCAAAGGGTCGCGTACTCTTCAACACCATTGCTAAAATGGGCTTAGATGTACTCTCAAATGGACATCCCACCTATTGGCCGACGGACCGACGGAAGATTCCTGATGTTATTGACTTTGGGGTAGTGAAAAATATGCCGTAGAATGGATGCAAGTGGATCCTTCACTGGACTTGTCCTCAGATCACTCTCCTACTATCATTTCAATGCATTTCCCTCAAGTGTGTGGTTCTCCATTTATGAACATGACTAAGACCCGAGTAAGTTGGATAAAATACAAAAAGTATTTAAGTTCTCATTGCACGGAAAATGTTGTGTTGAGGACTACCGACGATATTGAAGAGTCGATTGGCAACTTTACTGAGGACCTTCGACGAGCTGTGCATCACGCTTCCACTTATCACGTTGAATGTAGAAATAGGACAAACAGAATTTATTTCTCTGAACTCGAACATCTCCTATCAGAAAAAAGAAGAATGAGAAGAGAGTGGCAAATTCACAGGTCTCCTGAACTAAAAGCTAGGCTACGGAAATGCAGACATATACTAAGACATTTCTTAGAAACCCAAAGAACGGCCTCTTTTAGATCTTACTTGGAAGGTCTTGATAGTACCCCACAATCTGACTACTCGTTATGGAGGGCGGCAAGAGGTTTAAAAAGACCAGTGAGAGGAAAACCTCCTTTGCGAAATCCGAAAATCGAGAAAGGGACATTATTTGTTAACCATTTGAGAAATGTGTTTACTATAAACAACTCAAATAATAACGAATCTGATTTGCCACCACTTGTTATAAGGCCTCCTGTACCTCTAAGACTAAACCTTCGTGATGTCCAAAACGCTATTGGTACTCTGAACCTTAGAAAGGCTCCAGGTAATGATAAAATCAGCAATAAAATGCTTGTGGAGTTACCTCGTGTAGCAAGAAGAATTATCCTCTTTATCTTCAACGCTATTTTACGCCTAAAATACTATCCTGCAGATTGGAAGGTGTCTATGATCACTATGATTCCTAAGTCAGGGAAGGACCACACCAAAGTGGAGTCATATAGGCCAATTAGTCCACTGCCGACAATTTCAAAACTGTTTGAAAAATTGTTAATGACTAAGTTGACTCCAATTCTGAATGACACTGAATGTATTCCTAATCATCAATTCGGATTCAGAGCTAAACACAGCACCACCGAACAAACACACAGATTGGTAAATGTGATAAGAGGGTCGTTTGAAGACAAAAAATACTGCTCCGCCCTTTTCATTGATGTGTCCCAAGCGTTCGACAAAGTTTGACATGACGGTTTAATGCACAAAATAAAATTAACTCTGCCTGCTAACACCCATAAACTCATGGAAAGTTATTTATACGGTCGCAGATTTAAAATCAAAGAAGGTGATTTTTTAAGTACCGCTCAGCCAATTGAATCAGGTGTGCCACAGGGTAGCATACTGGGTCCTACTTTATATTTGATTTATGCCTCCGACATGCCGTCAGACCCCAAAATCCACACGTCAACTTTTGCAGACGATACAGCCTTTGTCAGCGTCCATAAGGACCACCAAGTTGCATCACAGAATTTGCAGAATTATGTAATTGAAATTGGATTGCAAACTTTTGTTGTACAATGCAATTCTAAAGCCAATCTGGTGTTATGGAATTCAATTATGGGGTACTGCCTCAGCATCCAACATTGAAAAAATTCAAAGGGGTCAAAATAAAATTCTACGTATAATTACTGCAGCACCATGGTATGTTAAAAATTCTCGAATCCACAAAGATCTAGGCGTGCCATTAGTAAAAGTCGAATTTACAAAATATGCGTCAAAGTATGTCAGCAAACTTGAACACCATCCAAACCCACTTGCACGAGACATCCTTAACTTTAGTGGCCGCAATCGGTTGAGAAGGAGGGATACCCTTGCTTTAACTCAAGCGCAAAACAGATGACTGGATCAGTTGATGTGAAATTTTTTAGTATCATAAAAATTTTTGTCTAGCACTGGCTGGGCTTATTATTTTCTTTTTAGTATTAAGATTTAAATACTTGTTATATATATATAAACTAGCTAAACCCGGTGTGCTTTGCTACCCCCCCCCTCGTCATAAAATAAAACGTATTTATATATTTACAAACATTTATTTATTTAATTTTAATGTATTTATTGCAATGCTTTAGGCGAGACCATGCCCCTTTGTCCAGTTACATAGCCAAGAATTTATTATTTCGTAAGAATATTCTGTTGTGAAAATTTAATGACGATCGGTTTAGTAGTTAAGACTATATTACGATGTTTAATTTTTCTAAAAAGGGGCGTGGTCCCACTCACTTTTCTCCTGGTACGTATTCCTAATTATGCCAATACCATATGTACCAAATATCACCGACGTACGTCAAAAAATGCCCAAAAAATGGCGGGTTAAATTTGTGGGTTATATGGGCGGTGCCACCCCCGTTTGTACAATCAAAACTTCATATAGCCTATTATTCCTTCCAGAGTCACAGTAACATGCTGTAAAAATTTCAGGCAGATTGGTCCAAGGGTTTGGCCTCCTATTAAGCACAAACATACAGACACACATTCATTTATATATATATAGATTAAAAGCAATATAATTTAAGGTGAAATGGGGCGAAAAATGGGGATTTGGTAATAAAAAAATGTATGTAGTTAAAAAGTATATAAAACTTTAGGTAAATACATATTACAAAAAAAGTATTTTGTATAGCAAACATTGTTAGTGGTTCAGTAAGTATCTGAATTAAAAAAAGGGGGCGATGAAGTAGGCGTGGTTCATAGTTATATGGCGACGTAAACAGTATTAAGAGCAATATACTACCAAATAAAAAAATACGTTGGAATGAACAAATTTGTATAGAGAACAAAAAGTATAAAACTTTAAAAAATTTGGCGTGAAAAGGGGCGTGAAAGGGGCGTGGCTTAAGAAATCTTTATTTTTACCTCGCCTGGAGTATATAATGTGTATACAATTTGAAGTAAATCTGTTAAAAACTATATGGGAGCAATTACATAATTTTTAAAAAGTGGGCGTAAAAATGGGCGTGTTAAAAAAAAGTACCCTATTAATCATACCAGAGTCCCAGTTAAATGCTGTGAAAATTTCAAAAATATCGGTCCAGAGGTTTGGTCTCCAAGTACAATATTTTAAAAAAGTGGGCGTAAAAGTGGGCGTGGTAAAAAAAAGTACCCTATTATTCCTTCCAGAGTCACAGTAACATGCTGTGAAAATTTCATCAAAATCGGCTCAGCCGTTTTGGAGTCTATACGTTACATACATACATACATACATTGAATTTTATATACTAGCTAAACCCGGTGTGCTTTGCTACCCCCCCCCCCTCGTCATAAAATAAAATAAAACGTATTTATGTGAGATTTTATTTATTTGTAAATAAATGTTTTTAGAATATTAACAGAAATTAATTGTTTCTTTTTTAAAATGAATAATTAAATATAAAAGTGAATTAAAGCAAAGTAAATTAAATGAATTGGTAAAACTCTTTTTATTATTATGCGCGAACGTCTTTACAGCACAGCGTCGTCTTCTCAACTAACTCTTCGTCAAAATTCTCTCCCACATATCGGCCATCCTATCAGTCATTCGCCTCGAATGTGTCATCATCGTGTACCCATGGCTTGATATATTCAGCGCAAGTTGTGGATCGAATAGGACCCTCGCAGCTTCCATCTTTTACAACATCATAGGTATCGTTCGATTTAACTTTTGCAATTTTATATGGGCCCAAGTACTTTGGCTTAAGCTTTAGGCCACCTCCAAATTGAGTGCGTTTTATGGCTATGATATCGCCTTCCTTATATTTCGATGCTGGCTTACGGCGCAAATTGTAGGACTTCCTATTTTCATTTTGTATTTTAAGTATTTGCTCCTTTGCGTGTTGCCTTTTGTTGTTTCTTTCTTCGCTGAAATTGGAAATTACTGTTTCATCTATTAACTGCTTTATTCGTAGATCTTCTGTTGTCCGCATCTTGACACCAGTGAGAAGTTCAAAAGGCGTCATGTCAGTACTTCGAGAATACGTTGAATTCAGGACTTGTTGGACTTTAGGAACGTGTTTATACCATTTTGATGGATCATTGATGCTCAATTTAGCTAAGACTGTGCTAATAACTGCATTTAGCCTTTCCACCTGACCATTTGCACGGGGAAGTCCAGTTGTTACGGCTATAAGGCTTATGTTCTCTTTTCTGGCATATTCCTTGAAGTCTTCGGACGTAAATGCTGCGCCTCGGTCAGTTATGATCTTTTCTGGATTTCCAAAAACCATACTTTGCAACTGCAGTCTTGAAATTACCTAATTTGCTGACGTTGATTTAGTTGGATATAACCAACAAAATTTCGTGAAGGAGTCAATAACGGCTAGTATCTATCTATATATATAAAATTCAATGTATGTATGTATGTATGTATGTATGTATGTAACGTATAGACTCCAAAACGGCTGAGCCGATTTTGATAAAATTTTCACAGCATGTTACTGTGACTCTGGAAGAAATAATAGGGTACTTTTTTTTTACCACGCCCACTTTTACGCCCACTTTTTTAAAATATTGTAATTGAAGACCAAACCTTTGGACCGATATTTTTGAAATTTTCACAGCATTTAACTGGGACTCTGGTATGATTAATAGGGTACTTTTTTTGGCCACGCCCATTTTTACGCCCACTTTTTAAAAATTATGTAATTGCTCCCATATAGTTTTTAACAGATTTACTTCAAATTGTATACACATTATATACTCCAGGCGAGGTAAAAATAAAGATTTCTTAAGCCCCGCCCCTTTCACGCCCCTTTTCACGCCAAATTTTTGAAAGTTTTATACTTTTTGTTCTCTATACAAATTTGTTCCTTCCAACGTATTTTTTTTATTTGGTAGTATATTGCTCTTAATACTGTTAACGTCGCCATATAACTATGAACCACGCCTACTTCATCGCCCCCTTTTTTAATTCAGATACTTTCGTATACCACTAACAATGTTTGCTATACAAAATACTTTTTTTGTAATATGTATTTACCTAAAGTTTTATATACTTTTTAACTACATACATTTTTTTATTACCAAATCCCCATTTTTCGCCCCATTTCACCTTAAATTATATTGCTTTTAATCTATATATATATAAATGAATGTGTGTCTGTATGTTTGTGCTTAATAGGAGGCCAAACCCTTGGACCAATCTGCCTGAAATTTTTACAGCATGTTACTGTGACTCTGGAAGGAATAATAGGCTATATGAAGTTTTGATTGTACAAACAGGGGTGGCACCGCCCATATAACCCACAAATTTAACCCGCCATATTTTGGGCATTTTTTGACGTACGTCGATGATATTTGGTACATATGGTATTGGCATAATTATGAATACGTACCAGGAGAAAAGTGAGTGGGACCACGCCCCTTTTTAGGAAAATTAAACATCGTAATATAGTCTTGACTACTGGACCGATCGTCATTAAATTTTCACAACAGGATATTCTTACGAAATAATAAATTCTTGATTATGTAAGTGGACAAAGGGGCATGGTCTCGCCTAAAGCATTGCAATAAATACATTAAAATTAATTTGTAAATATATAAATACGTTTTATTTTATGACGAGGGGGGGGGGTAGCAAAGCACACCGGGTTTAGCTAGTATGTTTATAATTTTTATTTGTTGATTCTAATGGTCCGAGAAAGTCGATATGGAACGTATTGAATGGCGATTCGTTTTTTGGCAATGGATGTAATTCACCTTCCTGCTTACCTCTTTTCCGGTTTATAACTATACATGGAACGCAATTAGTGATACAGCATTGAATTTTCTCATCTAGTTTCGGAATGTAATAATCGCTAATCAGGAGTTCTCTTGTCTTCTTAATACCAAAATGACCTTTCTCGTGGGCGATCCTTATTACTTCTCTTTGCATATTCCTTGGAACGACTACTAACTCATGCCCGTCTACTAATTTACACAAAACAGAGCCTTTCATAAAATAGTCATTGTATGTGGAATTACTTTTAAGAATTTCTTTTATGCAGTTCAGATCGTCATCTTGAGATTGAGCTCTCGCAACTTTTGACATAATGTCCTCCGCAATCATCATCATGGGATATCGGCTAAGTGCATCAACATGCCGCATTTGTGAACCTGCACGATGTTCAACCACATAATCGTATTCTTGAAGGAAAAGTATCCACCGGGCAACTCTAGTACAAAGTTCTTTCTTTTCTAATGTTTTAGTGAAAGCATTACAGTCAGTTATCAATTTAAATTTGGTACCCAGTACATAAACTCTAAATTTTTTAAGGGCTTCAATTACGGCAAGTATCTCCAGTTCGTAGCTGCTATATTTCCTCTCGGCATCAGTTGTCTTTCGGCTCATATAATAAACGGGATGCAAACCACCATCTTCAGCGGACCTTTGCAGCAAGATAGCGCCATATCCATCCATCGAAGCGTCGGTATGAATTTCTGTTTCTCGATTTTGATTATAAATATTTAAAACTGGTCTGTTGCTCAAAATTTCCTTCAATCGGTTAAAAGACGACATTTGTTCCTTCGCCATTTCAAACTTTCTGTTCTGTTTCGTCAAATCGCTAAGAGGTTTGGCTATTAGGGAAAAATCACGGATAAACTTCCTAAAATATCCTGCTAGTCCCAGAAAACTTTGTAGTTGTTTTAAACTATGTGGAGTCTTGAAATTCAGTACGGCCTGTACCTTATCAGGCGATGGGGATATCTTTTGGTCTTGAATCACGTGTCCTAAAAATTCTACTTTCCGTTTCAGAAACTGACACTTTTTCAAGTTAATCTCCAAACCGTAATCACTACACTGTTTAATAACCAGTTCCAGATTTTCTAAAGCTTTTTCCTCGTTCTCGGCTGGAATAATAATATCATCGATGTACGGCAGAGCAATGCCCTTGAAGGATAAATCACGAAATATGGAGTTGACGTACCTTTGAAATACAGCTGGCGAATTGGACAAACCAAAAGGCATCTTACGGAATTGATATTGCCCATTATGGGTCACAAAAGATGTATATTTTCTACAATTTTCGGCAACCGAAACGTGGAAAAACCCATTTTTTAGGTCGATGGTGCTGAAAATCTTTGCTTCTTGTAGTCTGTCAAGTTGGTCTTCAATCAGCGGCAGTGGAAACCTATCCTTGACAATTACCTTATTCAATCGGCGAAAGTCGATACATAATCTTGGCGAACCATCACGCTTCTTTACCAACACTATTGGACTGCTGAATTCTGATTCAGAATTTTCTATTACACCTTCGTCTAACCACTGTTCAATCTGGCCATCCACGATATTTCTTTCAGCAAGAGGCAATCTACGCGGACGCGAACTAATTGGACTTTCGTCCTTTAAAATTATGTTCATTTCAATGTCTGTTGATTTAATTATTTCCGGCGGTTTATAGTTTTCGATTATTTCGTACACTTTTTCTTTTGCATTTTTTCCCGCGAGATTATCGATAGATAGTTCTAAATGTTCCGAAATCGTGTTAATTCTCATTATAGGTACGACATTTTCGTCCGACACAGTTTTCTCAAAATGAAGTCCATTGCGATCTATTTTTATTTCGACGTACTTACAAAATTCTTCACCGATTATCACGTCAACGTCTATATGTTTATTTGAAACAATAAGGAATTCAACTTCATACATTTCACTATCAATTTCAATATTTAGTTTTACACTACCAAGCGGTCTTATTTTTTCCTTATTCTGCCCGAAACCGACAAGAAATACGTTCACTTCACCGAGCTTTTGTTCATTTGAATTTTTATACACACTTTCTGTTATAATATTAAATTTGCTTCCTGTGTCAAACAGAGCAACATATTCTTTACCATCTATTTTAACGTTCTTGTTCATTATATTAAGCTCAGAAGGTTTTAAGCAATGTGTATTTGATTCATTATCTTTTTTCTTTGACGAACAATTTTTAGCAATATGCCCGAACTGATTGCATTGAAAACATTTTGTACCTTTACTTTTGTCTTTACATTCCGATGACTTATGGCCTCTATCGCCACAGTTGTAACACACAAAATCTTTTTTATCATTTTTACTTGGTAACACTTTTTTATTTATATTAGGTTTCATTTCATTTGTCTGTTTCGATCTTTCGCGTATTGTTTCATAATCCTTTAGTTTTCCCTTAAATTCTTTTAAATTTTTCGCACCGTATAAAATTGTCTTATTTACGTTTATGTCTCTTATACCGTCTATTATATATTGCATTAACGAACATTCATCAATATTACCGCGCGACGCTAAGTCTTTCATTTCAAAGAAATATTCTTGAATATTCTCCTCTTTTTTCATATGCCTCTCCATCAATGCTTTATGAAGTTGTGCACTGCTAACCGTCGTTTTAAATTCATCAACAAGTGCTTTTTTTAATGTATGCCATGAAGTAATTCCCCTTTCACTCAGAATAAAACGCTTTGCCACACCTTTTAACGACTTTTTTGCAAACACAAATTTTTGAAACTCGTCCCAACACATAACAGCAGCAGTTTCTTCAAATTCCTCTATAAACATTTCTACTGGTATTTGCCCACTTCCATCAAAAGCTCTTACCGAATCTTCTATGTCGCGAAAACTCAAAGCAAATCGAGACATCGTTAAATTATGGGTTTTTCTCTCACCCTTTACATCATATACGTCAAAATTATCTATGGAGCAAAAAACATCGCCTCTTTCTCTGTTTTTACGCCCATCGTCACCTGCTCGATTTTCTTCTGCTTTCACAACATCGTCTTTAAATTGTTCCTCGTCGTCGTCTTCACATTCGCTTTCGTCATCTTCCCCTGCTCTAGTAAATAAAAGGCTTCCCCTCTTAAGGTTTAAAAATATGTATTCTTTTAAATCTGCAGCATGGTGGCTTATGTTAAGAAAATTGCATATGGATGTCAAATCACTCGGCGTCAAATTTTTGTCTATGTATTCGCATTTTGTTATGTATTTTTCATCATTCTCATCAAAAGTAAAGCCTTCGAACGCGCGCAGACGTTTTCTGTTGTCTCTATCCCCTTCGTTTTCAAACACAAACTTGTGCAGCGCTGCTACAGTCTCTTTTCTGCCGCGACGCAGATTCTCTCGAACAAAAGGGAATGATTGCAACGACGTCATTATTTTACAGTTATTTTTTGTTGTTTGTAACGAATTCTTATGATTTACTTTTGATTTTTAACACACACATACACGACATTCAGTTTTTTCTTTTCTCATACGACACTTTTTCTTTAATGTTAGCTTTTTATTTTGGTTGAGCCCCCAATATTTGTGAGATTTTATTTATTTGTAAATAAATGTTTTTAGAATATTAACAGAAATTAATTGTTTCTTTTTTAAAATGAATAATTAAATATAAAAGTGAATTAAAGCAAAGTAAATTAAATGAATTGGTAAAACTCTTTTTATTATTATGCGCGAACGTCTTTACAGCACAGCGTCGTCTTCTCAACTAACTCTTCGTCAAAATTCTCTCCCACATTTATATATTTACAAACATTTATTTATTTAATTTTAATGTATTTATTGCAATGCTTTAGGCGAGACCATGCCACTTTGTCCACTTACATAGTCAAGAATTTATTATTTCGTAAGAATATTCTGTTGTGAAAATTTAATGACGTTCGGTCCAGTAGTTAAGACTATATTACGATGTTTAATTTTCCTAAAAAGGGGCGTGGTCCCACTCACTTTTCTCCTGGTACGTATTCCTAATTATGCCAATACCATATGTACCAAATATCACCGACGTACGTCAAAAAATGCCCAAAATATGGCGGGTTAAATTTGTGGGTTATATGGGCGGTGCCACCCCCGTTTGTACAATCAAAACTTCATATAGCCTATTATTCCTTCCAGAGTCACAGTAACATGCTGTAAAAATTTCAGGCCGATTGGTCCAAGGGTTTGGCCTCCTATTAAGCACAAACATACAGACACACATTCATTTATATATATATAATTTAAGGTGAAATGGGGCGAAAAATGGGAATTTGGTAATAAAAAAATGTATGTAGTATATAAAACTTTACGTAAATACATATTACAAAAAAAGTATTTTGTATAGCAAACATTGTTAGTGGTATACGTAAGTATCTGAATTAAAAAAGGGGGCGATGAAGTAGGCGTGGTTCATAGTTATATGGCGACGTTAACAGTATTAAGAGCAATATACTACCAAATAAAAAAATACGTTGGAATGAACAAATTTGTATAGAGAACAAAAAGTATAAAACTTTAAAAAATTTGGCGTGAAAAGGGGCGTGAAAGGGGCGTGGATTAAGAAATCTTTATTTTTACCTCGCCTGAAATATATAATGTGTATACAATTTGAAGTAAATCTGTAAAAAACTATATGGGAGCAATTACATAATTTTTAAAAAGTGGGCGTAAAAATGGGTGTGGTCAAAAAAAAGTACCCTATTAATCATACCAGAGTCCCAGTTAAATGCTGTGAAAATTTCAAGAATATCGGTCCAGAGGTTTGGTCTCCAATTACAATATTTTAAAAAAGTGGGCGTGGTAAAAAAAAGTACCCTATTATTCCTTCCAGAGTCACAGTAATATGCTGTGAAAATTTCAAGAATATCGGTCCAGAGGTTTGGTCTCCAATTACAATATTTTAAAAAAGTGGGCGTAAAAGTGGGCGTGGTAAAAAAAGTACCCTATTTTTCCTTCCAGAGTCACAGTAACATGCTGTGAAAATTTCAAGAATATCGGTCCAGAGGTTTGGTCTCCAATTACAATATTTTAAAAAAGTAGGCGTAAAAGTGGGCGTGGTAAAAAAGTACCCTATTTTTCCTTCCAGAGTCACAGTAACATGCTGTGAAAATTTCAAAAATATTGGTCCAGAGGTTTGGTCACCAATTACAATATTTTAAAAAAGTGGGCGTAAAAATGGGCGTGTTAAAAAAAAGTACCCTATTAATCATACCAGAGTCCCAGTTAATTGCTGTGAAAATTTCAAAAATATCGGTCCAGAGGTTTGGTCTCCAATTACAATATTTTAAAAAAGTGGGCGTAAAAGTGGGCGTGGCAAAAAAAAAGTACCCTATTATTCCTTCCAGGGTCACAGTAACATGCTGTGAAAATTTCATCAAAATCGGCTCAGCCGTTTTGGAGTCTATACGTTACATACATACATACATACATACATACATACATTGAATTTTATATATATAGAAGATACTTATATATATAACAACTAGCTAAACCCGGTGTGCTTTGCTACCCCCCCCCCCTCGTCATAAAATAAAATAAAACGTATTTATATATTTACAAACATTTATTTATTTAATTTTAATGTATTTATTGCAATGCTTTAGGCGAGACCATGCCCCTTTGTCCACTTACATAGTCAAGAATTTATTATTTCGTAAGAATATCCTGTTGTGAAAATTTAATGACGATCGGTCCAGTAGTTAAGACTATATTACGATGTTTAATTTTCCTAAAAAGGGGCGAGGTCCCACTTACTTTTCTCCTGGTACGTATTCCTAATTATGCCAATACCATATGTACCAAATATCACCGACATACGTCAAAAAATGCCCAAAATATGGCGGGTTAAATTTGTGGGTTATATGGGCGGTGCCACCCCCGTTTGTACAATCAAAACTTCATATAGCCTATTATTCCTTCCAGAGTCACAGTAACATGCTGTAAAAATTTCAGGCAGATTGGTCCAAGGGTTTGGCCTCCTATTAAGCACAAACATACAGACACACATTCATTTATATATATATAGATTAAAAGCAATATAAAAGCAATATAATTTAAGGTGAAATGGGGCGAAAAATGGGGATTTGGTAATAAAAAAATGTATGTAGTTAAAAAGTATATAAAACTTTAGGTAAATACATATTACAAAAAAAGTATTTTGTATAGCAAACATTGTTAGTGGTATAAGTAAGTATCTGAATTAAAAAAAGGGGGCGATGAAGTAGGCGTGGTTCATAGTTATATGGCGACGTTAACAGTATTAAGAGCAATATACTACCAAATAAAAAAATACGTTGGAATGAACAAATTTGTATAGAGAACAAAAAGTATAAAACTTTCAAAAATTTGGCGTGAAAAGGGGCGTGAAGGGGGCGTGGCTTAAAAATCTTTATTTTTACCTCGCCTGGAGTATATAATGTGTATACAATTTGAAGTAAATCTGTTAAAAACTATATGGGAGCAATTACATAATTTTTAAAAAGTGGGCGTAAAAATGGGCGTGTTAAAAAAAAGTACCCTATTAATCATACCAGAGTCCCAGTTAAATGCTGTGAAAATTTCAAAAATATCGGTCCAGAGGTTTGGTCTCCAATTACAATATTTTAAAAAAGTGGGCGTAAAAGTGGGCGTGGTAAAAAAAAAGTACCCTATTATTCCTTCCAGAGTCACAGTAACATGCTGTGAAAATTTCATCAAAATCGGCTCAGCCGTTTTGGAGTCTATACGTTACATACATACATACATACATTGAATTTTATATATATAGATGATATATTGGTATTACTCAATTATGTATGGCACAAAATATCGGCCAAATGGGTGCCGCGACCACGGCGGCACACCTCCATCCGATGGTCCAAATTTTCGATGACCCTGAGGCATAATGGAGGTTCTATGCCGTTAATGTGCCGAATTATCTCATCCTTTAGCTCTTGAATTGTTGCTGGCTTATCGACGCACAGTGGCTGAAAATCGTTTTTCATTGGCCAAAATTCTGTAACTTTTGAACCGATCAAAATATTGAAGTAATTTTTTTTTAATGGATAGATATTTAGTTCAGCTTGGCTCAGTTTTAATTACATTAAAATTGATTGATGACTTTTTAAGGACTTCTAGGTCAAAGTTGAACTTTTGATTTTTTTTTAACTTTTGGAGTGAAATATGGGTTTATTTTTTTATTTACATATTAAAAAATTTATTATTTGGAACTCAATAATAATTATAATTATTTTTTGTGATAATGGAATTTTTTTAATGTTACACTCAAAAAATTTGTACACTCAAAAAAATGTTTACACTAAAAAAAATAGTAAAATTCACTGGAGATTTTGCTGTTACTACAGAAAAATTTATTCTTTTTTGCTGTCAGATTTGATAATTTTAAAAAACATTTTAAAAATAAAAACTGCAATAGATTTTATTAGCATTTGTAACAATAGTAGGTTCTATTTATTATTATTTTTAACCGACTTCAAAAAGGAGGAGGTTATCAATTCGAATGGTATGTTGCTTTTTTTATGTTTGTTCCACGATAACCATTTCTGAACCAATTTTGAAAATTTTTTTTTTGTTTGAAAGGGTTTGCTTGCAGGTGGCTCCCATTTAATTTTTATGAAGATCGGACAGACATACGGTTTTTTATTTACCGTTATCTATATTTTTTCTGTGCTTCTCTTATAAATTGTTGAATAACTTCGAGATTTATGAATCAATTTTAAAAATAATTTTTTTATTTGGAAGATATGGCTTGCAGAAAAATATATTTAAGGTAAAAAAATGAAAATTTCAGAAATTGATTGAGATATATCGGGGATATATAGCATAAACCGATTTTTAAGAATATATCGAATATGGGTGTCAAAATTTAGCTCTCTTAATGGGAAAACATTATAGATTTAGCATAAACCGATTTTTTAGAAGCTTAACAAGATTTTCAAAATTCTTTCTTTCAATCAAAAAAGCGCAACAACATTAGTTATATTAAACACTTTTGAAAATTAATCCAACATTTTATTTGGCCGAAATTTTGAAGTCGGTTTTTTTAAAGAATTATTTACTAATACTATGTTTTTCGTACTTAAATAACAATGAAGGCAATTATAATTATTATTCATTTGAAACAAATATTGATTGCAAATATTCTATATTTTGTTCTGCGCTATTTCTGTTATTTAGTAGTTTTTTGTCTTTTCATCTAAATCCCGATGTTCCACTTTCCATTGATTTCGAATATTGGAAATGAACGGATCTGATGTTGCCAATAATATATTAAATATATCTTCATTTGTGGAATTTCGTGAAATTTTTCTAGTATTGTGCTCTCTATAAAATCTGTAATCCTTGTTTCTTTTTTCCTGAGCCTCCTCTGATAGATCTCCAAGTGGCACCAAATGATATTTAATGATATCTTCTCCATGATAAAGGATTTTGTGAACTGTTGCAGACATATTTCTCCATGGGTAGTTGGTTGTATATATTTTTGCAGTTTCTTTAGCATAATCTCCAAATTGTCTAGCGTCAATTTCTTCATTGCACGCAAGTACTTCTAGGATTATTTTAAATCTGAAAATAAGGTTTAAATCCACTCCTGTTAATTCAGATGCTGTTTCTGGATCTGAAAAGAATCTTCGTGCGGTATTGTCATCATTTGTATTGCCTGACCCTTGTTTTGGCTGATCTATAATTAATCCAAATTTGCGATATTCATCTTGAACATGTTTCTTTTTTGAACTTCTTAACTCTTTGTTGGTTCCATTGTTTCTTATGGATCCTGAAGACCCGAAATCCAAATCATAACTGATTTTTAGTATATGTTCCATAAGTCGTCATTTGATCCACAGTAAAAAGTCATGAAAAAATATGTGATGCTCTTGGTAGTCACAGCTAAATTCAATTGCGGCCGAAAGGGTTAATATCAGGTAAAACTAATTAGTATCTCGCCAATATTGGGTTTTTTTTCTTTAGTGGTTTAATGTCGCGATTATTGCTATAAAATTTTTTACGACTTTGGTTAACAGTTGATAACAGGTATATTAGAAAGAGATCATATGTTTACTGTAGAACCTATTGTGATATTTTTATGACTTATTTTTTTGCTAATCAAAACAAAGCCTAAAACCCTTTCGCAGGTATTATATTTAATTATTTTAGTTTTACGTAGTCTAAAGTAAAAAAACATAAACCTTTAGGCGAAAAAGTGAAAATTTAATACACCATTGTATACGAGTAACTATAGGGCTGTTTAAATTATCGTAACTTGAATTTTTTTTAGAGTAATTTCATTAAAATTAAAAAAGTGTTCTAACCGGCGGGTCGTGGCGGGTGCAAAAGTATATATAGGGTTAAAGAAGACACTTTCACCTTTCTTCGGGTGGTATACGTTTCTTGTTCCCTAGAAGTTCTATTCCACTAAAGTTTAAATTTCAGAAAAATATAGTAGTTTCATAAATATTTCAGAACGCCCCTAATATTAAACGCTAGAGCGGTAACCACTTACAACAACTAAAGACTATAATCCTACCAACATTATAAAAAAGATCGCAGGCCATTATCGATAGCTTGCGAGTAGTAACCATTTATTTTTGACAAAAAAACAAATAAAAAACACCTTTTTCTGAAATTAAAAAAACAGTTGAGTTTGACAGCATGCCACGCCCACAATTATTAATAGTTTAACCTAATTTTTTGGCTACCTTAATATGGATATATTAGCTCCAAAAAGGTGTACAAATTTTAAAAATCGGTGACAAAACAAAATTCGACTTTTGGCCAATGAAAAACGATTTTCAGCCACTGTGCGACGTACACCTTTTCTTTCAAATAACCCCAAAGGAAAAAGTCCAACGGTGTCAAATCACATGATCTTGGCGGCCAATTGACATCGCCATTACGTGAGATAACACGGCCATTGAATTTGTTGCGCAAAAGAGCCATTGTTTCGTTAGCTGTGTGGCAAGTGGCACCGTCCTGCTGAAACCACATATCGTCCACATACATATCCTCCAATTCGGGCCATAAAAAGTTCGTTATCATCTCACGATAGCGAACACCATTCACAGTAACTGCCTGACCGGCCTCATTTTGGAAAAAATATGGCCAGATGATGCCGCCAGCCCATAAACCGCACCAAGTCATTCTTTGTGGCTGCATTGGTTTTTCGACAATCACTCTTGGATTCTCATTCGCCCAAATGCGGCAATTCTGTTTATTGACGAATTCACTGAGGTGAAAATGTGCCTCATCACTGAAGATGATTTTCTTCGAAAATTGATCATCCACTGTTGCCATTTCTTGCCACCATTCTGCCCATTCACGACGTTTGGAATGGTCAAGAGGCTTTAGTTCTTGAGCCAATTGCACCTTGTAAGCGTGTAAATGCAAGTCTCTATGCATAATGTTCATCAACGACGAGCGTGAGAGGTGCAATTGTTGGGCACGACGACGAGTTGAGGTGGACGGCTCTTCAGCCACACTATTCTTCTACAGACCCGGTTTGCTCGATTTTTTCCACGATTTTTGCGATTGTACGCACATTTGGACGATCAAATTGACCAAAAAAATCACGAAGTGCACGATATGCATTTTGATTTGAACGCCCATTTTCATAATAAGTCTGGATAACTTTAACACGTTGTTGAATTGTGTATCTCTTTATAGTTCAAATTGAGTAAGTCTGAAATAGAGAAATGTCAAATAAAATTCGGAAAAAAGCTTGGCGTTTAGGTGTGGTTCACATTCAACATCGGCCCTTACAATTTAACCACCCTTTATATTCAAGGTCAATAAATTGAATTTTCTAAAAATCTAATCCTTGCCTTTTCTTTTTCATTTTGCCTGACATTTTTTCCTATTGGGGTTTACCATTGCTGAGATAATAAAATAAATTAACATTTATTTTATTAAATTCATCGACTCAGAGATTAATAAATTCCATATATTCCAAACAGATTCCAAGCTCTTTTTTCAAACAAACATTTGGTCCCATTCGAACCGGATTGGAAGTTAATAGAAGAAAAATTCTCTGAGATTTCAACATTGAATTGCATGTGGTCACTATCTTCTACACACTTACATACATAGCTACATACATGACTAAGAGGCCTTTTAGATGATGCAATTAATTGCATGCAATTTTTTCCATTCTCTTTTAAAATTGCTACGTAAAATGTTGTGCATTTATACGATGAAATTTTACGTGCAACAAATCATGCAACTTTTTGACGTTTAATTACACATTCCTCTTTAGTTTTTCATTCGCAACAAAGAAAACAAAATTTTAAAATATAAATACCTATAATATACATATGTATATAAAATAATACACATACACAAAAATACTTAAATACAATATACAAAAATTTTAAAAAATATAAAAAATGGAAGATTTAAATACAGAAGAAGTAACTGAAAATGTTCTTGCGCTAACTGAACTGGCTGCGGAAACATTAGATTTGGACGAGAGCGAAGATGTGGAAATAATTTTGGGTTTGTTGGAATATTATGAAAATGCAAATAATTTACCAAATAAAAGAAGAAGAACCGAGTGGGTAAAACAATGGCGGGTTGATCGAGTAGAACGAGGCACATTTTCATTTCTTATGAATGAGCTTTCAAGTGACGCTTCATCATTTCTAAACTACATTAGAATGACACCAGAAACTTTCAACTACATTTTTGGGAGAATTGAAAACGACATAAAAAGACAAGACACAATAATGAGAAAGTCAATAACTCCAGCAGAGAAGTTAGCTGCCACACTTAGATATCTTGCCACTGGAGAATCCTATAAGAGCACTAACTATCAAACAAGAATATCAGAAGCTTTTCTTTGCGCTGCAATTCCAGAAGTATGTGAAGCTATTTGGAGACATTTTAAAGATGAATATTTAAAGGTTTGTATTTTTTTATTTTATATAAATAAAAGTCTTTGATGAAGTTTGTTTTTTAAAAACTATAATATTTATTGGCAAATTATTAAAAATAAATTCATAAATTTATAATAAAGTTGTGTAAAATTTTTGTTTTTATAAAAACTACAATTGAAAGAAAAGAAAGTTTAGAAATCGTCATAATCTAACAAACCATCTATTGATTGTTGTAATATATCTCGTGCGGGTAATGATGTTTGAACTGTACAGTCTGAAGAGAACGAGGGTAACGTACTTAAATTAGCCCGAAATGCGCGGATTGGAAGAAACGAGTATGATGTGTTAGAATTGTCTGATAACTGTGATGATACTCGTTCAAATGAGCAGCCCGGTTGCTGTTGCAATGAATGCGATATACTCGTACAGCTTGTCTCTTGAGATGAAAAAGAGGTTGTGTTCGATTCTCCTACAGTTTCTTTATCTTCAATTGATGCCTCTCGAAGAACTTGTTGTATTTTCCAAACAGTATTTTTTTATTTTTTAATTCATTTATTTCGAACACAACCTGCTTACCTAACCAGTCATAATTTGTTTTTCCTGTCGTCTGGAAGTAAGCAAATTTTTTATACTGTCTAGTCGCTCATTCTGCCCGGACGCTCTTTTCTAAAAAAAAATAAAAAACATTTTTATTAAAATTTTTACAAAGCTTTATTTCAAACCAAATCTTAAAGGTATTCTTGTATATGTGGTCTGCCGTACAATTTTTAAGAGCCAAGAACAACGAATACGAAATCTTTGTTAATTGGTATTTAAGTTCTTATCCGTAATCATAAATAAAATATTTTTTTAATCTTGTATAAATTGTTACAGTTTCCGGCAAGAAAAAGTGAATGGGAAGCTATTGCAGATAATTTTGCGATCAAATGGCAATTTCCCCATTGCTTGGGAGCATTGGATGGCAAGCATATAACATTCCAATCACTCCGAAAAGATGGATCATATTTTTTTAACTATAAAGGGACTAATAGCATTGTGTTGTTAGCTCTAGTTGATGCAGATTGTCGCTTTATATATTCAGTCTCGTCTCATCGAACTGTTCGGACGTGTTTTTTTAAGTGCGGCTGAATTTTCGGTGAAAAAATCGTAATAGGTGAAAAAGTGTAAAAAGTTGAAATTAAACAAAAAAGTGAAAAAATCGTAATAGGTAAAAATATAAAAAAAAAAAAAACATCACATAAAAACTGTATGAGTGTTCCTCTCAGATGTAATTCTGAGAAAGAGCTTAGCTCAACTAGAAAAACTAAATGGGTCTCTGAGGAAGAATCCATAAAAAAATCTGTGGAGAATCTTCTCACTGCAAGAGCCGTGGAACGGCGTCGTTCCTGTACGCCCAATATAGTAATTTCAATAGATGAAGGAACATCAACACCTTCTACATCAAATAGTGCAATCAAACCTAGAAAACAAGTAGGTATGGATAAATACGTCACAGTTCTTAAGCGACAGAGGAGCCCAACATCTGCTCAAGTATCATCAAATTCAAAAGCTAATAAGACCGTGAGTAATGATCAAAATAGGTTTGCTCTCCTCCAGACGGATGAGCCAGAACTTCCTAAGAAGACGTTTAAGCCCCCACCAATTTATTTGAGAGAGCCGACTTCCAGTAAATTGGTACAAAGAATTGTTTCGGTAATAGGTGAAAATATGTTTAGCGTAACATCAATTAAACATGGAAATATCAGCGAAACCAAAATTCAAGTGAAAAAGGAAGATGATTTTCGAAAATTGTCCAACCAGTTGGAGAGGGAGGCTAGGGATTTCTACACCTATCAGCTCAAAAGCGCAAAAGGTCTCCAAGTCGTTCTAAAGGGTATAGACCCGTGTGTTGACCCTGCGGAGATAAAGACCGGCTTAATGGACAAAGGGTTCAAAATTAGGAGTGTTGTGAATATTAGAAACCGTGAAAAGATTCCACAGCCTATGTTTAGGGTGGAATTGGAACCTGGAGATGTCGTATTAAAGAAAAACGAGTCCCATCCCATTTACAATCTGATTTACCTTCTGCATCGTAGAATCACCGTGGAAGAACCGCATAAGCGTCAGGGACCCGTCCAGTGTGTTAACTGTCAAGAATTTGGTCACACCAAGGCGTATTGTAAATTGCCGTCAGTTTGTGTTGCGTGTGGGGAGCTACATGCAACTGCTCAATGCGATAAGTCGAAAACTGACTCAAAAATCAAAAAATGCAGTAACTGCGGAGGTAATCATACCGCAAATTATAGAGGTTGTCCAATTTACACTCATTTGAAAGGCATAAGAACCAACAAGACGTCAGTATTACCTGATCGTCCTCAACAGCTTAATTTTGCTTCGAGTAACAATTTCCCTCAATTGTTACGGTCCACTAGTCATGTAAACGTGCCTAGTTCTAGACAAGTTTCTTACGCAAACGTGGTTAAGTCTAATATGCCAGGTTTGGAGCAGGAACCTAAATCACAATATTTCGAGCCTAATACTAACTCTCTAGAGACTACATTGCAGACTCTTGTCCAAACTATGAACACTTTTACGACCACTATGACATCCATGATGCAGGAAATGCTGAAAATGCAATCCACTATCTTACAAGCCATTTTAAAGAAATGATTTGTTTAAAAATTTGTTTTTGGAACGCGAACGGCCTCCGCCAACATAAAAATGAACTGGAACACTTCCTGATGGATAAGCAGATTGATGTCATGATGATTTCTGAAACTCACTTGACGGCGACAGCGTACTTCAAAATTAATGGCTACGTGTTATATGATACTAAAGATCCACGCGGAAGAGCATGTGGAGGTTCGGCAATTCTTATAAAGAACAGAATAAAACATTATTTAATGAACAACATAAGTGAGGATTACCTGCAAGCAACAAACATTTGCATTGAATTCTGTCAATACAATTTTGTTTTATCATCAATTTATTCGCCACCTCGATTTTCAATAAAAGAACACCAATACTACAGCTTCTTCAATTCCCTTGGAGCTAGATTTTTAGTTGCCGGTGACTTTAACGCCAAAAACACTTTTTGGGGTTCACGTCTGGTGACCCTGAAGGGTCGTGAACTCTTCAACACCATTGCAAAAATGGGATTAAATGTACTCTCAAGCGGTCATCCCACCTACTGGCCGACGGACCGACGGAAGATTCCCGATGTTATTGACTTCGGAGTAGTGAAAAATATCCCTGTAGAATCGATACAAGTGGAGCCTTCATTAGACTTGTCTTCAGATCACTCTCCTTCTATTATTTCAATGCGTTTCCTTCAAGGGAATGGCTCTCCATTTCGGGACATATCTAAAACCAGAGTAAGTTGGATAAAGTATAAAAGGTATTTAAGTTCCCACTGCACGGAAAATGTAGTGTTGAGAACTGAGGACATACGAAGAGCTGTACATCACGCCTCCACATACGACGTTGAGTACAGAAGTGGGACAAACAGAACTTATTTCGCTGAACTCGATCATCTCCTGTCAGAAAAAAGAAGATTTAGAAAAGAGTGGCAAATTCACAGGTCTCCTGAACTGAAAGCTAGGCTACGGGTATGCAGAGATATACTAAGAAATTTCTTAGAAACCCAAAGAATGGCTTCACTTAAATCTTACTTGGAGGGTATTGATAGTACCCCACAATCTGACTATTCGTTATGGAAGGCGGCACGAGGTTTAAAAAGACCAGTTAGAGGAAAGCCTCCTCTGCGAAATCCGACTGGTGACTGGGCTAGAAATGATTCCGAGAAGGGGATTTTATTTGTTAACTATTTGAGAAATGTGTTTACTATAAACAACTCAAATAATGCATCTGATTTGCCTCCACTCGTTATTAGACCTCCTGTACCTCTAAGACTTAGCTTTAATGATGTTCAAAGCGCTATTGGTACTCTGAATCTTAAAAAAGCTCCAGGTATGGATAAAATCAGCAACAAAATGCTTGTGGAGTTACCTCGTGTAGCTAAAAGAATTATCCTATTTATTTTCAATGCTATTTTACGCCTGGAATACTATCCTGCAGATTGGAAGGTATCTATGATTACCATGATTCCTAAGCCAGGGAAGGACCCCACTAAAGTAGAGTCATATAGGCCAATTAGTCTACTGCCGACAATTTCAAAACTGTTTGAAAAGTTGTTATTGGCTAAGTTGATTCCAATTCTGAACGACACTCAATGTATCCCAAATCACCAATTCGGGTTCAGAGCTAAACACAGTACCATCGAACAAACACACAGATTGGTAAATGTGATAAGACAGTCGTTTGAAGAGAAAAAATACTGCTCCGCCCTTTTCATTGAGATGTCGCAAGCGTTCGACAAAGTCTGGCATGAAGGTTTAATGCATAAAATTAAATTAACTCTGCCTGCTAACACCCACAAACTTATGAAAAGTTATTTATATGGTCGCAAATTTACAATCAAAGAAGGCGATTTTTTAAGCCCCGCTCAGCCAATTGAAGCAGGAGTACCCCAGGGTAGCATACTGGGTCCAACTTTATATTTGATTTATGCATCCGATAAGCCGTTAGACCCCATAATACATACTTCAACTTTTGCAGACGATACAGCCTTTATTAGCGTTCAAATAGCATCACAGAACTTGCAGAAATATGTTTATAAACTAGAGAATTGGCTTGAGCTTTGGAAAATCAAAATGTATTCATATAACTTTCACATTGCGAAAAGATACATGCTCGTTCATCAGAATAAATAATCAAATTATCCCGCAACACAATGAAGTCAAATACCTCGGAATCCACCTCGATCGTCGTTTAACTTGGAAGTCTCATATCGACGCAAAACTTACCCAGATGAGATTAAAAGCAGTGCAAATTAATTGGCTAATCGGCAGAAATTCTACATTAAAGTTGGATTGCAAACTTTTGCTGTACAATGCAATTCTAAAGCCAATCTGGTGTTATGGAATTCAATTATGGGGTACTGCCTCAGCATCCAACATTGAAAAAATTCAAAGGGGTCAAAATAAGATTCTGCGTACAATTACTGCAGCTCCATGGTATGTTAAAAATTCTCGAATCCACAAAGATCTAGGCATTCCTTTGGTGAAAGTCGAATTTACAAAACACGCCTCAAAATATGTCAGCAAACTTGAACACCATCCAAACCCACTTGCACGAGACATCCTTAACTTTACTGGCCATGTTCGGTTGAGAAGGAGGGATACCCTTGCTTTAACTCAAGCGCAAAACAGATGACTGGATCAGTGGATATAAATTTTTTGTAGTATCATAATATTTTGTCTAGCACTGGCTGGACTTATTATTTTCTTTGAGTATTAAGATTCGAAAACTTATTGTCATTTCATTTCTGAAGATCCAATAAATAAATTAAATGTATTAAAAAAAAAAAAAAAAAAAAAAAAAAAATATATATATAGACGTTGGATGCAATGGGCGCACACATGACGCAGGGGTTTTTTTACAGAGTGACTTAAAGAAAGTTATAGATAATGCTGAAAAATACTTTCCAGCAGATAAAGTAGTTAGAAATGGACGAATGCTGCCATATGTGATAATTGGGGATGATGCTTTCCCGCTTCAAAAGCACATTATGAAGCCGTACTCACACAAAATCAATAAAAAAGAGAGACAAATATTTAATCTTCGCCTCTCACGCGCTAGGCATGTTGTGGAACAAGCTTTTGGAATTCTGGCTAGCCGATTCAGAATATTTCAACATAAAATGAATTTATCTGTCGAAAAAGTGGAGCTTATAACTAAAACTTGTTGCGTTTTGCATAATTTATTAAGCCATAAACAGGAAAATTATTTAAATGATATATCGCCCACTGAAACATCTATATCTTCTACAGCTGCATTTAGTACAAATGAAAAGCCAAAAGGCGCAGCACAAAATGTTCGACAAGCTTTTGAAGAATATTTCAATAATGAAGGAAAACTACCTTGGCTCGATAAGAAATTGTAGTGGACAGTTTATAAGAAGGAAGTGATCTACTGACATTTTTTAACCGGTTTCATATCTTGAAGTTGCATGAACTTTGGCAAATTGTATTTTATGAAAAAAAAATTTACGAATTTAATTACTCTACAATTTTTTCTATCAAAATAAATTAAAATCTTTTTTTACAAAACTATATTAAAAATAATTCTTAAAATTATTAAAATTTATCAATAAAAAGCGTTTCCTAATATGAACAGTCCTATCTTGTAATTTATGAAGGAAAAATATTTTCATTTATGAGTTTAAAACTTTTTTACTTTTGAGAAAAACTTACTCTTTTATTACAATGAGGTTGAGTTTTAGGTTCGCTATCTGATGTAATAGGCTCATCGTCCAATACGAAACTAGAACTGCTTTCATCCAGCTGCAAATATAATGAAAAAAATATATGAAAATTTGTTTTTTTTTTTAATTGTTTAAGGAGTCCAAAAAGTATTATTCTGCATTTTCATGATGTCGGTAAAGTTAAATTCGGCAGTTATCTAAAATTAAGTTTTTCAGAAACATCACTTTCATAAGTTTTGGATTTTTGAAAAATGATTTACCACTTGTGCTATATAAAAAACATTGAAACCTTGAAAATTAATTATAAGTTTCTTTTTGATTTTATACCTCTCATAACACTTCTCATAATATTTTTTTTTTGCTTTTAATTATTTATTGAATCTTCATATATGAAATGACAATAAGTATTCAAATCTTAATACTAAAAAGAAAATAATAAGCCCAGCCAGTGCTAGACAAAAATTTTATGATACTAAAAAAATTTCACTACAACTGATCCTGATCATCTGTTTTGCGCTTGAGTTAAAGCAAGGGCATCCCTACTTCTCAACCGAACATGACCACTAAAGTTAAGGATGTCTCGTGCAAGTGGGTTTGGATGGTGTTCAAGTTTGCTGACATACTTTGACGCATATTTTGTAAATTCTACTTTTACTAATGGCACGCCTAGATCATTGTGGATTCGAGAATTTTTAACATACCATGGAGCTGCAGTAATTATACGTAGAATTTTATTTTGACCCCTTTGAATTTTTTCAATGTTTGATGCTGAGGCAGTACCCCATAATTGAATTCCATAACACCAGATTGGCTTTAGAATTGCATTGTACAACAAAAAATTGCAATCCAATTTCAATGTAGAGTTTCTGCCGATTAACCAATTAAGTTGCACTGCTTTTAATCTCATCTGAGTAAGTTTCGCTTCAATATGAGACTTCCAAGTTAAACGGCGGTCGAGGTGAATGCCGAGGTATTTTTGACTTCATTATGTTGAGGAATAATTTGATTATTTATTCTGAACGAGCAGGTATCTTTTCGCAATGTGAAAGTTATATGAATATATTTTTGTTCATTTATCCTGATTTTCCAAAGTTCTAGCCAATTCTCTAGCTTATAAACATAATTCTGCAAATTCTGTGATGCAACTTGGTGGTCCTTATGGACGCTGATAAAGGCTGTATCGTCTGCAAAAGTTGACGTGTGGATTTTGGGGTCTGACGGCATGTCGGAGGCATAAATCAAATATAAAGTAGAACCCAGTATGCTACCCTGTGGCACACCTGATTCAATTGGCTGAGCGGTACTTAAAAAATCACCTTCTTTGATTTTAAATTTGCGACCGTATAAATAACTTTCCATGAGTTTATGGGTATTAGCAGGCAGAGTTAATTTTATTTTGTGCATTAACCGTCATGCCAAACTTTGTCGAACGCTTGGGGCACATCAATGAAAAGGGCGGAGCAGTATTTGTTGTCTTCCAACGACCCTCTTATCACATTTACCAATCTGTGTGTTTGTTCGATGGTGCTGTGTTTAGCTCTGAATCCGAATTGATGATTAGGAATACATTCAGTGTCATTCAGAATTGGAGTCAACTTAGTCATTAACAATTTTTCAAACAGTTTTGAAATTGTCGGCAGTAGACTAATTGGCCTATATGACTCCACTTTGGTGTGGTCCTTCCCTGACTTAGGATTCATAGTGATCATAGACACCTTCCAATCTGCAGGATAGTATTCTAGGCGTAAAATAGCGTTGAAGATAAAGAGGATAATTCTTCTTGCTACACGAGGTAACTCCACAAGCATTTTATTGCTGATTTTATCCATACCTGGAGCCTTTCTAAGGTTCAGAGTACCAATAGCGTTTTGGACATCACGAAAGTTTAGTCTTAGAGGTACAGGAGGTCTTATAACAAGTGGTGGCAAATCAGATTCGTTATTATTTGAGTTGTTTATAGTAAACACATTTCTCAAATGGTTAACAAATAATGTCCCTTTCTCGGAATCATTTCTAGCCCAGTCACCAGTCGGATTTCGCAAAGGAGGTTTTCCTCTCACTGGTCTTTTTAAACCTCTTGCCGCCCTCCATAACGAGTTGTCAGATTGTGGGGTACTATCAAGACCTTCCAAGTAAGATCTAAGTGAGGCCGTTCTTTGGATTTCTAAGAAATTTCTTAGTATATCTCTGCATTCTCGTAGCCTAGCTCTCAGTTGAGGAGACCTGTGAATTTGCCACTCTCTTCTAACTCTTCTTTTTTCTGTCAGGAGATGATCGAGTTCAGCGAAATAAGTTCTATTTGTCCCACTTCTGCACTCAACGTCGTATGTGGAGGCGTGATGTACAGCTCTTCGTATGTCCTCAGTAAACTTGCCAATCGACCCATCAATATCCTCGGTAGTTCTCAACACATTTTCCGTGCAATGAGAACTTAAATACTTTTTGTATTTTATCCAACTTACTCGGGTCTTAGTCATGTTCATAAATGGAGAACCACACACTTGAGGGAAATGCATTGAAATGATAGTAGGAGAGTGATCTGAGGACAAGTCCAGTGAAGGATCCACTTGCATCCATTCTACAGGGATATTTTCACTACTCCAAAGTCAATAACATCGGGAATCTTCCGTCGGTCCGTCGGCCAATAAGTGGGATGTCCACTTGAGAGTACATCTAAGCCCATTTTAGCAATGGTGTTGAAGAGTACGCGACCCTTTGGGGTTACCAGACGTGAACCCCAAAATGTGTGTTTGGCGTTAAAGTCACCAGCAACTAAAAATCTAGCTCCAAAGGGATTTAAAAAAGTTATGGAATTGGTGTTCTTTTATTGAAAATCGAGGCGGAGAATAAATCGATGATAAAACAATTTTGTATTGACAGAATTCAATGCACATGTTTGTTGCTTGGAGGTAATCCTCACTTATGTTATTCATTAGATAATGCTTTATTTTGTTCTTTATAAGAATTGCCGAACCACCACAATCTCTTCCGCGGGGGTCTTTAGTATCGTAGAACACGTAGCCATTAATTTTGAAGTACCCTGTCGACGTCAAGTGAGTTTCAGCAATCATCATAACATCAATCTGCTAATCCATCAGGAAGTATTCCAGTTCATTTTTATGTTGGCGGAGGCCGTTCGCGTTTCAGAAACAAATTTTTAAATAAATCATTTCTTTAACATGGCTTGCAAGATAGTGGATTGCATTTTCAGTATTTCCTGCATCATGGATGTCATGGTGGTCGTAAAAGTGTTCATAGTTTGGACAAGTGTCTGCAATGTTGTATCTAGATTGTTGATATGCGGCTCAGAATATTGGGGTTTAGGTACCTGCTCCAGACCTGGCATATTAGATTTAACCACGTTTGCGTAAGAAACTTGTCTAGAACTAAGCGTGTTTACATGACTAGTTGACTGTAACAATTGAGGGCAATTGTCACTCGATGCAAAATTTTGCTGTTGAGGATGATTAGGCAATACTGACGTCTTGTTGGTTCTTATGCCTTTCAAATGAGTGTAAATTGGACAACCTCTATAATTTGCGGTATGATTACCTCCGCAGTTACTACATTTTTTGATCTTTGAGTCAGTTTTCGACTTATCGCATTGAGCAGTTGCATGTAGGTCCCCACACGCAACACAAACTGTCGGCAATTTACAATACGCCTTGGTGTGACCAAATTCTTGACAGTTGAGACACTGGACGGGTCCCTGACGCTTATGTGGTTCTTCCACGGTGATTCTACGATGCAGAAGGTACATCAGATTGTAGATGGGATGGGACTCGTTTTTCTTTAAGACACATCTCCAGGTTCCAATTCTACCCTGAACATGGGCTGAGGGATCTTTTCACGGTTTCTAATATTCACTACGCGCTTGATTTTGAACCCTTTGTCCATTAAACCGGTCTTTATCTCCGCAGGATCAACACATGGGTCTATACCCTTTAGAACGACTTGGAGTGCTTTTGCGCTTTTGATCTGGTAGGTATAGAAATCCCTAGTCTCCCTCTCCAGCTGGTTGGACAATTTTCGAAAATCATCTTCCCTATTCACTTGTATCTTTGTCTCGCAGATATTTCCATGTTTCATTGAGGTTACGCTAAACATGTTTTCACCTATTTCAGCAACAATTCCTTGTATCAGTTTATTGGAAGTGGGCTCTCTCAGGTAAATTAGTATTTTTCGGTATTTCTGGGTCATCCGTCTGAAGTAGAGAAAATCTGTTTTGGTCATTTAGTTTATCACTATTGAGGAGATTTGATGCAGAAGATTATCGGTAACACATTTTTCGAAAAGTTTGGGAATTGCACTCAGTTTTTCTATACCTCTATAATTCGCAATATTTGCCTTGCTGCCATTATTGAATAACGGTATAATAAAAGAGTATTTCCAAAACTGTGGAAAGTAACCATTTTTTAAAGAAATATTAAACATTATCTTTAGCGGTATGATTAACGAGTGTGCGCAATTCTTCAAAACACAACTTGGGACTCAATCAGGACCACAATGAATTGAGGATTTAACTGTTTTTAAGACTTCTATTATTTGGGACGAATGAATTGGAGAACAATAAATTGAGTGGTGTTGCCCAATTGGATAACAGCTCCCCTCAGTGTCAGGGCATACACTGTTGTAAGTAGTTGCCTAGTCCGCGTAAGCCGTCACTGCGCGGATGGTCCGTTCTTACGAGCATACTCGTGGGAACAAAATTGAAGCTAGAAATTTTAATAAAAAAAAAGGACGTAAAGGAGACTTCCGATTTCAAGGATACTGTGGAATCGGAAGGAAGGGTTTCGGACAGTACCCTAATGGGGGAACTAACCCTGACGGATATTCATGCCAGGACTTTAGAGCATGACTAACAAGTCATACAAATGGATGTGGAAGGTCTTCTGGAATTGTCGGGAGACTCTTTTGGAGAAACTTGTGCCACTCAGGGGCTGGAAGAGCTGACTCTGCTATCTGATGAGGAACATGAAATAACTATGATTTCTGTTCAAACTCAGATGGTGGAGACAACTCCTCCCGCCGCTGGGGACAAGATTAACCAGGAGAGCCGCTCGATAGAAGACGGTCCACATGGCAACGCCAATCTTGTTCGGCAGGTCGCCGTGGAGAAAACGCTTAATGCCAATTCACGTGTTGTTGTTACACCAAGCCGAACGAAAGAGGATAGGGCCAAAAATGGCACCAGGAAATCGCTAGCCTTTCTGAGAAAGATGGGACAAAGAGATCCTGGGTCGTTAACCGCAAAGGAGAAGTACCTTCTTAAGAAACATAGGCAGGACGTCGCTAGATTTGAAAGAATCTACGGCCCCGTGAGTGTTCTCTTGGGAGAGTCCTATCCTGGTGAGCAGCGAGTGGGAGTGGCTGTGGATCTGGCTAAAACCCATACGGGTAATAGATCGATAGCTCCTACCAATAGTAGTGAGGTAAAACCAAAGGAGGGTGGTTCGAAGAAATCACCCATAAAGATGTCAGGGGCAAAGGGGGCAAAGAACCCTCAGACTGATTCCCTTAAGGGGGCCCGTAAGGGTAACATTAAGGGAAATGGATCCGAGGCACCTCTACCCTCGTTAGCCAAGACATCTGCGAATAAGGGGGCGGCGGGTAAGGCGGTGATAACCCCGTCTGGTAGTTCTAATGGCACCCAAAAAGAGACCATTAAGAGGGCCAGATCTGGTGATGACCTACCTCGTCCGCAAAGAAGGCGAAAAGGTCCTTAAGTCAGAATGTATACCTTCAGGCGGCTATCATTGATCGGAATGATCCGGATGGGAAGATCAGTACCGATCAATGGCAGCTACTTGAAGGTAGACTCTTGGATGAGATCGCCTTCTACGATGGTAGCTCTGAGGACGTATCCGTCAAAGGTGCAGACTGGGCTAAGGGAGTCAAAGTGATAAACTTCGGAAACAAAAATTCTTTTGAATTTTTAAAAACCGCAATTGGGAAACTTGGCGACCTTAATCCGGCCTTAAAACATGAAGTGGTGCGCGCCTCAGAGTTACCACTTAGGGCGATAGTTACAATGTGGATTCCACCACCAGTAAGACCGGTGGAAAACATACTGGCTATTCTGAAGAAGCAGAATGTTAAGAATGTTAAGTGAGGTCAAGCCACCTATTTGTCACTTCTACAGGCTGATTCAGGAAAGATTCCATGACTGTGCAGACCAATCCTGGGGCAGTAGGTCGGATTGTATAGTGTCCAGGTCCTTATGGCCAGGACTAAATGCAAGTAGGAGTGATAACCGGGCACTATTTGATTGGGGCCTTCAGAGGCAAATGGGATAACGACTTCCGGTCACCGGCAGGGGTACTTTTTAGGAATCCTAGGCTGACGGATTGGGGAACCTTTTATGATAGGGTTCGCTTGGGGATGGAACAGCCAAATTCATGTGGTCCGTTACCATCCAATTTGGAAAATACGGTGAACAATTTAACTTGTTTACTCAAAGAGAGCTACGAAGCATCATGCCCTTTAAAGTTTCCAGGTAGGCGCAAACAGCCTAGATGGTGGACCAAGGAACTTCAGGTTCAGAGGTCGACGGTTAGGAAATTATTTAACAGGGCAAAGCTTACTGGACTTCAGGGAGACTAGAACAACTACAAGGTGTGTTTCAATAGGTACAAGGGAGACCTAAAAAGAGCAAAGCGGATTTCATGGAGGAATTATTGTGAATCCGTGGATGGCGTCAATGAGATGTCAAGGTTTCGGCGAATCCTATCCAATGACCCAAAGAACATAGAATATATTCAAAGAGATGACAACTCATGGACGGAGTCCAGCTCGGAAACTCTCTCACTGCTTGTTGAGGCGCACTTTCCCGGTTGCGAAGGTATAGGAACGGAGGCAATATACTGGAGGGTATTGGTCAAGACTCTGGACAGGTTGATGAAACTAGCCTGGGCGGTGAAAACTTTCGACCCGTATAAATCACCGGGTCCGGATGGAGTATTCCCAGCAATGCTATGTAATATCCCGGATATAGCGCTATTTCTTCTGGAGGATATCTACAAGAGTTGTCTCAGGAATAGGTATCTACCACATGGGTGGAGGGAGGTAAGGGTTGTCTTTATACCCAAGGCCGGTAGGGCCTGCCACTCGAAACCGAAGGATTTTAGACCTATCAGCCTATCGTCTTTTCTTCTGAAGACTTTAGAACGACTGATAGATCTACATCTAATGAGCAAGATAGATACTCACTGCATTAGCAACGCTCAGCATGCCTATCTCAGAGGTAAGTCTGTTGAGAGTGCACTTCATGAGGTGGTTGGTTGCATAGACCACAGTCTGGAGCATAGGGAATATACTTTAGCTGCGTTTCTGGATATAGAGGGCGCCTTTAACAATATTAGAACTAAGGCAATTAGGAACTCGTTAGTAGAACATGGGGTCGACGAGTTTCTGGTGAGTTGGATTATCGTAATGCTGGAAAGCAGGATTATCAACTCAACCCTATGGGACGAAGTGATAAGAAGAAGGGTTACCAGGGGTACACCACAAGGTGGAGTTCTTTCTCCTTTTTTGTGGGTACTAGCGGTTAACTCTATTCTTAAAACCTTCGAATCCAATGGTAGAAAGATAGTCGACTATGCGGATGACGTGGTGATACTGATTAGGGGAAAGTTTCTTTCAACTATCAGTGATATCATGCAGGATTCGCTTGGTGATCTCTCGTCCTGGACGAAGACTAACGGGCTAGGTGTAAACCCATCAAAGACGGAATTAGTGTTATTCACCAGGAAGTATAAGGTGGATAACTTCAAACTGCCGAAAGTGGATGGTTTAGAACTGAATCTATCAGAAGGAGCCAAATATTTAGTCACCTTCCTTGACAAGAAATTGTCTTGGAAGTTAAATACGCAGGAGAGATTAAGGAAGGGCCTCAATGCCTACTATGCATGCAGGAACTCAATAGGCAGAAATTGGGGCTTGCGACCAGGCATGGTTAAATGGATCTACACGTCGGTTGTTAGACCTATTATAACCTATGGTTGCACAGTGTGGTGGGAGGCAATGAGGAAACGTAGTTATAGGACTATACTTAATAAAGCCCAAAGGTGTGCTTGTCTAGGTATCACAGGTGCCTTAGGCAGCACCCCGCAGGCGGCTTTGGATATAATCCTAAACCTACTACCCATAGAGCATTATGTGGAGAGTGTGGCAGCAAGGAATTTACTCAGGCTATCAGAGTCTTCCTTGGTAAAACCCCTGCGGGTTGGCCACACTAGGATATTGTATAAGGCAGGCCTTATGGGTCAGGACATTAATCCATCTGGGATTTCTGACTATAAGGTCCTAACCTATTACTTCGGTACATCACCCTCGGTAGAGTTGCCCAGTAGGGTTGACTGGGTTGGATCCGATCAACTGTTTGAGGGGTGCGCAGTTTTCACCGACGGATTTAAAATGGACTCTGGTACAGGGGCTGGGGTTTATTTGGTTGAAAATGGAATCAAGCGCTCGTATAGACTCCCAAACGAGTGCAGCGTGTTCCAGGCGGAGATCTATGCGATCTGGGAAGCCACGGAGCTGATAGAGGCACACGTCGGGAGGGGGTCTACAGTGACTATTTATGTGGACAGTCAGGCGGCATTAAAGGCTCTGGAGTATAATCAAATACACTCCAACCTAGTGCAGGACTATAGGAGAGCTCTAGAGGAGCTATTGGTACTCTACCAAGTTAGATTGTGTTGGGTACCAGGGCACTGTGACATACAGGGAAATGAGGTGGCAGATGAGCTGGCTAGACATGGTTCTGGTTTGGACCATGATACTAGAGAAAGTGAGGTCAAGCCACCTATTTGTCACTTCTACAGGCTGATTCAGGAAAGATTCCATGACTGTGCAGACCAATCCTGGGGCAGTAGGTCGGATTGTATAGTGTCCAGGTCCTTATGGCCAGGACTAAATGCAAGTAGGAGTGATAACCGGGCACTATTTGATTGGGGCCTTCAGAGGCAAATGGGATAACGACACACAGGATTTCTGTAGAGTGTGTGGGGATGCAGAGGAACCAGAGACAATAAAGCACATCATGTGCCATTGTCCTAGGTTGCAGAGTCGTAGACTTAAGTGGCTAGGAAATAGATTCCTGGACGAACTCAGTGATGTTGCTGGCTGCGAACCGAGTAGCATCCTGGGTTTCATTAGGGGAATATGGTGGCTATTTAAGGGATATTCTACGGCGACTCCAAATCCGTAAGGGGATTTTTCACTCTTTCTTTCTTTCTCCCCCTTATCAAGCGATTTTGGTTGTCCTTATTTATATATCTATCCCATCTTTATTTTCTCTTTTTATTCTCTCTACTGAGGGGAACCACAATGGACCACAAGGTCTCCGAGTGGAGGTGCACTTTATGCACTACCCTTCTATCCTATCCTATCCCAATTGGATGAGGGTATGTATCCTGGATATATTGAGCATCCGAATATGTGGTGGAAAAAAAGTAGTAAACAAATCACTTATTAACAAGTTGTCATCAGATTCTAGATCATCATACTTCATAACGTTAGGAAAACCATTGGACTTCTTTTTAGTGTTGACAAATTTATAAAAAGTTTTCGGATCAGATTTAAAATTTTTCTTTATATTAGATATGTAGTTTTTGTAGAGATTAGTATTTAATAAATTATACTCAGCGCGGAAAACAGCAAATCTAGCATAATCAGACTGCAGCCCAGTTGTCTTGTATTTTTTAAAGCGTTTATTTTTAATATTTTTAAGTCTAGATAATTCATTTGTGCACCAAGGAGGACCAGATTTATTATATGTGATTGTTTTTGGAATACATTGATTAAAAAATATTAGTAGAGTTTCATAAGAAGTTGATATCATTGAGTCAATCGATTCTGGAGTATTATTTGGTATTGAGAGAAGATCATTCCAATTGGTGTTGTATATATAATGTTTTAAATCGTCATAATTAAATTTTTTAAAGCAGAAAACTTTATCTTGCGAATTTGAATAAAAGGAACATTTAAGCTAATATCGAGAGTAGGATGGTAGCGGTCTTCAGGCAAAACGATTGGATCAGAACGTTGTAGTAAGCAATCAGTTGGTTCATTTATAAATATCAAATCTAATAATTTTCCGAACGAGTTGTAGACATCATTAATTTGAAAAAGACATAAATCATGAAAAGAATTTAAAAATGCTATTATCCAGTCGTCAGCTGTTGTAGGAGTTAATATATATGAGTCTGCTAGAAATTTTCAGGATACGTTAGGTAAATTAAAATCACCTAAAACAAGGACTAAGTCTCCAGGATCAGATAAAGATACAACTGATTTGATTAAAGTAACGTTTTCAGTATAAACAACTTGATTATTTTTATGTTTTGGTGGGATGTAAGAACAAGTAATAAACATTTTTTTATTCTGTAGTTTTGTACTGGTAGCAATAAATTCTATACCGTTGGGAATATTACAATTAATTAATTCAGATGAAAACTCAGTAGAGATTGCTATTAACACACCTCCTCCAATAGTATCAGTTTTCCTATCTGATCTAAAAATATTCTAATTGCTACAAACTATTTCGTTGTTGAGAATGTATTTATTAAGCCAAGTTTCCGTAAATGCAATGACATGGTGATTAAATGTGAAACTATTGATGTAAAGTTTATGTAGTTTTGTATTAAGGCCACGAACGTTTTGATATGTAATGGAAAGTTGATTGTCAATTGTCAAACTCAGTTTTTTTGGTTGGTTGGAGGAATAGAAGGAAGCCGGGCAATATTGTTTATTCCCTGCTTGATTTTTGGTTCATTATCTCTTATAAAAGTATTGGCAGGCCAGAAACAAGGATCAATTATTTTATTGTATGTATCAGATGAAACAGTGATTTTGAAAAATGTGATACTTCTTGGTTGAGAATATGAAAATTTATACGTTACAATTTCCTCATTTGAATTTAGTTTAGTATAGGGTGTTTTTTTTACAGGTTTGTTTTTCGAAAAGAGATAAAACTGGCATTTTGTGGTCAAATCTGGCAACTCTAATGTCATTTATGTTCAGTTTGGTTTGCCATTTCATCATGAACAGGTTGACAAAAGAACAACGCTTGCAAATCGTGCAAATTTATTTCGCAAATAACGGTTCAGTTCGCGAAGTTTACCCCAAGCTCCGTCCATTTTATGGTCGACATAATCGTCCATCAGAGCAATTAATTCGGTTAACCATGGATCGTTTTCGCACTACGTTTACTCTATGTGATAATACGCATCCGCAGAGACGTCGAACAGTGCGCACCGAAGAAACAATTGCCGCTGTAGAGCAAAGTGTTGAAGAGGACCCGAATTAATGGAGACCGGTATAGAGCCATGATAACCGACTATTTTGTTCCCGAATTGAATGGCATGAATGTGGATGAGTTGTGGTTCCAACAAGACGGCGCTACATGCCACACAGCGCACGCCACAATCGATTTATTGAAGAAAACAATCGATGAGCGCATAATTTCGCGGAATGGACCTGTCAATTGGCCAACAAGATCGTGTGATTTGACACCATTGGATTATTTTCTTTGGGGATATGTGGTTGGTTGGTTGGTTTACGTGGTAGTTCACAACGTGCGAAAACTTAAGTAGAGTCGAAGGGACCCCGTTTTAAAAGACCACACCACTCGTCTGATTTAATGTCTTGTACACCATACTGTAGCTAATATGTGTGTGCAAAAACGTCGTGTCCTGCTAGACCCAACCTGTAGCTGTGAGATATCTCAGCAGGTCATTAAGTTTTGGCCCGGCTACCTCACCCAGGTCGTTCAGTGTGTAGTTCCCCATGAATTTATGTCTCCTGACACACAGGGCTGGGCATTCGCAGAGAAGGTGAAAAATCGTTTCCTCTTTTTCTCTATCCTTACAGCTACGACAATGGTCGTTAAAAGGGAGTCCCAGGCGATTTGCATGCTTGCCTAACGTCCAGTGTCCCGTTAATACTGCCAGCAATCTTGATATATTCTTCCTATTTCGAGTTATCAGTTGCATAGTACGTTGCTCGTTGAAAGATGGCCACATCAACTTGGCTATCCTACATGTGTCTAAATTTCGCCATCTATACTCAGCCTTTGCAAGAAAATGTCTGAGGATGATACCTTTGATGGTCCCCAGTGGAATCGCTACTGAGACCGCATTGGAGATATCTAAGGCAGATCCCATTCTGGCTAATTCGTCTGCCCGTTCATTGCCGTAGTGGTTCCTATGCGCAGGCACCCAGACCAAGGTAATGTCAGATAGACGACCTAGCCTTGACAGAGAATTCCTGCATTGCCTGACTAGTGAAGATAAAATTGTGTAGGCATTAAGTGAGAGGAGTGCCGCCTGACTGTCGACAAAAATACCTATATTGCCTCTAATGTTATGATCGTGTAATGTATTACAAGCTGCCATGATTGCAAAAATTTCCGCCTGGAAAACACTACACTCATTCGGAAGACGATACGAGATGTCTACCCCAGGTTCGTCACAGAAGACCCCAGAACCAACACCGCAGCTCATCTTAGAACCGTCTGTGTATATCCTAATGTCGTATTTGTGCACGAGATTACCCCTATTCCACTCACTCCTGGAGGGAATTAAGACCTTGAATATCCTATCAAAATCCGTGTATGGAGTAATGTAGTCAGATGGTTGGAGAACGTTTGAAGGCAACTGGCCAAGAATACCCGCATGGCCATATATTCTCGATTTCCAACAACCGGACGCTTGAAGCCTCGCTGCGCTGCAGGCAGAAGTGGCCATTATGTGAAGGTCAATTGGCATAAGGTGCAATATAGTGTTCAGTGCCTCTGAAGGACTAGTCCTTAGTGCACCTGTTATGCCTATGCAGGCTGATCTCTGAACTTTGTATAGTTGGTCTACGACATACTTCCTTCTAGTTGCAGTCCACCATACAAGAGATCCGTAAGTAAGAATTGGACGTACTATAGCCGTATACATCCATTTAACTATGCTGGGACTAAGTCCCCATTTTCTACCAAACATCTTACGACAGGTGTAATAGGCCACCGTTGCCTTCTTTACCCTGTGTTGAGTATTTAGTTTCCATGACAATTTAGAGTCCAGTATAATGCCTAGATATTTTGCATTGTTTGAAAGGGGGATTTCGCAGTTTCTCAACATTGGAAGTTTGAAGCTTGGAATCTTGGTCTTCGTCGTGAAAAGTACAAGTTCCGTTTTGCTCGGGTTTACCCCAAGACCGTTAACTGTGGCCCAGTTGTCGAGCAACCTCAAAGCAGTGGACATAATCTCACTGATCACGTCCGGAAACAGACCTGGTACGAGTATCACCACATCGTCCGCATAAGCAACAACCTTTATACCCCTACTGTCTAGATCAATGAGAATCGAGTTAATAACGATAAGCCACAGTAGTGGAGAGATTACTTCTCCCTGTGGAGTGCCTCTCTCAACTTGCTTAGACTTAACGGTATTACCAAGATTTGCTGTGACTATTCTTGAATTCAACATGGTAACTATCCAGTTATTGATATATTCTTCAACATCTAGGTTAGTCAGACCTTGCTGAATTGCAAGAGTAGTCACATTATTGAAAGCACCCTCTATATCTAGAAAGGCTGCCATTGTATATTGTTTAAATTCGAGAGATCTCTCTATAACCCTTACAACCTCATGCAGAGCTGTATCTGTAGAGCGACCCTTAAGGTAGGCATGCTGACTGTTTGAGAGCCATGTCGAACCCTCAAGGCGCTGCCTAATGTGAGCATCAATGAGTCTTTCCAACGTCTTAAGTTGAAAAGATGAAAGACTAATTGGACGGAAATCCTTCGCCTTCTCATGACTTCTTTTGCCAATTTTGGGAATAAAAACGACCCTGACTCTCCTCCAGTTAACCGGAACATGGTTGAGGGACAGACAGAGCGTAAAAATTCTATGAAGCCAGGGAATGATATACCTTTTTGCACTTTGTAGCATCTTTGGCAAGATACCATCCGGCCCAGGTGACTTGAATGGTGCAAAACTGTCAATCGCCCATGATATCCTGTCATAGGAGATGATGTCACTATCAATATTGGATAGAGTCATGCCTACATTCTCAATAACCGTATCCATAGTAACATCCTTACAGCCTGAAAAATGCGTATTCAGTAGAATGTCAAGTGACTCTGCTGAGGATTCGGACCAGGAGTCATCATTCCCCTTGATGTAAGTGGGATTGGATTGCCCCTTGGCCAGAATTCTGCTAAGTCTTGCAGAGTCTCTTGTGTTATCTATAGATTCGCAGAAGCGTCTCCACGAGTTTCTTTTTGCGATTACTATAGCTTTCTTGTAAGCTTTCAATAGATCACGATATGGTTGCCATGATTTACTATTATAGCTAATGTTAAAGGCCCTACGAGTTTCTCTGCGTAGTTTAGATAGCTCCGAATTCCACCATGGAGGGAAGCTTTTCTTAGCCTTAGTGACTGGACAGGAAACTTCAAAAGCTTTAACTACAGTTTTACTAAAGTTTTCCTCCAATCTTTCAAGGCCAGTGATTGAATCTTCTACAACTGGCATATTCCTAAGTTTATGTTTAAGGATCCCATTAAATTTGAACCAATCAGTCCTTCTTGGGTTCCTAAATTGTATTTTTTCTGTCGAGTTCTGAAGTCTAATTTCGAAAAGACTCCAGTTATGATCAGAGAATGACCTTTCACTAGATACTCTCCACCTATCTACTGATACCTTAGACCTATCATTAATGAGTGTAATATCTAATACTTCCTCCCATCCATTATAGTTGTCCGAACTCGGAAAAATGAATGTAGGCGTGTTACCAGAATTACATATACTTAGTTTGCTGGAATTAATGAAATCAAGTAAAGACTCACCCCTTTCATTTGTTTCCTTGCTTCCCCAGATTGAATGCCTTGCATTAGCATCGCAGCCCAGGATAATGTCCGATGCTCCAACAGATGACATCAGAGTACTCACCTCGACTGGAGGAGCTGTTTTATCGTGAGCCATATAGCTGGAGGCAATCAAGAGGCTACTGTTGCCCGGTAGCTCGACCCTTGCTGCTGTAAGGTCCTCTGAACTAAGCTGCGTACAGAGAAAAATGTTAATAGATTTTTTGGCAATAATACATGATCTTGGCCTACCATTGTTCCTTGCATAGAGTATATTATATGTTGAGGCCGGGAGACCCTTCACGTCCAGGTTTGAAACCCAGGGTTCTTGCACCAGCCCAATGTCCAGGTCCTCTTCAGCTAAGAGTACCCGAAGGTTATCTGTAGCACATTTCGAGTGCTGCAGATTTATCTGCACTACTTTAAGCGCCATTGTCAGTATCTGGGGGGGGGGGTTTCGATAGCTTCATGTCTGTGAGCAGAGAGCTTGCAACTTCAACCTCCTCCGCCTCACCGCTACCTGTTCCTTTGAGCCGAAACACCCTGACCTTAGCGTCCCTCACTCCGAAGAACAGCTTAAAACCCGCCTTCTCAAGCTCCACTGAGCCAGATTCGGTGATGGCGAGGATAAGGCATGTGTGGCCTTCGCCTTGCTCAGTGCGGATGATGGACCAGTCATCCATGTGGATGTTGGGGTTCTGCAGCTTCAGATAGTCCAACATCTTATGTGCATCGGTTGCCATCTTTGGTAACCAAATACGTGCACGCGGTCTCATCGGAATATCCTGAGCAGGGATCAGTTTAAGGCTTAAACCCTCCATGCGCCACTAATATTAGCGATGCATTTGCTCAGAAAGTCCTTTGAGAACCCGTCCATGCATTTGATCACCCTGTATCCCCGGTGAATTTCACCAGAGTCAAAGCGAGGTGCCGTACCAGTCCTATTAGCGATCAGGTATTCCATAACGAGCTCAGCTAATTTGGACTCGATAGCACCCCATTCTGTTACTACAGGATTGATGGCACCGTCTTTCTCTGTCGCCAGAGCCATTATGAGATGGTCTTTAACCACCTCGATGTGGTCGTGGTAGATGTGGGTCCCGGAGCGGCTTTTTTATCGGAAACCTTTCTCCGTTTAGGCGACTTTTCACCCTCTGTTTGAGAGCGATTTCGCTTGACCCTTTCTGTTGTTAGGGCTGCTGCCTTTGATGTGCTGGGTACTGAATCTAAAGACTTTTGATATTCATCTACCACAGCCTGGTATTTGGCGCGATCAGCTTCATCACGCTCATGAGGAGCACCGCTGGCAGCATTCTTGTCAATCTTATCAAGAATGAATATCGCCTTGGTGTAGCGAGACTTGAGGATGTCTTTCTGACTCTTCCTCTTCTTTCGTTTCTTCTTCAATTGATCGCCAGCCTTGGCATCCACTTGAAGAGGAGCTTTTGTCACGTTTATTGTGGTGGTCAGCAGAGTGCTGTGTCGGTCACCCACGCTGTCCTCCATTGCAACCAAGGTCTCTTGGCTAGAAGCCAGTAGGTCGCCTTCTGAAGAAGAACCGAGATCATCGGCGCTCTTCAGGGAGTTTTTGTTGTTTTTGTTGTTTTTTGTGTTTTCTTTGTTCAAATTCATTTTTGGTCCCACGAGTAGGCACGTAAGGGGATGGACCATCCATGCAGTGACGGCGTACATGGACTAGGCAAAATACTCATTACAGCCGACCCGTGCCCTGGCGTCGGAGGGAAGCTGTTCGCGACTAGTTACTTTAACCACTAACTAGCCATTCAGGTCTTCGGTACTGCTATCATCCACCTTGACCTTAAAAGTGGGGATAACCCTTGGTCATGTTGGCTTTAAAGCTTATGCCTTCTAACTTGTTCCGGCTAAAATTAACCGATTCAAGTTACAAGACATACACTACAGCCAGCATTTAAGCCACCACATCGCGACAAGATGGTTATCCAGGTGGGGCTTTGGGGATATGTGAAGTCGCTCGTCTACGCCAACAAACCAGAAACGTTAGGGGAATTGGAAGCCAACATTCGTGGCGTTATTGCCGACATACGGCCCCATATGCTCGAAAAAGTGGTTGAAAATTGGACCTGTAGAATTGGCTTTATTCGAGCCAGCCGCGGCGGCCACATGCCTGAAATCATATTTAAACATTAATGGCATAAAATTATCCTTCCAATAAAGCCAAATTGATGGTCATTAAAACGATTTTCTTGTGTTTTATTTCAATTCGAAGTACTATACCTCTCAAAAAAATACCTATATTAATGTAATAATTAATATCTTCAACAGTTGTTTCGGGAGCAAAACGGGATGCAAATATGTGTTTCTTGGGAGGTAAGACACGTAATTCACGGGGAGTAGTATTTATGTTTTCAGAATTAGTATGAATATGTTGTTTAGTGACCTCTGAAAATAACGGTTTAACAGCAGTCCTATTTTCAGTGCTGATATTCAGCCTGTTCGGACCGGTTCCCTCGAACCGGTTGTTTAAATTTTAAAAATTTTCCGTACCGGTTGTTGCATGTTTTTTGCTTTAACGGTTTTATATAATGTGTATTTATCAAAGTGATATAGTCTCGGCAACAAACACAATATTGTTTAGTTGTTCATTGTCCAAATGTACAAACAAATGATTTTATTTTGGTCATACATTGGATTCTTTGATGATGATGTTTTCGATAGCGTTTTCTTCAATCTTTTAAGAAAAAAATAAAACAATTTTTTTGACTTTTATTTTGCAAAATCAAAACTATTTTTTGTTAAAAACGTAACTTTTTTTATTAAACGAAAGTTTATATCATTTCCTTCAAGAGGCTTGTGGTCTGTTACTGGTATGCGACTTTAAAATTTTCGCTATTTTTATCAAAATTTGGCAAAAATATAATTTTTTTAAGCGAACCGGTTGTTAATTATTTCGAATACCACCGCTGCCTATTTTGATCCATGACAGATGTTGATGGAACCACATCCATATTCATGTCAACTATATTATCAACGGCAGCAGTATTTGAATCGACAGGGTTACCCTTGTTCACAATTCTAGCAGATTTACGTCTCGGAGAAAACTGAGATGGCGAAATTTCCGTAGATGTTGATTGTTGTGATGTTTTTGATGGAACCTTATAGTTATCGAGAGTTACAAATTTATCAAACAGGCTTCCAAATTCAGATATGCGTTGATTGAGGTTAGAGATGTCATTCTGAATACCAATAATAACGGATTTTCTTTCTTGAAAAAATTTATAAAACTCAATACCAATTTTTTTACAGTTATTACAGCGCCAGTTCAAACTATCATGTTTATTAACAGCTTCAGCAGCAAGTGTTGGGATGCCAGCACATTTAAAATGCATTAAACCATGGCACAGCCAGCATGTTCACATCCGCTCCTCAGGATTGGAAATTGAGCATTTATTATTTAAACAATCCATTTCAATTTATTATAATTTAATACAATTCAAAATTAACGGTTAAAGTTCAATAAAAAATTTAATGTTGTAAGCAATGATACCAAAACTATATGACACAGCTGACTTATTGAAATTGTTGTTATTATTCTTTTTATTATTTTCACGAATTATTTAAAATGAGCAGCAGTTATTGTTGTTGTTATTATTTATGGTTACAGTTTATTTAAATTTGCATTGATTATTGTTATTGTATTTTAATCTATTTATATACGAAAACAAAATTAAATGAAAAGGTATAATATTGTTGTTGTTATTGTTTATTTATTTACGAAAACAAAATCAAAATAAAAGAACACTTTAAAGTTTTAATATTGATGATGTTATTGTTTGTTTGTTTATTATCACAGTTTATTATAGAACAGAATTAGTAATTGTTTTATAAAAATGTAATTAAATAAAATCGAAAGAATATGTTAATTTTATTTTTTGTTTAATTTTTAAACAGTTTCAGGAAAGCACAGTAAAAACACTTATTCTCACGAAGTATGAAGTTTCATTGTGCTGGAGGCAATCAAGAGGCTACTGTTGCCCGGTAGCTCGACCCTTGCTGCTGTAAGGTCCTCTGAACTAAGCTGCGTACAGAGAAAGATGTTAATAGATTTTTTGGCAATAATACATTATCTTGGCCTACCATTGTTTCTTGTATAGAGGATATTATATGCTGAGGCCGGGAAACCTTTCACGTCCAGGTTTGAAACCCAGCCAGTAGGTCGCCTTCTGAAGAGGAACCGAGATCATCTTCAGGGAGTTTTTGTTGTTTTTTATTTTTATTGTTCAGATTCATTCAAATTCTAGCAGGAACAAGTTAGAAGGCATAAGCTTTAAGGCCAGCATGACCAAGGGCTATCCATCCATCCATGCCCTATCCCATTACCTATACAGTAAAACCCTCTTTAGTACCTCCCCGCTTTACCACCTAACCCGTTTTAGTACCCAACATTTGTAGACACTATGGTTTTTTTGTAAAAAATCGAACAAATTTACCCTTTTAAGTACCTCCCCGTTTAAATACTCAACCCGCCTAAGTACCGTAATTTGTTGTGCATTAAATAAAATTTTATGTACATTTTCCCTCGGTTAAGTACCTTTTTGTATACAATTTTGTATACAACTCTATAATCGATTGTTTATTTATACCATTACTAATTTATCGAAAAACTAACATACATATCTTTCAAAATAAATCATAATCAAGATATACATAAAAGATTCGTAAAAATGCCTGGCAAAGGGCGAAAACTTACAAGTTTGACAATTAAGCAAAAAATACAAATTCTTCATTTGATTGATCAGAAAGCAATATCGAAAAATGAAATTGCGCAGCATTTTCGGTGCGACATATCAACTGTAAATAGAATTTGGAGAAACCGACAACAAGTCGAAGAGGCCGCAAACGCAACTTGTTTGCGACGTAAACGTTTACGTACGAGTCCGCACAATGACATTGAAAAAGCTCTTTCTCAATGGTTTGACCAGATAAGAGCTCTTAATACTGTGTTAACCGATGCTCAAATCCTCCAAAAAGCGAGAGACTTCGCAGCAAAATTGCATTCCGATTTTATGCCAACATATGGCTGGCTATGGCGATGGAAACGTCGGGAAAATATTGAGTTCATAAAAATACATATGTACACAAAATGTTCCTTTTTTCAAACGATTTTTTTAAGCAATATGAAAAACGTTTTTAATCAATATGTAATCAAAATATTTTTTGTTAAATAAATTTTTTGTTTGTCTTTAAATAAGTAATTTTCAATATTCTTAAAATTATTAAATGTTTAATTACCCAACAGAAGGTTCTAAAACGGGGTTGTTTAAGTACCCAACCTGAGGTACTAAAACGGGTCCTTATAAGTACACAACCCGCTTAAGTACCTAAAAATGCTGTCAATTTTAGTCAAGGCACTTATGCGGGTTTTACTGTATTCCTATATATATCCCATTTTCCCACATCCTCCACTTTTAAGGTCAAGGTGGATGATAGCAGTACCGAGGACCTGAATGGCTAGTTAGTGGTTAAAGAAACTAGTCGCGAACAGCTTCCCTCTGATGCCAGGGCACGGGTCGGTTGTAATGAGTATTTTGCCTAGTCCATAACAATAAACATATCAAAAACTTATCACTAATAGAATTTTAAATTCTGATTAAAATAGAAAAACAATTGGGGCGGTCACGCCTATTTTCGAGTGGGCGGGGCTCCAAAGTTTGTAATATATTTAGCTATATCTTGAAAACTACATTTTTTTATTAGACGATATATATATCAAGTGATAGGTATTTTAAAGACCTTTCCTATTTATATGGACCACCTATTGATAAATTTCGCAAAATTATTTTTTGATCCGAATTTTTTTTAAAAAATCTAAAAAATCCGGGAAAAAAGTCTATATGAGTAAGTAGATAAATTACAATATTTTCATTAATTAGAGAAGGAAATGAACTAATATTTTAATTTAAGAGAAAAGTTTTATTTAGGCTAATAGTTCGAATAATCAAGAAGACACAAACTTGATTGTGGAATAAACAAGCTTGATTGAGTAAAAAAAATACAAATAAAATGTTTGTGTCTTAAGTCTTATGTAAGCGACATTGTGGTCCAGGGGGTAAGCTTTAATTTAAGGTATAACATGACCATGTAGGTAATATAAATCCGAAGATATTAAAGAAAGATTATGACATTTCACCATAAAAAAATACAATCTGTACTATGCGAAGCTGGTGTTCTGTATATCATCATAGAAGAAAAAATCCTATCCTGTATACAAAATTTTTAAAAAATGTGTTTTTTTTAATTTTTCAGATCTTATAATTCTATGATTATAGTACCTACAGAGACATATGATACCTTAAATTAAATCATAATGTCTTGGCTATTTATCTTAATAAACTAAAATAACACTTATATACCCTTTTGTTAATTTTTTTATATAATAAAACAAAATTCGGGTCAACAAATATTCTTTTCGGGTTTAACCCATAGTCGGTCCATATTTTATAATCATGATATATATCGTTGGAAAGGTATTTTTAATACCTTTAATTTAATGTATTATTAGAAACCCAGTAGTGCCCGAGATATAGGCATATATATTTTCAACTTTAAGGGCCCGACCCCTCGAAAATAGGCGTGACCGCCAACAATTTTTTTTTGCTTTCATCTCCTCTAAAAGCCCTATTTGATGAAATTCTTCTTTTTTTTCACTAAAACCAAATAATAAACAAACGTTTATTAAGCAAATTTTTATATGCAAATCTGTCTTAATAAACGTTTATTAAATTTAATAATCGTTTTTAAATAATCTTTACGATGAATTAGGTGTTAAAAAATACTGGTCTAAAATTTTTCAACTAAAAAACTGCGCTGGCAATATTCTTTTTCCAAATTTAAAAATTATAATTAAATTTCTATTGATTTTACCATTCTCAAATGCTTCTGTTGAAAGGATTTTTAGTAAATTAAACTTAATAAAAACTGATACCAGCAATAACTTGTCAACCAACACATTTGCTTCGATTGTTTTTACAAAAGAAGGCGTTGAAAAAAATTGTAGTGCAAATTTTGAGCCTACTATTGAAATGACAAAAATGAGTTGGAAAAGTTAATTTTCTGTACATGCTTATCGCTCCTTTATTGCAACATAGTCATATCTCGAAAAAAAATTAACTTGGCAAAATGCGTTTAAAGTTTTAAAAATTTGAGCAAGTAAAATTTGGGTTTTTGAGATATGACTATGTTAAGGTAAAGGAGCGATATGTACTCTTAAAAGTATTGAAAATACACAGATAACTACATAAATATGTAAGTTACTTTTTTTAAATTAATGAATGAATTTGTTATAGTATTTTTGTTTTGTTAATCGTTATTTACATACATACACATGTATATAAATAGAAACATAATGTATAGTACAAAAAATTTATAAAGTAGGAAATTTATTTTGTGGAAATTACAAACGGAATTTTTTTTCACCTTTATTTATTTATTGAATCTTCATATACTGAAATTACAATAAGTATTAAAATCTTAATACTAAACAGAAAATAATAAGCCCAGCCAGTGCTAGACAAAAAATTTTTATGATACTAAAAAAATTTCACTTCAACTGATCCAGTCATCTGTTTTGCGCTTGTGTTAAAGCAAGGGTATCCCTCCTTATCAACCGATTGTGGCCACTAAAGTTAAGGATGTCTCGTGCAAGTGGGTTTGAATTAGTGCTGGCAAATTCTACTACTTTCCATTACTCAATAATACTCAATACTTTTCATTTGGGTACTCAATACTACTCGATACTTTTAACGGATTTTTTGAAAATGTTGGCATAGTTTTTATCTGCAAATTGAAGTATGTAGTTTCTTCAAAAAATAGAAATAGATCTTCAACTATTATTGCTTTTGTATGTCTTTTATTATTAAATCAAAAATAAATGTAAAGCTAACTTTTAATTCAACGTTAACAACAACTTAAGAAATAATTAAAATAAATTCTTTGGAAAATTATTGAATTTTGTGCTTACACATTGTTGTCTTTTTATACAGTGATGTATTTTTATGCACTATTTTACCCACTCAACTTGTTTTAAAATACAACTCAGAAAGTATCGAGTAACTACTTTTGAGTATTGAGTATCCAAAAAAAGGGCAAATACTCGATACTCGGTACCCATTACTCAATACTTTGCCAGCACTAGTTTGGATGGTGTTCAAGTTTGCTGACGTACTTTGACGCATATTTTGTAAATTCGACTTTTACTAATGGCACGTTTAGATCTTTGTGGATTCGAGAATTTTTAACATACCATGGAGCTGCAGTAATTATACGTAGAATTTTATTTTGACCCCTTTGAATTTTTTCAATGTTTGATGCTGAGGCCGTACCCCATAATTGAATTCCATAGCACCAGATTGGCTTTAGTATTGCATTGTACAACAATAGTTTGCAATCCAATTTCTGCCAATTAGCCAATTAAGTTGCACTGCTTCTAATCTCCTATAAGTAAGTTTCGCTTCAATATGAGACTTCCAAGTTAAACGGCGGTCGAGGTGAATGCCGAGGTATTTGACTTTGTTACGCGCCAATCAATTACTCTTTAAAAAAAAAACAAATGACGGTTTAAAACCGGTTGAGGGGGTATAAAGCTGGCCCGCTAGCTCAGTAAGCAAATTTGTCTCAAACCAGGGTTTTAACGCGTAAGCATATTACATGCTTCACACCCCTGGAAGCATGTTTATAAAATTTCGTAAATTCATACAAAAATGGAAAAAACCACAAGAAAAGGGGAACCAAAAGCAACACTGCTAAGAGGAAGGAGAAATGACTACATTGGGCATCACTGAGTGATGATATGGCCAGATGTTTGCCATATGGGGGTACAATTGTCCCAATCCCCAACCATTGACAGGCAAAATACCCTAAATTCCTAACCTGTCCCGTACACAAAACAATCGTCACATTATAATTCTCTTACCATAGCCTGATTCTTCCTAGCATCCATTAAAAAAAATCTACCAAAACATTTTAAATTTGTTCTTTCATAGTTTCATTGTTATTACTCTGTTTATTTAAACTCATTTCTTTTTCTTTCTTTTCTTAAATTTAATAAAAATTATATTCTTTTTATGTGTGTAATTAAATATATATATATATATATAGGTATGGAAAAAAAATCTAAGCATAAAATAATTCTAACTAGGTTAATAAGCTAAACGTAAATTTATCTTACAAATTTATTTCTTTTATAATATACTAGCTAAACCCGGTGTGCTTTGCTACCCCCCCTCGTCATAAAATAAAATAAAACGTATTTATATATTTACAAACATTTATTTATTTATTTTAATGTATTTATTGCAATGCTTTAGGCGAGACCATGCCCCTTTGTCCACTTACATAGTCAAGAATTTATTATTTCGTAAGAATATCCTGTTGTGAAAATTTAATGACGATCGGTCCAGTAGTTAAGACTGTATTACGATGTTAAATTTTCCTAAAAAGGGGCGTGGTCCCACTCACTTTTCTCCTGGTACGAATTCCTAATTATGCCAATACCATATGTAGCAAATATCACCGATGTACGTCAAAAAATGCCCAAAATATGGTGGGTTAAATTTGTGGGTTATATGGGCGGTGCCACCCCCGTTTGTACAACCAAAACTTCATATAGCAGGCAGATTGGTCCAAGGGTTTGGCCTCCTATTAAGCACAAACATACAGACACACATTCATTTATATATAGATAGATTAAAAGCAATATAAAAGCAATATAATTTAAGGTGAAATGGGGCGAAAAATGGGGATTTGGTAATAAAAAAATGTATGTAGTTAAAAAGTATATAAAACTTTAGGTAAATACATATTACAAAAAAAGTATTTTGTATAGCAAACATTGTTAGTGGTATAAGTAAGTATCTGAATTAAAAAAAGGGGGCGATGAAGTAGGCGTGGTTCATAGTTATATGGCGACGTTAACAGTATTAAGAGCAATATACTACCAAATAAAAAAATACGTTGGAATGAACAAATTTGTATAGAGAACAAAAAGTATAAAACTTTCAAAAATTTGGCGTGAAAAGGGGCGTGAAGGGGGCGTGGCTTAAAAAATCTTTATTTTTACCTCGCCTGGAGTATATAATGTGTATACAATTTGAAGTAAATCTGTTAAAAACTATATGGGAGCAATTACATAATTTTTAAAAAGTGGGCGTAAAAATGGGCGTGTTAAAAAAAAGTACCCTATTAATCATACCAGAGTCCCAGTTAAATGCTGTGAAAATTTCAAAAATATCGGTCCAGAGGTTTGGTCTCCAATTACAATATTTTAAAAAAGTGGGCGTAAAAGTGGGCGTGGTAAAAAAAAGTACCCTATTATTCCTTCCAGAGTCACAGTAACATGCTGTGAAAATTTCATCAAAATCGGCTCAGCCGTTTTGGAGTCTATACGTTACATACATACATACATTGAATTTTATATATATAGATGATATATTGGTATTACTCAATTATGTATGGCACAAAATATCGGCCAAATGGGTGCCGCGACCACGGCGGCACACCTCCATCCGATGGTCCAAATTTTCGATGACCCTGAGGCATAATGGAGGTTCTATGCCGTTAATGTGCCGAATTATCTCATCCTTTAGCTCTTGAATTGTTGCTGGCTTATCGACGCACAGTGGCTGAAAATCGTTTTTCATTGGCCAAAATTCTGTAACTTTTGAACCGATCAAAATATTGAAGTAATTTTTTTTTAATGGATAGATATTTAGTTCAGCTTGGCTCAGTTTTAATTACATTAAAATTGATTGATGACTTTTTAAGGACTTCTAGGTCAAAGTTGAACTTTTGATTTTTTTTTTAACTTTTGGAGTGAAATATGGGTTTATTTTTTTATTTACATATTAAAAAATTTATTATTTGGAACTCAATAATAATTATAATTATTTTTTGTGATAATGGAATTTTTTTAATGTTACACTCAAAAAATTTTTACACTCAAAAAAATGTTTACACTAAAAAAAATAGTAAAATTCACTGGAGATTTTGCTGTTACTACAGAAAAATTTATTCTTTTTTGCTGTCAGATTTGATAATTTTAAAAAACATTTTAAAAATAAAAACTGCAATAGATTTTATTAGCATTTGTAACAATAGTAGGTTCTATTTATTATTATTTTTAACCGACTTCAAAAAGGAGGAGGTTATCAATTCGAATGGTATGTTGCTTTTTTTATGTTTGTTCCACGATAACCATTTCTGAACCAATTTTGAAAATTTTTTTTTTGTTTGAAAGGGTTTGCTTGCAGGTGGCTCCCATTTAATTTTTATGAAGATCGGACAGACATACGGTTTTTTATTTACCGTTATCTATATTTTTTCTGTGCTTCTCTTATAAATTGTTGAATAACTTCGAGATTTATGAATCAATTTTAAAAATAATTTTTTTATTTGGAAGATATGGCTTGCAGAAAAATATATTTAAGGTAAAAAAATGAAAATTTCAGAAATTGATTGAGATATATCGGGGATATATAGCATAAACCGATTTTTAAGAATATATCGAATATGGGTGTCAAAATTTAGCTCTCTTAATGGGAAAACATTATAGATTTAGCATAAACCGATTTTTTAGAAGCTTAACAAGATTTTCAAAATTCTTTCTTTCAATCAAAAAAGCGCAACAACATTAGTTATATTAAACACTTTTGAAAATTAATCCAACATTTTATTTGGCCGAAATTTTGAAGTCGGTTTTTTTAAAGAATTATTTACTAATACTATGTTTTTCGTACTTAAATAACAATGAAGGCAATTATAATTATTATTCATTTGAAACAAATATTGATTGCAAATATTCTATATTTTGTTCTGCGCTATTTCTGTTATTTAGTAGTTTTTTGTCTTTTCATCTAAATCCCGATGTTCCACTTTCCATTGATTTCGAATATTGGAAATGAACGGATCTGATGTTGCCAATAATATATTAAATATATCTTCATTTGTGGAATTTCGTGAAATTTTTCTAGTATTGTGCTCTCTATAAAATCTGTAATCCTTGTTTCTTTTTTCCTGAGCCTCCTCTGATAGATCTCCAAGTGGCACCAAATGATATTTAATGATATCTTCTCCATGATAAAGGATTTTGTGAACTGTTGCAGACATATTTCTCCATGGGTAGTTGGTTGTATATATTTTTGCAGTTTCTTTAGCATAATCTCCAAATTGTCTAGCGTCAATTTCTTCATTGCACGCAAGTACTTCTAGGATTATTTTAAATCTGAAAATAAGGTTTAAATCCACTCCTGTTAATTCAGATGCTGTTTCTGGATCTGAAAAGAATCTTCGTGCGGTATTGTCATCATTTGTATTGCCTGACCCTTGTTTTGGCTGATCTATAATTAATCCAAATTTGCGATATTCATCTTGAACATGTTTCTTTTTTGAACTTCTTAACTCTTTGTTGGTTCCATTGTTTCTTATGGATCCTGAAGACCCGAAATCCAAATCATAACTGATTTTTAGTATATGTTCCATAAGTCGTCATTTGATCCACAGTAAAAAGTCATGCTCTTGGTAGTCACAGCTAAATTCAATTGCGGCCGAAAGGGTTAATATCAGGTAAAACTAATTAGTATCTCGCCAATATTGGGTTTTTTTTCTTTAGTGGTTTAATGTCGCGATTATTGCTATAAAATTTTTTACGACTTTGGTTAACAGTTGATAACAGGTATATTAGAAAGAGATCATATGTTTACTGTAGAACCTATTGTGATATTTTTATGACTTATTTTTTTGCTAATCAAAACAAAGCCTAAAACCCTTTCGCAGGTATTATATTTAATTATTTTAGTTTTACGTAGTCTAAAGTAAAAAAACATAAACCTTTAGGCGAAAAAGTGAAAATTTAATACACCATTGTATACGAGTAACTATAGGGCTGTTTAAATTATCGTAACTTGAATTTTTTTTAGAGTAATTTCATTAAAATTAAAAAAGTGTTCTACCGGCGGGTCGTGGCGGGTGCAAAAGTATATATAGGGTTAAAGAAGACACTTTCACCTTTCTTCGGGTGGTATACGTTTCTTGTTCCCTTTTGTTCCCTAGAAGTTCTATTCCACTAAAGTTTAAATTTCAGAAAAATATAGTAGTTTCATAAATATTTCAGAACGCCCCTAATATTAAACGCTAGAGCGGTAACCACTTACAACAACTAAAGACTATAATCCTACCAACATTATAAAAAAGATCGCAGGCCATTATCGATAGCTTGCGAGTAGTAACCATTTATTTTTGACAAAAAAACAAATAAAAAACACCTTTTTCTGAAATTAAAAAAACAGTTGAGTTTGACAGCATGCCACGCCCACAATTATTAATAGTTTAACCTAATTTTTTGGCTACCTTAATATGGATATATTAGCTCCAAAAAGGTGTACAAATTTTAAAAATCGGTGACAAAACAAAATTCGACTTTTGGCCAATGAAAAACGATTTTCAGCCACTGTGCGACGTACACCTTTTCTTTCAAATAACCCCAAAGGAAAAAGTCCAACGGTGTCAAATCACATGATCTTGGCGGCCAATTGACATCGCCATTACGTGAGATAACACGGCCATTGAATTTGTTGCGCAAAAGAGCCATTGTTTCGTTAGCTGTGTGGCAAGTGGCACCGTCCTGCTGAAACCACATATCGTCCACATACATATCCTCCAATTCGGGCCATAAAAAGTTCGTTATCATCTCACGATAGCGAACACCATTCACAGTAACTGCCTGACCGGCCTCATTTTGGAAAAAATATGGCCAGATGATGCCGCCAGCCCATAAACCGCACCAAGTCATTCTTTGTGGCTGCATTGGTTTTTCGACAATCACTCTTGGATTCTCATTCGCCCAAATGCGGCAATTCTGTTTATTGACGAATTCACTGAGGTGAAAATGTGCCTCATCACTGAAGATGATTTTCTTCGAAAATTGATCATCCACTGTTGCCATTTCTTGCCACCATTCTGCCCATTCACGACGTTTGGAATGGTCAAGAGGCTTTAGTTCTTGAGCCAATTGCACCTTGTAAGCGTGTAAATGCAAGTCTCTATGCATAATGTTCATCAACGACGAGCGTGAGAGGTGCAATTGTTGGGCACGACGACGAGTTGAGGTGGACGGCTCTTCAGCCACACTATTCTTCTACAGACCCGGTTTGCTCGATTTTTTCCACGATTTTTGCGATTGTACGCACATTTGGACGATCAAATTGACCAAAAAAATCACGAAGTGCACGATATGCATTTTGATTTGAACGCCCATTTTCATAATAAGTCTGGATAACTTTAACACGTTGTTGGATTGTGTATCTCTTTATAGTTCAAATTGAGTAAGTCTGAAATAGAGAAATGTCAAATAAAATTCGGAAAAAAGCTTGGCGTTTAGGTGTGGTTCACATTCAACATCGGCCCTTACAATTTAACCACCCTTTATATTCAAGGTCAATAAATTGAATTTTCTAAAAATCTAATCCTTGCCTTTTCTTTTTCATTTTGCCTGACATTTTTTCCTATTGGGGTTTACCATTGCTGAGATAATAAAATAAATTAACATTTATTTTATTAAATTCATCGACTCAGAGATTAATAAATTCCATATATTCCAAACAGATTCCAAGCTCTTTTTTCAAACAAACATTTGGTCCCATTCGAACCGGATTGGAAGTTAATAGAAGAAAAATTCTCTGAGATTTCAACATTGAATTGCATGTGGTCACTATCTTCTACACACTTACATACATAGCTACATACATGACTAAGAGGCCTTTTAGATGATGCAATTAATTGCATGCAATTTTTTCCATTCTCTTTTAAAATTGCTACGTAAAATGTTGTGCATTTATACGATGAAATTTTACGTGCAACAAATCATGCAACTTTTTGACGTTTAATTACACATTCCTCTTTAGTTTTTCATTCGCAACAAAGAAAACAAAATTTTAAAATATAAATACCTATAATATACATATGTATATAAAATAATACACATACACAAAAATACTTAAATACAATATACAAAAATTTTAAAAAATATAAAAAATGGAAGATTTAAATACAGAAGAAGTAATTGAAAATGTTCTTGCGCTAACTGAACTGGCTGCGGAAACATTAGATTTGGACGAGAGCGAAGATGTGGAAATAATTTTGGGTTTGTTGGAATATTATGAAAATGCAAATAATTTACCAAATAAAAGAAGAAGAACCGAGTGGGTAAAACAATGGCGGGTTGATCGAGTAGAACGAGGCACATTTTCATTTCTTATGAATGAGCTTTCAAGTGACGCTTCATCATTTCTAAACTACATTAGAATGACACCAGAAACTTTCAACTACATTTTTGGGAGAATTGAAAACGACATAAAAAGACAAGACACAATAATGAGAAAGTCAATAACTCCAGCAGAGAAGTTAGCTGCCACACTTAGATATCTTGCCACTGGAGAATCCTATAAGAGCACTAACTATCAAACAAGAATATCAGAAGCTTTTCTTTGCGCTGCAATTCCAGAAGTATGTGAAGCTATTTGGAGACATTTTAAAGATGAATATTTAAAGGTTTGTATTTTTTTATTTTATATAAATAAAAGTCTTTGATGAAGTTTGTTTTTTAAAAACTATAATATTTATTGGCAAATTATTAAAAATAAATTCATAAATTTATAATAAAGTTGTGTAAAATTTTTGTTTTTATAAAAACTACAATTGAAAGAAAAGAAAATAGGAACTATAATTTTATAACTTTATATGACAACAGTTTAGAAATCGTCATAATCTAACAAACCATCTATTGATTGTTGTAATATATCTCGTGCGGGTAATGATGTTTGAACTGTACAGTCTGAAGAGAACGAGGGTAACGTACTTAAATTAGCCCGAAATGCGCGGATTGGAAGAAACGAGTATGATGTGTTAGAATTGTCTGATAACTGTGATGATACTCGTTCAAATGAGCAGCCCGGTTGCTGTTGCAATGAATGCGATATACTCGTACAGCTTGTCTCTTGAGATGAAAAAGAGGTTGTGTTCGATTCTCCTACAGTTTCTTTATCTTCAATTGATGCCTCTCGAAGAACTTGTTGTATTTTCCAAACAGTATTTTTTTATTTTTTAATTCATTTATTTCGAACACAACCTGCTTACCTAACCAGTCATAATTTGTTTTTCCTGTCGTCTGGAAGTAAGCAAATTTTTTATACTGTCTAGTCGCTCATTCTGCCCGGACGCTCTTTTCTAAAAAAAAATAAAAAACATTTTTATTAAAATTTTTACAAAGCTTTATTTCAAACCAAATCTTAAAGGTATTCTTGTATATGTGGTCTGCCGTACAATTTTTAAGAGCCAAGAACAACGAATACGAAATCTTTGTTAATTGGTATTTAAGTTCTTATCCGTAATCATAAATAAAATATTTTTTTAATCTTGTATAAATTGTTACAGTTTCCGGCAAGAAAAAGTGAATGGGAAGCTATTGCAGATAATTTTGCGATCAAATGGCAATTTCCCCATTGCTTGGGAGCATTGGATGGCAAGCATATAACATTCCAATCACTCCGAAAAGATGGATCATATTTTTTTAACTATAAAGGGACTAATAGCATTGTGTTGTTAGCTCTAGTTGATGCAGATTGTCGCTTTATATATTCAGTCTCGTCTCATCGAACTGTTCGGACGTGTTTTTTTTAGTGCGGCTGAATTTTCGGTGAAAAAATCGTAATAGGTGAAAAAGTGTAAAAAGTTGAAATTAAACAAAAAAGTGAAAAAATCGTAATAGGTAAAAATATAAAAAAAAAAAAACATCACATAAAAACTGTATGAGTGTTCCTCTCAGATGTAATTCTGAGAAAGAGCTTAGCTCAACTAGAAAAACTAAATGGGTATCTGAGGAAGAATCCATAAAAAAATCTGTGGAGAATCTTCTCACTGCAAGAGCCGTGGAACGGCGTCGTTCCTGTACGCCCAATATAGTAATTTCAATAGATGAAGGAACATCAACACCTTCTACATCAAATAGTGCAATCAAACCTAGAAAACAAGTAGGTATGGATAAATACGTCACAGTTCTTAAGCGACAGAGGAGCCCAACATCTGCTCAAGTATCATCAAATTCAAAAGCTAATAAGACCGTGAGTAATGATCAAAATAGGTTTGCTCTCCTCCAGACGGATGAGCCAGAACTTCCTAAGAAGACGTTTAAGCCCCCACCAATTTATTTGAGAGAGCCGACTTCCAGTAAATTGGTACAAAGAATTGTTTCGGTAATAGGTGAAAATATGTTTAGCGTAACCTCAATTAAACATGGAAATATCAGCGAAACCAAAATACAAGTGAAAAAGGAGGATGATTTTCGTAAATTGTCCAACCAGTTGGAGAGGGAAAGTAGGGATTTCTATACCTACCAGCTGAAAAGCGCAAAAGGACTCCAAGTCGTTCTAAAGGGTATAGACCCAGATGTTGATCCTGCCGAGATAAAGACTAGCTTAATGGAAAAAGGCTTCAAAATTAAGAGCATAACGAATATTAGAAACCGTGAAAAGACTCCACAGCCTATGTTCAGGGTGGAATTGGAACCTGGAGATGTCGTATTAAAGAAAAACGAGTCCCATCCCATCTACAATCTGATGTACCTTCTGCATCGTAGAATCACCGTGGAAGAACCACATAAGCGTCAGGGACCCGTCCAGTGTCTCAACTGTCAAGAATTTGGTCACACCAAGGCGTATTGTAAATTGCCGACAGTTTGTGTTGCGTGTGGGGAGCTACATGCAACTGCTCAATGTGATAAGTCGAAAACTGATTCAAAAATCAAAAAATGCAGTAACTGCGGAGGTAATCATACCGCAAATTATAGAGGTCCAATTTACACTCATTTGAAAGGCATAAGCGCCAACAAGACGTCAGTATTACCTGATCATCGTCAACAGCCTATTTTGGCATCGAGTGACAATTTCCCGCAATTGTTACGGTCCACTAGTCATGTAAACGCGCCTAGTTCTAGACAAGTTTCTTACGCTAACGTGGTTAAATCTAATATGCCAGGTTTGGAGCAGGCACCTAAATCACAATATTACGAGCCTAATATTAACACTTTAGAGACTACATTGCAGACACTTGTCCAAACCATGAACACTTTTACGACCACTATGACATCCATGATGCAGGAAATGCTGAAAATGCAATCCACTATCTTGCAAGCCATTTTAAAGAAATGATTTGTTTAAAAATTTGTTTTTGGAATGCGAACGGCCTCCGCCAACATAAAAACGAACTGGAACACTTCCTGATGGATAAGCAGATTGATGTCATGATGATTGCTGAAACTCACTTGACGGCGACAGCGTACTTCAAAATTAATGGCTACGTGTTGTATGATACTAAAGATCCCCGCGGAAGAGCATGTGGAGGTTCGGCAATTCTTATAAAGAACAGAATAAAACATTATTTAATGAACAACATATGTGAGGATTACCTACAAGCAACAAACATTTGTATTGAATTCTGGCAATACAATTTTGTTTTATCATCAATTTATTCGCCGCCTCGATTTTCAATAAAAGAACACCAATACTACAGCTTCTTCAATTCCCTTGGAGCTAGATTTTTAGTTGCTGGTGACTAACGCCAAACACACTTTTTGGGGTTCACGTCTGGTGACCCCGAAGGGTCGTGAACTCTTCAACACCATTGCCAAAATGGGATTAGATGTACTCTCAAGCGGGCATCCCACCTACTGGCCGACGGACCGACGGAAGATTCCCGATGTTATTGACTTCGGAGTAGTAAAAAATATCCCTGTAGAATCGATACAAGTGGAGCCTTCATTAGACTTGTCTTCAGATCACTCTCCTTCTATTATTTCAATGCGTTTCCTTCAAGGGAATGGCTCTCCATTTCGGGACATATCTAAAACCAGAGTAAGTTGGATAAAGTATAAAAAGTATTTAAGTTCCCACTGCACGGAAAATGTAGTGTTGAGAACTACCGAGGATATTGATGGGTCGATTGGCAAGTTTACTGAGGACATACGAAGAGCTGTACATCACGCCTCCACATACGACGTTGAGTGCAGAAGTGGGACAAATAGAACTTATTTCGCTGAACTCGATCATCTCCTGTCAGAAAAAAGAAGAGTTAGAAGAGAGTGGCAAATCCACAAGTCTCCTGAACTGAAAGCTAGGCTACGGGTATGCAGAGATATACTAAGAAATTTCTTAGAAACCCAAATGATGGCTTCACTTAAATCTTACTTGGAGGGTCTTGATAGTACCCCACAATCTGACTATTCGTTATGGAAGGCGGCACGAGGTTTAAAAAGACCAGTTAGAGGAAAACCTCCTCTACGAAATCCGACTGGTGACTGGGCTAGAAATGATTCCGAGAAGGGGACTTTATTTGTTAATCATTTGAGAAAAGTGTTTACTATAAACAACTCAAATAATGCATCTGATTTGCCTCCACTCGTTATTAGACCTCGTGTACCTCTAAGACTTAGCTTTAATGATGTTCAAAGCGCTATTGGTACTCTGAATCTTAAAAAAGCTCCAGGTATGGATAAAATCAGCAACAAAATGCTTGTGGAGTTACCTCGTGTAGCTAAAAGAATTATCCTATTTATTTTTAATGCTATTTTACGCCTAGAATACTATCCTGCAGATTGGAAGGTATCTATGATTACCATGATTCCTAAGCCAGGGAAGGACCCCACTAAAGTAGAGTCATATAGGCCAATTAGTCTACTGCCGACAATTTCAAAACTGTTTGAAAAATTGTTATTGGCTAAGTTGATTCCAATTCTGAACGACACTCAATGTATCCCAAATCACCAATTCGGGTTCAGAGCTAAACACAGTACCATCGAACAAACACACAGATTGGTAAATGTGATAAGACAGTCGTTTGAAGAGAAAAAATACTGCTCCGCCCTTTTCATTGATGTGTCGCAAGCGTTCGACAAAGTCTGGCATGAAGGTTTAATGCATAAAATTAAATTAACTCTGCCTGCTAACACCCACAAACTTATGAAAAGTTATTTATATGGTCGCAAATTTACAATCAAAGAAGGCGATTTTTTAAGCCCCGCTCAGCCAATTGAAGCAGGAGTACCCCAGGGTAGCATACTGGGTCCAACTTTATATTTGATTTATGCATGCGATATGCCGTTAGACCCCATAATACATACTTCAACTTTTGCAGACGATACAGCATTTATTAGCGTTCATAAGGACCATCAAATAGCATCACAGAACTTGCAGAAATATGTTTATAAACTAGAGAATTGGCTTGAGCTTTGGAAAATCAGGGTTAACGAACAGAAATGTATTCAGAATTGGCTAGAGCTTTGAAAAATCAGGGTTAACGAACTAAAATGTATTCATATAACTTTCACATTGCGAAAAGATACCTGCTCGTTCATCAGAATAAATAATCAAATTATCCCGCAACACAATGAAGTCAAATACCTCGGCATTCACCTCGATCGTCGTTTAACTTGGAAGTCTCACATCGACGCAAAACTTACTCAGATGAGATTAAAAGCAGTGCAAATTAATTGGCTAATCGGCAGAAATTCTACATTAAAGTTGGATTGCAAACTTTTGTTGTACAATGCAATTCTAAAGCCAATCTGGTGTTATGGAATTCAATTATGGGGTACTGCCTCAGCATCAAACATTGAAAAAATTCAAAGGGGTCAAAATAAAATTCTACGTATTATTACTGCAGCTCCATGGTATGTTAAAAATTCTCGAATCCACAAAGATCTAGGCGTGCCATTAGTAAACGTCGAATTTACAAAATATGCGTCAAAGTACGTCAGCAAACTTGAACACCATCCAAACCCACTTGCACGAGACATACTTAACTTTAGTGGCCACAGTCGGTTGAGAAGGAGGGATACCCTTGCTTTAACTCAAGCGCAAAACAGATGACTTGATCAGTTGATATGAAATTTTTGTAGTATCATAAAAATTTTTTGTCTAGCACTGGCTGGGCTTTTTATTTTCTTTTTAGTATTAAGATTTGAAAACTTATTGTTAGTTCAAAATATGAAGATTCAATAAATAACTAAAAGCGAAAAAAAAAAAAAAAAAAAAAAAAAAAAAAAATTTGGCGTGAAATACCCCCAATGATTTCCCTTGCATATTCTCAACTTCGTACAGGCTGTTTCCGACCGGCTTTACGATTCGACACTTAAGAAATTTTCTCGCCAATTTCGCGTTGAAGCCGCGTTTGAAATCGCTTTGCTGGAAGTTTCTGCGATACACTTCCTGCCCCGGGATAAATTTGACTTGTCGACAACGCGTATTGTACGATTTTTCGCCTCTTAAATACGCTCGGTGTAGGCTGTCTCGCATCTGTTGTCGCACTAATTCCATTTTCGCGAGTTTTGGTACGATATTCAATTCGGCTTCGTTTAGACTTTTAAGCCTCCTAGCAAGTTTATACGCGCTTCCGTGACCGATCATGTTCATGCCGAATAACGCAAAGTACGGGGTTACACCCGTTGAAGTTTGCACAGACGATCTCAACGAAAACTCTACTTCGGGCAAGTGTATATCCCAATGTGCCTGATCATCTTCCAAATTCGAGCGAATCGCGGCCAAAATAGATTGATTGACGCGCTCAGAGGCGTTGGCCTGCGGTGCGTGTATGGCTGTTCGTACATGTTTCACGCCGAAATTTTGGACCAGGGTGGCAAACTCCTTGCTTACGAATTGCTTGCCGTTATCGGACACAATTGTTTCGGGTGTCCCAAATTTATAAAAGACTTCAGATATTAGGAAGCGTACGACATTTTTGGTACTAGCTTTGGGCATCGCCTTAAGCAGCACGAATTTTGTAAGATGATCCAGCACAATGAAGATGTAACAATTACCGTTTTTCGAGCGCGGGTATGGACCAAGGAAATCGACGAAAATTCTTTGGAACGGGCGTTCACTACTCACCTCAGCTCCCATGGGTGGCCTTAATGTCACATTAGCCGGTTTCGTCTCCTTGCAAACGTCGCAATTTCGTCCAAAATCTCGTATCTGTACAGTTTGGTTAGGCCAACAGAAATATTCGCGTACTCTGCTTAGAGTCTTGCCTATTCCACCATGGGCGGCTTGCGGCAAATTGTGCGCGTTTCCTATGATAGTTTTGGTTAGTTCGAGAGGCACCCATAACCTCCAAGCGAAATCCTCATTTAGGATTTCTCCATCGTATGGACGGACTCTCTTGTAAACAAAACCATCAACTACTTTTAGGTCAGGTAACTGTTCAGAACTTGTTTCTATAACGGACGCAAGTTCTAAATAATTACTTGACTTAAAAGCATCAGAATTGAGATCTATTAGCTTCGCTACTTCTGTACATAATTCCGACATTTCGTATCTAGATAGGGTATCGGGTACTACATTTTGCTTCCCCTGCCTATGTTCGATAGTAAAATTGTACGATTGCAAGAGCAAACTCCAGCGCGCTAAGCGACCAGACAAGTCTTTATGTGACATAAGCCACTTGAGGCTGCTGTGATCCGTAATAACTGTGAAAGGCATTAATTCTATGTAGGGCCTAAACTTCTTAATCGCCAGTACAACTGCCAGACATTCTCGTTGTGTTGCTTTTCGTCGACGAAGAAAATCCATCCCAAGAATAATTGGTTCGGCTAAGGTATCGAGGGATGAGGCCAACAGGTGTGTAATCTTTCCGTTAGCTTCAACGACGAGGGGGTAAACGTTGGCACTAGATATATATGAACCGTCGGCCAACTGTAGGGTTCGTTGATGGCTTCTAGGTCGGACTTTATGCGTTTCAAGTAATTGTCGTACTGTCTGTCCAATATAAGTGAGATTAGCACCAGTGTCTACCAATGCCCTTATAGGGGTATTAAAGATGGAAATGGTGAAATAGAATCGATCATCTAAATTCGTTTCACCCCGAACGCATACGCAATCTCTAGACATTACGTCATCTTGACCACACCATGAACAAAATGTACGACCAGGGTCAGAGCATTGAGCTCGGAAGTGGCCGGGTTGTTTGCAATGCCAACAATGTGTTTCCCGTCGATAGTTATGTGGTGAGACGTCAATGTAATGGTTTGGCTGTGGGTTTCCCTGCTTAGCTTCGTCTTTTCGAAGAAGTTCATATTCGTCTGTTAACTCCATCAACTCGTCTAGCGAGTTGAAGTCACTCCTGCGGACATATAATTTATACTCGCAACGTAAGCCGTCGTAAATACGATCAGTACGATTTAGCTTCTTTAAATCGGGATGTTGCCGAATAAGAGCCTGTAGGGACATAATATAATCCTTTGCTTTTTCTTTAGGACCTTGTTTACGATGATAGATGTTTTCCTCTAGATGTGCATGGTATCGCTTCGGCAAGAAGAAACGACTAGCTTCTTCTTTGAACTGTTCCCATGTCACTATTTGCTCCCTTTTGACACGATACCACTGCAAAGCCTTATTTCTTAAAATTTCTAATAATGAGAAGAGTAAACGACTACGATTAAAACCGTAACAATCTGCCAATTCCTCAAGCCGTTCGACAAATTCCATTACATCATCGCCACCATCGTACGTTAAATCCCACCTTCGGATGGTTGCCATTACCTCTGCGTCACTCGGAGTATTTGACGAGGATTTCCGATAATCAATGGAGGGTACTTGAACTGTTACCGGCTCATCTATTAGGGGTTTTCTCTCTTCATTCAAAACTTCCTCCTCTAATGAACGAAGAAGTTTTTCCGAAGATGCTCGCTGCCGTTTCAATCGTATAAGTTCAATTAGTTGACGACGAAGTTGGTCAACAGTAGCCCGATCGGTTATAGGGATATTGTACTGTTGACATACTTTAATTAACTTATCTTTGCGAAGAAGATATACCCAGCCTGGTGAGTCAGTTTGTAGCGTATTATGAGTAGATTGGGTTTCGTTGCTTTTTTCTTGGCCCGATCCAAGTTCGTTGGTGGTTGTCTGCGAAGTTTTTCCACGGGGTGCGTTCTTGGAATCGGGTCCCTGCTCGGGCGCCATTGTAATGCAGTTTATTTTTCCAGCTGAGGTATGTCTCAGTCTGTCCAAGGTTCGATTCAGAGGTCTGCTTCCTTTGAAATAAAACACGAATATTTTTGGGTGTTATATAAAAAAATATTCAAAACAAAGCTTTTATTAACAAAACCTTAATCTACTTATTAAATACTTAAATCTACGAAGGTTTTCAGGAATTTGAATCCGTTGAAATGATGAATCGTAGTAGCGGCGGGATGGTAGAAACTTATACGATGATGAAACGTAGTAGCAGCGGGACGGTAGATATTGATGATGAAACGTAGTAGCGGTGAGACGGTAGATCCTCGGAGAAAAGAAAGAAAAGAACAAACGAAAGTTTGTAGTGAAATATAGTTCGGGTTGTTTAGCAGTCTAGTATCTATAGTCGGCTACGGACGCAACAATACGATGGTAAGAGGAATTCGGAAGCTCTTACGATCGGCTAACTAATTCGACTACGGATGCAAAAATACGATTGTAAGAAGAATTCGGGGGCTCTTACGATCGGTGCAAACTATAACGAAGCCAAGAAGAATTCGGAAGCTCTTGGGTTCGGCTACGGATAAATACGATTGTAAGAAGAATTCGGAAGCTCTTACGATCGGTTAACTACGGATGCAAAAATACGATTGTAAGAAGAATTCGGGAGCTCTTACGATCGGTTAACTACGGATGCAAAAATACGATCGTAAGAAGAATTCGGGGGCTCTTACGATCGGTGCAAACTATAACGAAGCCAAGAAGAATTCGGAGGCTCTTGGGTGCGGCTACGGATAAATACGATTGTAAGGAGAATTCGGGAGCTCTTACGATCGGCTAACTACGGATGCAAAAATACGATTGTAAGAAGAATTCGGGGGTTCTTACGATCGGCACAAACTATAACGAAGTCAAGAAGAATTCGGAAGTTCTTGAGTTCGGCTAAGGATAAATACGATTGTAAGAAGAATTCGGGAGTTCTTACGATCGGTCAAACTACGACTAATTCAAGAAGAATTCGGAAGTTCTTGAATTTGATTATGACTACTAAAATACGAATGCGAGAAAAAATTCGGGAGTTCTCACAATCGGCTACAATAATTCTACGATACGGTTAGTATGAGTGTAAGAAAGATTCGGAAGTTCTTACAATCGGCAAACTACAAGAGAGATCTCTCCCTTTTACCATACAACTCTGAATACTTATATAGAAATAAAAATAAACTACTTGGGAATTATATCAACATACATCCAACTGTAACCAGTTTGTACGTATTACTCTCAGCTACTGAGTTTGTGTGTGTGCATGTGTGTATTCTATTATTACATACAACTAGTGCTTCTAGTGTTATATATTAAGTTTTATTCTTATGTATGTATATATATTTGGAACGGCACGTTACAGTCTACCTGGCACCGTAAATGCAGTTTTCTCCCTACTAGACTGATCTAGTGGTATCTGCCAGAATGCGTCCTTTAAATCGACACTAGATATAAAAATCGTGTCTCCCAACCGACTTAACAAACCTTCGATGTGAGGCAATGGATAGGCATCCTTGACCGTCAGTGCATTCAGCTTTCGAGCGTCCAGACACAGCCGATTCTTCTCGCCCTTACGGACCAGAGTAACCGGATGACTCCATGGACTCTCGCTAATCTCAATGACACCGAGATCAAGCATCCTATCCAGCTCCTTGTACATCAAATTTTGTACCGCCGGAGAGACAGGATAGTGACGATCTTTTACTGGAATGGCATCTCCCGTGTCTATACCGTGCGTTTCTAACTGTGTTTTGCCTAAACCTTCTTTTTTATAGCAAGGAAACTTGTCAATGACCAAATCCAACTTTTGTCGTTGTTTAGGTGACAACTTGTGAATTACGACGTCTAGCGTACTCTCTGTCTCTTCACAGAGATTTACATCGTTAGTCGTAAGACTATCAATGTTGGCGAACAATTTAAATGCCTTCATAAAATCGACCCCCAAGAAAAGTTCGCGATTTAGAGTCGGCACTAAATAAAATATAATGTCCTCACTTTTGTTATTGAAACGTATTCGCGCCCGTATTCGACCGACTATCTTATGATCCGTACCGTCCGCTGTTTTAATAATAGTATGGAAATCGTGTACTTCCAGACCTGACTTCTGTACCAGATCCATGCAATTTCGGCCTAAACACGTGACCGTGGCCCCGCTGTCTAGTAAACCTTCAATATCTACGCCATTTAAATTTATCTTGGTGTACAAACGTGAGTCGTCTCCCTCATATAATGTCGCAGCCGAAATCTCCAACCTAAGTCTCTTGCGTATTTTGTATCGTTCACGCGCCTTCCTAACCCTACTGCTAACCTGACCAGAAATTCTCAACTTCGCCTGATTGTACTCCTGTATACGCACGTGCAAGGGTTTAAGTTCCCTGAGCCGTGGTTCAGGACTTGATTTTACCTCAACACTATTTCTTTTCAAAACTTCAATACGCCCCCTTTCAGACTTCGCTGGTGATTCGCCTACAACTGGGTCTAGACCTCGGTCGACCGCGCCTCCCCAGTTTGAGACGGGTTCTGTGGCAGGTTTCCCCGACACTTCGGACACTTCGGCGTAACTACATTTTCGCGCCCACACTTGTAGCAGAAAATCCGGCGGTTTGGCGAGGGACAGTTCATAAAACTATGACCTTTTTCTTGGCAGTTCCAACAATTCAGGCGGCTATTTGTTATTGCATCTACCTCCAGATCGAAATCAGGACTCCTTTCATCTTCACAAGCGATCTCATGAACCCTCGGCGTTTGAAATTGACGTTGGCCATATTGTTGCCTTTGGCTAAACAGCAATCCTTCTGCCCTTTTGGCTTGTTGGCAAAACTCATTCAAGGAATTGATAGGTACGGCAAAAAGCAAATGTGATAGAGATGGTTTCAAGTTGGCCTTCATAATCTCGATCAAATCCCTTTCGGAGTAGGGTGACCTTTGCTGATTCCTCAATTTCAGTACCGAGTTGTAGAAGTCCTCGAACGATTCCTGTGGCTGCTGACGACGGTCCATTATCTTCTTCTGGAGTTGGAATTCGCTCTCATAGCGCCTGTATTGCCTTAGAAAAGCCCCTTCCAAATCCTCCCAAGTGAGCATCGGTGTTAATTTCCGGACATTCCAATACCAGTCCAAAGCTTGTCCTTCTAGTAGTACATGGAAACTCCGTATCAGCTCATGGAACGAACAACCGTAGTCACGCCGCAGTACGTCTACTCTAAACATGAAATCTTCCGCACTCATCGACCTCATCGTGCCGTCGAACTTGATTCCCCACTTCGACAAATCAACTTTAGCATGCCACCATAACCATAACCGTTCTGCGAACCAGTTGGATGATTATTAAACATTGGCGCGGGTGAAGAAAAGTCCAAACCTGATGGCTGTCCCGTTGCTTGCTGTGGAACTCCTTGCCATATATAACCAGCCTGGGCAGATTGCGCTGGGATGGGAGTTTGTGTCGGTAGGTGCATTGACGTATGTGGAAGATGATGTGCTCCGACTACGTTGTTCGGTTCTACAAATCGAAGATGTTGAGCGTTGACTGGATGTGTTGGCGGTGGAACAGGTGATACGTACGGAAGCTGAGCTGTCGGATTTATCTGTGGTTGTGCGTTGCTCCGATGTGTTGGTGGTGGGATTGATGATGTGTATGGAGTCTGAGCTATGGAACTTCCCTGTTGACTTAAAGCTCGCGTGATTTCCTGTTGCATCATTCGCTGCAAGTCTTGCACTCGAAGTGTCAATTCACTGCATAACCTAACCACGGGATCCGTTCCCCTATCGACGTCATTTGTTGGCAACACCGGATTGTCAGCGGCTCTATTGGCACGGAACTCCCTCTGAACATTTCTAGCCGTGATACTGCTATAGTCTGGAGAAACTATAGTACTATCCGATACCCGGGATTCATTGGATAAATAAGCATTGTCCTGAGCCAAATTGATAAATTGTTGCACAGCCGGCGTTACTGTCGACATGGTAGTGGTGGTCGTCGTCGGAATTGTCGCTACAGTTCTTACGGGCAAGGAAGTTGACGCTAAGGTTGGTACTGAGGTACGTGTTGCCTCTTCCATGGTGAAAATAGTATTAATGTCTCGGCCCTCGGAAATTAGTTGATTTCGTACGGACCTAGTTAAAACCATTCCCCCTAACAACTCGAAGAACTACTTGTCTCTCGACAGGCCACAACAACTATACAGTGTCGATAAATGGTTGGTTAAATTCAAAAAATCAAAAAAAATCAAGGATTATCCGCGTACGGCCCTTTGTTCCAACTTGGAACCATAGGAATCAATATCCGCGTAACCGTAAATCTTGCTAAAAACGAAAGTTTTTTTTTCAAAAACTAAACCTTCAATCGGTATATCAAAAAACAATAACAATAAGCTTATAATGGTGAAATGCCAGGTGTAAATAAAAACGGAATATCAAAAGAATTAAGAACCAAAAATATAAAATAAAAAATATAAAAAGTAAAAGAAATATAAAACTATAAGCTACGAAGATGAAATTGTAAAATGAAAATAAAATATGAAAATCTAAAACTAACCAAAAAAAAAAAAAGATCAAAAAAATAAAAGTTAAAGAACTAAAACTACAAATTTTGAAAATTAAAAAAAAAATATAAAAAATTGGAAAGCAAAATAAAAAAATAAAAAAAATAAAAATTGAAAAGTAAAATGAGGAATTCAAAATAAAACAAAAAGAAAATGTAATATAAAAAAATGATAATTGGAAATAAAAAATAAAAAAACAATAATACCAATATAAAAACTTAAAATAAATGATAAAAAAAAATGAAATATAAAACCGATCAAAAAAACTTAAAAATGTAAACTACAAAATAAAAACTAAAAATGTAAACTAAAAAAAAAATAAAATGAAAATTAAGATTATAAAATAAAATAAAAAATGAAAAAGTAAACCATAAAATGAAAAACTAAAAATACGAAATAAAAATAAAAACTAAAAATACAAAATCGAAATATACCAAAAATAAAAAGTAAGAAATGAAGATATGATTGCTAAAGTCCATAGGATTTTCAGGTGACTGACGTTGAAAAGTGAGGAATCATTTTTAAAAGCTCAGTAAGTGAAAAGAGATAAAAAGATTTTCCTAAGTTCCAGTGTTTCACGAGAGTTTGGTGTAAATGGAGAGACATGTACCGCTTAACACGAGAATAACTGTTGAGAACGTGTCCGTGGTGCAATAAGTTCGAAGGCCAGGTGACCAGGCGAACCCAGACAAACCATGACACGCCCTTCTATCAGAGAACGAGACAATCCCCCATCCTGAGATAAGTTATTGCCCATTCAATGATGTCTTATTCCTGTGGCCGGACTACTATTGAAACTAACTGCAAATGTATTGAGAGTTAGATCTTTAATCATTCCGAGAGCAAAACAACTATATTGGTACTGTACCACTTACAGTGTGACTCCAAAATCACCAAAAATTCCACTCTCTTAAATCATAATCCAGTCCAATACTGTCGCAACGCGGTAGAAATACATACTTTCTTACCGGGACTTACAGTACTGGTATGGCTTAGGATCAAAACTATCAAATGAAATCAAAAAAAAACTGTGGGTTCTAACTGCCGTTCATTGGGGTAACTAGTGTCGCAACGCGTCGAGGATTCTTCGATAACTCAACGGAACTTACACTAGATACATCCAATGAATAGTCAGTTCGAAAATTTTTCTATCTAATGAATTTTTCTAACTGATATGATTCACTTCGGGCCCCACGTTGGGCGCCATTTTGTGGTGCTGCTGTCGGGGAAGCGAAAAAATCCCATTAAGAACCAAACAACTATGGCCCCACGTTGGGCGCCATTTTTGTAATGTAGTTTGGTGGTGATAATAATAAAACGAGTGCTGTCAGAGTGGTAGCGTTGCTGATATGCTTGCGGTTGCCGGGCTTGCAGCTCGCCGGATGGGGTGGTTCTTGCTACTACTCAGGACAAACGTACCTACACACAAAAAAATCATATCAGCAGTAATAAATCAATACAAAGAGAAAAGGGCACCGAGTAGGTTATTGCTGTCTCCCTACTAAATTACCTAGCGAACAATTTGGCTGGCTGGTGTTGTGCCAGCGGTTCGTGTTATATCGTTATATGGGTGCCATTTTGTAACGGCTACTTGGACTGTTGAATCAGCACCGTTATTTTACATGTTATAAAAAAACAAATTTTTGATGTCTACTAGGCTACTATGGGTACTTATCTGTTGTTGTTGTTGTTGGCTTCAAAACGGTTGTTGTAGCTGTTTTGTTGTTGTTGCAGCAGTTACCTCCTGAGATTGGTGTTGTTGTAGCGCCTGTTGTTGTTGTAGCGGTTACCTCCTGAGATTGGTGTTGTTGTAGCGCCCGTTGTTGTTGTAGCAGTTACCTCCTGAGATTGGTGTTGTTGTAGCGCCTGTTGTTGTTGTAGCGCCTTTTGTTGTTGTAGCGCCTGTTGTTGTGACCACTACTATGGCCGGAGTTTCGAATTATGGTGCTGAGATTCTAGACGCTTCTGTTACTATGTCCTTGTCGCAACAGCGGTAGTTGTTTTGTGTTATAGACAGTAGTGCTGGCAAAGTATTGAGTAATGGGTACCGAGTATCGAGTATTTGCCCCTTTTTTTGGATACTCAATACTCAAAAGTAGTTACTCAATACTTTCTGAGTTGTATTTTTAAGCAAGTTGAGTGGGTAAAATAGTGCAGAAAAATACATCACTGTATAAAAAGACAACAATGTGTAATACCGTGTTCACATATGAAATTTAATTGAGTCAATATTTGGTTAATTGACAATATTATTTTAAGTGTTCAGGCATACGTAATTTTCAGCTTGCTCAATAATCATTTGACAGTTGGATAACAATACAAAAAATACTCTAAATGGTTGTTGTGTTTCTATGTAAACAAACTTACTTTCACATTGACTTTTCAATGATTTCTTTTTTTTTTTTCTTTTGTTGACATTTGCCATTTTATACAATTTTGTTCACTAAACACAGTTTTGAACAGTGTTGCATTAGAAATCTTACTCAATATTATAAAAATTTCGTACTTATTGCGCAATAACTAATTGAGATTTTATATGGAATATTGAGCTCAATAATGGCGTTAATTGCGATTATCGCAATTAAGGTTCATATCTGACCACGCTATAAGCTACAAAATTAAACCAACCGCCGAAATAAAGCTGTCTATTATCTCTTAAGTTGTTGTTAATGTTGAATTAAAAGTTAGCTTTACATTTATTTTTGATTTAATAATAAAAGACATACAAAACCAATAATAGTTGAAGATCTATTTTTATTTTTTGAAGAAACTACTTCAATTTGCAGATAAAAACTATGCGTTACAATTTCAAAAAAATCCGTTAAAAGTATCGAGTAGTATTGAGTACCCAAATGAAAAGTATTGAATATTATTGAGTAATGGAAAGTAGTAGAATTTGCCAGCACTAATAGACAGTGGTTGTATGTGGCTGTTCTTGTGGAATCAAACTTTGAGGTTCTTGTTGTCTTGCTGATGACTCGAGATGTTGTTGTTATTGGTGTCGTTCTTCACCCTCATAGATGGGGCGACTTGAGTCGTTGAAATTATTTGTGCTTGAATTCGACGGTGTTTCATTTGTGTTCACACTTACAACAGTTTGTATGCTGTCTTTTCTTGTTGAATGGGATTCCCCTTGATATTCCAGCTGCTCATGTTGGTGTTTTTTGACCTTGCTGTTGTCTGTTGTTTTGGCTGCACACGCAACAGTCAAGCTGTGACGTCCTCCCACTCCAATTGTAACGCTTTCTCCATTGCTGCTACTACAGTTGATCACCCAACATGCGACGACTTCAAACTCAACAGAAAAAATTTTTATAACTTTATTCTTTATCTTTGAATCAAACTTTGCAGGCTAACATTTACAATGTGAATTCAATTTTTATCGCTTTAAATTTATTCTTTTCTCCGAATCACTACCGCACTATAACCAAGCTCATTCTAGAATGAATCTATCCTCCATCTTTTTTTCTTAGTTTTTTTTTCAAAGCACGCTTGGCGCTGTTGCATTTTTTTCTTATTTGGCGTTGCCATATCTCTTGATCGATTGAGTTGCATTTTTTTGTTTTTGGCGTTGCCAAAATTATCATTGGACAGGGTGCACACAACAGTACGGGTGATTAGATCTATGTAAATATATTTAGTATGGCATCGTTACCAGTGGTAAAAAGATAAAGAAACATTTTAAATATTGAAGATAAAGTTAAAATATTTGGCTTGTCGGGTTTAGTGACTTTTTTCAAATCACTACCAAAATTTTATCACTAATAGAATTTTAAATTCTGATTAAAATAAAAAAAAAATGGGCGGTCAGGCCTATTTTCGAGTGGGTGGGGCTCCAAAGTTTGGAATATATTCAGCTATATCTTGAAAACTACAATTTTAAAAATTTTATTAGACGATATATATAACATATGATAGGTATTCAAAAGACCTTTCCAACGATGTATAACATGACCTATTTATATTGACCACTTATTGATAAATTTCGCAAAATTATTTTTTGATCCGAATTTTTTTTTTTTAATCTAAAAAATCCGGGAAAATTTCTGTATGAATAAGTAGATAAATTACAATATTTTCAAGTCAAGAAATTAAGCTTTAATTTAAGGTATAACATGACCATGTAGGTAATACAAATCCGAAGATATTAAAGAAAGATTATGACATTTCACTATAAAAAATACAATCTGTACTATGCGAAGCCGGTGTTCTGCATACCATAGAGGAGAAAGGCTTCCGTCCGGCCATAGGCCGGCAATACAGGGAATCTGTAATATGCGAAGCCGGTGTTCTGTATATCATGGAGGAGAAAATCCTTCCGAAAATGTGTTTCTTGAATTTTTCAGATCTTATAATTCTATGATTATAGTACCTACAGACACATATGATACCTTAAATTAAAACCTAATGTCTTGGCTATTTATATTAATAAACTGAAATAACAATTATATTGACTTATTTACAATTTTTTTAGATATTAAAAAAAATTCGGGTCAAAAAATATTCTTTTCGGATTTAACCGATAGTCAGTCCATATTTTATAATCATGATATATATCGGTGGAAAGGTATTTTTAATACCTTTAATTTAGTGTATTACAAATTATTAGAAACCCAGTAGTTCCCGAGATATAGGCCTCTATAGTTTTAAATTTAAGGGCCCGACCCCTCGAAAATAGGCGTGACCGCCAACAAATTTTTTTTTTTGCTTTCATCTCCTCTAAAGGCCCTATTTGATGAAAGTCTTATTTTTTTTTTTTTTTTTTGAGCAAATTCACTAAAACCGACTTGTTCCAAATAAATAACGAGCATTCAAAAATAATATGAGTTTTAAAATGCTAGCTCAAAAATACGAAGTTTAAGAAGAATTATTTTTTTTAATATAAATATGTATGTACACCAATGTTCACTTGTTAAAAAATATTTAAAAACTCTATAATCAAAATGTAATTCGATTAACCGTGAAAATCGATTATCCGTAATGCTTCTGGTCCCGTCCATGACGCATAATCGAGGCCCGACTGTAACATACTGTTGCAATAACAAATACTTTATCAGTTGCAAAAATACGTAATTTAATGCCTTTTTTCGTTTTACATATTTATTACTAGGATACTATTTTATGCAACTCTGAAAAAAAGTATGCTAAAAAGTATGTTTTGTTCACATCGATCATACGGTTTATAATTTACATTTTCAAATGTTGGTATGTTAAGTACATTTGACATAATCTATAAAAAAAAAATCTTAAAACAGCTGATTTCTGTATGTGTATAATAAAAAATTAAATTTATAATTAAATAAAACTGTATTTTAAAATGGAATGAGAGATTTTTGTTTTACTATAAATTATATTTATTAAAATTTCAATTAATTTTAGCCGCCACAAAATTTTTGTTATAAAAAACAGCTGATGTCAGATGGTTTGTCACAAGAAAATAGAACTCGTTCTAAATAAAAAATGTCATGTGTATTGCACACATAGAAATAACACATGCTATTGTTTGAAGGTGTTCAGACTATATGTACAAATTTTACATGCGAAAAAGTGACATTCCATACGACAAATACACACAATGTGAACACACCTTAAATGCGGTTTGTTAAAAAGTCCATTCCATTCATTTCTAATTTGTAAACTAACAAACCCAAACATAACCTAAAATACATTGAACAAACTTATGTGTTTTATAAACAATAATTGCTAATGTCGATGCAAATAAGTAAATGATGAAATTTTTTTAGAAATCAAAAATAACTAAAACAAAAAAAAAAAAAAAAAAAAAAAAAAAAAGGAAAAACTAAATTAATAAAATAAGAATTAATAATATAAGAGTTAACAAAAATATTGGTTGTTTTTAAACCTCAGAGTTTTGCTGGCGTGGTGTTGGTTGTGGGGCTGAATTTGGCATCATTGGGGACAAGTTGATTGAGGCTCCCTTGTAGCATTTAATTTTCCGGCCTATTAGGATGACTATTATCAATAATGACAGAAGTAATGCCAACGAGCCGATATGCGGATGATGAAGTACCGGATACTTTACTTCTCTTGGAAGATCTTTGATGTCTGATAGCTGTCTTTGGATGGTGGTGAGCTCATCTAATTTGGTATCTAAATCGATGTTTGGTGCTAGTAGCCTCTTGACCTCGGAGGGTTTGCCAATTGCCGTAATATTGCCAAACATGGCATATGAAGTATGAAGAGTAGTGATACTAGTTTCATGCCCATGGATAGCTAGTAACTTTCCCTTGATGATACAAGTTGGTTTCATGGACAGGAGACCAGATCGGTTGACGGTAAAATGTATGGTTTCAGAGTTGCACACTGCAGTTAGCTCTAATGGATTTGGTGTTGCATAAAGCCAACGATTGATAGTGTTTAGTGCGATAAAATAAACTTTGTTCTGTATGTTCCCGAAACTACATTGTGGGGATGTCTTGTTGTTAAACAGAGCAATTTCGCAGGAATAGCTGATTGAGTCTTGAGTAACGCTGACTTGTAATGTAGTGCAAAGATATATGTCGCTCCTTGCCACAATACATTTATTGAATTGACGTGTATTTAGAGTCAGATATTCATCTCGGTGGCTGTTCACAGCGAGATATTCAATATTAGTTGTTATAGCAATAGCCGTGTTGTTGATCTCGGTGGGTATAGGGATGACCTTGAAGAGCTCAAAATGTTTCTGGTTCACTAACGGTAGTTCAATCATGAAGATGACACTCTCCTGTGTTACTGTACCCTTGACGCTCATGATTTTGTATAATTCCAGCAAGTCAGTATCTTCAACTGGTAACGAGCGACCAATAGGAAGGTTGCCTTTTATCTTAGCTATCTCTGTTTTTAATTGTTTTGGTGTGAGGAGAAGTAAACTTATTTTACCGTGATTTGAGTGCGTAAGGGCAGCGACAAGCTCTGTCTCAATTCTTTGTAATTCTGCCGCAAGTGTATTTAATTGAATCGCCATGGACATTAGATTATGGGTGTGTCGTAAATTTGAGTTCTCGTCTCTAACTGCATTCAAATCATTATAGATGCTTGTCTTGAGCTCTGAGAAATGCAAATGCATCTCATTCTCGCCTTGCTTGAGAATATTAATTGTCGAATTTATTACCGAAGTTTGGTTTTTGAGTAGCAGATGCAAATACTCCTCGTCTTGCTTTACATTAGCTATAGTTTGAGCCATTTGTTCTGCATAATCCGAATCCAGGACTCCAAATAGAGCATGAGCCATATTCCCTACAATATCTAGTGCAGCTCTTCGGGTTCTTCTTGGAGTTAAAAGGTCTGATTCTTGAATGAGATTGTCCCACGTGTGCTGAAGTTCGAGGTAGAGCATTCTACATGATTCAGTAGTTATTGATTGTTCGCATAATTTTGAAAATGTTGTTATTCCGGCTTCCAGAACGTTGTTCCTTTCCCAAATTGGTGTGAGATCGTAATATATAATAAATTTCCAGGTAGCAGTTACCAATTTTGTCGACCCTATGCCTTCGAAATATAATCTTGGGTTGGAGGAAAATTCCGTGACATTGACTGGAGAGGCTAGTATTATCGGCAGTAGAAGCAGCGAAATAAAAAGTGTACTGACGATTCCTTGCGAAGCATATGATACTACCTTCCGTTTTGGCTGTATAGTATCGCCTTCTGATGAGAGTTGTCTCTTTTGCGATGTTGGCTTATCATATTCGGAGTGTTCTATGTGAAAATCGTTGAGCAGGGGCGCCAATCTATGAATTGGCCTCTTGAAGGTTCCCTTAGCTGTTTTGACGTCGCAGACCCTAATAAGTCCATCATCTCCCTTGTAAATTCGGCTGATTTTTCCCAGTGGCCATTGTAGTACAGGAGTATTACCTTCCTTGAGAATAACAAGCATGCCTTCAATGACGTTTGGTGAAGGAGACTTCCATTTTCCCCTTTGTTGTAGCTCATGTAAATATTTTTGTGTCCATTCCTTCCAGAATTTGTGATTAATCTCTGAAGTTATTTTCCACCTTGCATCTAATAGTAATTTTGGAGATTGGGCATTTACATCTACGGCTGATGTTAATGGCTCACCTACTAGAAAATGGCCTGGTGTAAGAGCTTGAAGATCTTCGGAATTTGAAGAGAGAGGAATTAAAGGTCGCGAGTTTAGGATGGCTTCTATTTCAACCACTACTGTTTCCAATTCCTCATATGTAAGTGATGCAGCGGCCACACTTCTCAGCAGCAGATGTTTGGCTGATTTAACTGCCGCTTCCCAAAGGCCACCGAAATGAGGGGCTCTTGGTGGAATAAATTTAAAAGTAATTGATTGATTGCTGCATACTCGTGTAATTTTTTCTTGGGCTGATTGAGAATATATTGATTCTTCTAATTCAAATAATTTGTTGTTTGCTCACCTCTTATCATATTCGGAGTGTTCTATGTGAAAATCGTTGAGCAGGGGCGCCAATCTATGAATTGGCCTCTTGAAGGTTCCCTTAGCTGTTTTGACGTCGCAGACCCTAATAAGTCCATCATCTCCCTTGTAAATTCGGCTGATTTTTCCCAGTGGCCATTGTAGTACAGGAGTATTACCTTCCTTGAGAATAACAAGCATGCCTTCAATGACGTTTGGTGAAGGAGACTTCCATTTTCCCCTTTGTTGTAGCTCATGTAAATATTTTTGTGTCCATTCCTTCCAGAATTTGTGATTAATCTCTGAAGTTATTTTCCACCTTGCATCTAATAGTAATTTTGGAGATTGGGCATTTACATCTACGGCTGATGTTAATGGCTCACCTACTAGAAAATGGCCTGGTGTAAGAGCTTGAAGATCTTCGGAATTTGAAGAGAGAGGAATTAAAGGTCGCGAGTTTAGGATGGCTTCTATTTCAACCACTACTGTTTCCAATTCCTCATATGTAAGTGATGCAGCGGCCACACTTCTCAGCAGCAGATGTTTGGCTGATTTAACTGCCGCTTCCCAAAGGCCACCGAAATGAGGGGCTCTTGGTGGAATAAATTTAAAAATAATTGATTGATTGCTGCATACTCGTGTAATTTTTTCTTGGGCTGATTGAGAATATATTGATTCTTCTAATTCAACTAATTTGTTGTTTGCTCCCACGAAGTTAGTAGCATTGTCGCAATATAGTGTCTGACAATGGCCCCTTCTGCTGATAAATCGTCGCAATGCTCCTATAAAGGCTTCTGTGGACAGATTGGACACAACTTCCATGTGAATGGCCTTAGTTGCAAAACAGCAAAATACTGCGATATAAGCCTTGTCTGGTCTTTTGCCCCTAATTTTGTGATGTATCCAAATCGGTCCAAAATAATCAACTCCTGATGTAATGAATGGACGTCGTGGCGTCACTCTGTCAGCTGGTAGGTTTCCCATTAATTGTTTAAACAGCATTGGCTTAACCTTGGTGCATCGTATGCATTTGTGGACGGTACTGCGCGCGACTGATTTCCCGTTGGTAATCCAGAACTGCGCCCTGGATGCAGCCAACAATGCTTGTGGGCCGCAATGACGATTTTCTTCATGTAGCATTTGCATCAATAACCCCACCATAAAATGATTGTGTGGTAAAATTGCTGGATGCTTTGCCTTGAATGGTAATGTTGATTGCTCCAGACGACCGCCTACATGCATTACCTGGTATTCATCCAAGAATGGATTTAATGAGGCCAAAGAACTGGATTTATGCACAGGTGTTTTGTGTAATAATCTTTCCAGTTCTTCCCCAAATTCCGAAGCTTGCATGATTTTGATGATAACATTCAGAGCTTCTTCCATTTCATGTGCATCGAGCGCCTTGTGGGGTGGGCGACAAATTTTCGTAGTTTTGGAATTTGTGATGAATCTCAAAACTTAACCGATCGTGCGCTGAAGAGTCTTGAATGAGTTTCGATGGTTTATTCGATTTATGCAGTCTTCGTATCCTTGCTGCGAAGTAGATATTGTCAAAACATGTTTTGTTATTTTTCGTTCTTCGTTGCAAGGTATATCAGAAACTTGTGGAGGTGAGTTCGTCCACTCACTTTTTTGTCCCGATAGAAATAGCGGACCATAGAACCAAATCGAATGTTGTGATAGGTTTTCTGGTGCTAGTCCTCTGGATATTGCGTCAGCTGGATTTTGTTTAGAATTGACATGTCGCCATTGATCTGAGTCACTTAATTCATGTATTTTGGCTATCCTGTTTGCCACAAAAGTGTGAAAGGATGCTGCAGTCGAATTTATCCAAGCAATGACAATCTTTAAATCTGTCCAGAAATAGTTTGCAGTATTTTGTAGGCGAAGATCTTTCTTTACTCTATTTGTCAGCTCCACCCCTAGTACTGCTGCACATAGTTCCAGCCGAGGCAGCGTCTGTTTTTTAATGGGTGCTACACGGGACTTGGAACATATTAGTCTTGTTGATACAGTTTTGTCTTTGTATGTTGAACGAATATAGATTGCCGTTCCATAAGCTCGTTCCGATGCATCAACAAACGTGTGAAGCTGCGTTGTTACTGGTCTTTCGGTTTTTAGTACGAACCGATCGATCTTAATTTTGTTTGATGCTTCTATGCTTGTTCGAAAGTTATTCCATACGTTTTGACGATCCTGGGGTAATTCATCATCCCATGAAATTGGTAATTGCCACAGCTCCTGCAAAAATATTTTGGCTCGTACGACCACTGGCCCAAAAATTCCTAGTGGGTCAAATATCTTGGCAAGTTCTGAGCTTACTATTCGTTTTGTTACACCCCTTGCATAATTTTCCGATGGAACTTGTGCTCGTCCGCATAATTGATCAGACTTTGACAGCCATATTAATCCAAGTGTTTTAATCGAGCAGTTTGAGTTTTCGTCCAAGTCCAAGTTGATCTCCTGGTCCTCAGGTGCAATACCATTTAGCAACTGGGAATGATTTGAACACCATTTCCGAAGTTAAAAACCAGCCCTTTTTAGAATTAAGTTAAGTTGTTGTTGTGATTCCAATGCAGTACAGATAGAGTCGGTCCCGCTTAGGCAATCGTCCACATAAAAATCATCACGTAGTATTGATGCACCTAGTGGATATTTCGTGGCATTTTGAGTCGCTAGGTGTTGAAGGCATTTGGTAGCTAGGTATGGAGCTGAGGAGGTGCCGTAGGTGACAGTTTTGAGACGATAATATTTGATATCTTGATGTTTATTATATCTCCAAATGATGAGCTGGAACATCTGGTCTGAATCATTGACTTGAATTTGTCGGTACATTTTTTCGATGTCTGCAGTGAAGACGAATTTATGCATCCGAAATCTCAGCAGTACTGAAAATAGCTCACTTTGTACAGTTGGTCCGGCATGAAGGATGTCGTTGAGTGAGGAGCCACTGGATGTTTTAGCTGATGCGTCAAACACTACTCGCAATTTTGTAGTTGAAATTTCTGGTTTCAGCACGCAATGATGAGGCATGACGTAATGTACATCAGGAATGTCATCTTCCTGTATTTCTTCCATATGCCCCAAGGATTCATATTCTTCCATAAATTTATTGTATTCTGCTCTAAGTTCTGGCTTAAGGTTCAACCGTTTTTCCAATGACAAAAATCGATTGAAAGCCATTGTTTTAGAAGTTCCGAGAATTGATGGATTCTCTGCAAATGGTAAGCGGACAACGAATCTCCCGTCCTTGTTTCTTTGTAAGTTTTGTAAGAAATTATCTTCACATCGTTTCTCAGCTAAAGATAATGCACGTTCTGAATTATTTGCCTCTTCAAGTTTCCTGAACTTTTCAATGAGCTCGTTTGTTGTTTGCTGTTCTGGGGTAAATACTGCACAAGTAACCAAGTTGTTGTCGTTGTTTTCTTGTAATTTACCCGTTACGACCCAGCCCAAAGCTGTATTTTGTAAAATTGGTAAGTTCTTGTTGATCCTTATTTGCTGTGGTCGCATCAGTTGGTGATAAAATTCTGCGCCGATCAGCATATCAATTTTGTCAATTTCATTGAAACATGGATCTGCTAGAATAATATTATCAGGAATATTCCAATCTGATGTGTTGAATGATTGTGTAGGCTGAGATGATACAATGGTTGGGAGTACAAATGCTTGGATTCTGGTAGTATAATTGCCTGAGCATGCATATAGCTCTAAATTGATTCGTCGAGATGCGTTGTGAATCTTACGGCCTATTCCTTCAATGCGCAAAGAAGAATCTGAAGAGTCCAATGATAACTTGTTTAACACTCGATTTGTGACCAGATTGACTTGTGATCCAGAGTCTAGAAGAGCACGGAATATGCCGGTGCGGCCATTGGTTCCAATCACCTTTACTCTTGCTGTGGCGAGTAATACATAGGTGTTGCCGCTGAGTTGCGTGTTTGTTGCAGCTACGATTGGGGAATTTTTGTCTGAAGTAGTGGCTGGATTTTGCGTATTGTCAAAACTTCCAACAGAGGTTTTTGATGAACCTTGTTTTGGTTTTTCTAAATGCAGCAATGTGTTGTGCCTTTTTGCGCACCTTGAGCACATACCTTACAATTTGGATTTGCTGTAGCTGCCGTTGTAACCTTGGTTCTATCCTTCCCCCCTCCAGATTCGCACGATTTTCCTCGCGTTTCCAATGCTTGGAATCTATGCTCTATGAATTTGAGCAGTTCATCAAGACTAGGGGTGCCAGACGTACTGTTTTTAGCAGTACGCGTACTGTTTTTTTTTAAATGTACTGTTTTATGCACAAGACTCAAAACAGTACGCAAATGTACTGTTTTTACACCTTGTACTGTTTTTTGTACTGTTTTTTCGTTAAAAGCTTATTTATATTAAAATTGAAAAAATATTGATAAGAAAAAATTTTTATTCAGTGTATTGCTTTATTAAAAAAAGGATATATTTATTGGGGTTTAATCCACTTTAAAGTTGATTAGGAGATCAGTGTTAATGGCTCTAAAGCATTGGTGTCCAAAAAAATTTGTTTGTCATTATGATATGAATACAACAGCAATTGTTTTATGAAATAGACATCATTGCTCTAAAGGCATTTCTAACCATTAAACATTGTAGATTAACATGACGATTAATAAAAAAACAAATTGGATTTCATAAAAATATCGTTGGTTATACAACGTATTTAAATACATTTTTCGAAAAACTGATGGCACACTTAATTTTAAAGTAGTCATGTTATAGGGGGTTAAGATAAAATGTTACTTGGATTTTTTTCAATAAATGATACTTCTTGATTTTTAAATAATAAATTTCTACACCATGTAAATTGGAACAGCATTAGTCTTACTAAAAATATTGAAAAAAGGAGTAAAATTGAGTTGACATTAAATTTAAAGTTCACTTTTGTAATGTAAATTAATACATATACAGATTGATTTACAAAAACTAATAAATTTAAAACTTTGTATTACAAGCAAAGCAAAACTATTGTAATCTAAAAGGACTTTGATTATATAAAAGATACAATATGTCATTAAAATTGTATTTTCTATGTACCTTCTTCAAAAACGTTCATAATATATGTTATGATCTCATATTTTTAAGTATTTTTAACAATTTTTTGTTGCTTATTAAATTAATATTACAAAAATGTTATTACATGAATAAAGAGTTATGTTTTCGTTAAAAAATAAAATGTACTGTTTTTTTTTGAATTGTACTGTTTTTTGTATAAGATGTACTGTTTTTCCGTATTTCAAATCTGGCTACCCTAATCAAGACTTACGAGGCTCTTGTTGTCTTCGAGTGATTGCTCAAATATTGTTTGAGTTGAGGGATCAAGCTTCTTCAATAGTATGTGGACGATTATAGCGTCCCATTTGTCTACCGGAAGTCCCTGTGCCATTAGACCATGGGTGCATTCTTTTGTGAGGTCATGTATACTTTTTAGAGCTTGAGCTGTTTCATTTTTCACTTGTGGATGAGAGAGCAAGTTGTTGAGTAATGTTGTCACAATGAGCCTTTTGTTATCGTACCTACTGACGAGAATATTCCATGCGATTGCATAATTTGCTGTTGCAATTGGCAAATGGTTTATCAGCCTTTTTGCTTCATCTGTTAGATGTGTCGTCAAATAGAACATTTTTTCCACTTCGCTCATTGCTGAATTGTGAATTAGTTGAGTATAGAGGTCTTTGAAAGCTACCCATTGGAGATAACTGCCGTTGAATTTTGGAATCTGAATTTTTGGCAGGTGTGGTTGACACTGCTCAATTCTGTTGATGTGTTGTGGAGTACTTTCATTGGAAAGACCGCCTTGTTGTTGTAGAGTACATTTAATGTTGTGGACTTCGGCTTCCGTTTCGTAGAATTCATCCAACGTGTACCCATCTATTTGTTCTTTGGTGGTTAGTTGCCATAACATGTCATTGTTTCTCGAAAGATCACTCATATATTTATCAATGAGCGTTAATTTTGCTTGATACTGTGCTGCCTCATGCATTTCTTCAGCCATAGCTTCGTCCATTGTTCGTCTTAGCGCTCTTGTTAGCGCCCGCTGATTACGAAGAATTCTACTCGTACTTTCGTCAATTTGTGGCTCTCCCTGTATGCAGCTGCTGGCACCTTCATTCTCTTTGAGTTGTTTAGTTGCTGTATTTGAGAGTCTCTTGATTTCAGACTCAAATAGCTCTTTATACTTGAGTGTGTCGCCTGAAGTACGCAAGTACTGGTCCGTAAAATATTCGTGCTGCACTGGAATATTTGATAGACACCTTAGTTTGTTGTCAGTGCTCTCAAATTCTAGCCATGCAGTGTCAAGTCGATGTAAACGTTCCAGGTAGTACTCCTTCGTTTTTCTTGTTGCCGAGTCCTTTTTATAGTTTCGGATTATGGCCTCTATTTGATCCGCCGTCTTTTGTTGCTCTGCTATTAGGACGTCAAATGATGCCATGGTTGATGATTTGTTGTTTTTATGAACCAACTGTTGTGTGGTGTAATATTTTTTGTGTGACCCTGTGCCAAGTTACAGGATCGTCGGATCACCAATTGTAGATTTTGGTGGATTGTTGAACGCTGCGTGTAGCGTTGTTTTTAGTATTAAAAGTCCCTTACCGCTGGTGGGGGGAAACTAATAATTCAAAAACTTTGTTTTTTGATGTAATCCTGTGCCAAGTTACAGGACCGTCGGGGTCACCAAATGTAAAATCGACGATGTCAAAAATAAGTTGAACACCAAAGGTTTCCTTTGGAGTTCAGAATTTGTTAATTTAGCCTAGGTAGAAACACCTTATGCTAATATAAAATGTGTTGATTTGGGCCTGAGTAGAAACACTAAGACCATGTAGTAATAACAAAAGTTAATCTTTGTTTACCTTAATGTTTTTATTTTGGTGGTTCTTTTATACAATTTAATTGCTTACGTCTAACTTAAATTAATAATTAAAATATTCAATTTCAGTAATTATAAAAAATGCCTTTAGTTGTATTATTGCAATATTGCATAAAATAAGGTAAATGACATTTAGTTTTTTATTGTAACATTAAACGATTGTAGAGGCAATGACTGCAATAAACAATTTCAAGGGCAAATGACTAAATATTGTCGTATATGCAATTTTGAAGTTTTAGTAAATATGTAAAATTATTTTGCTTTCTTTTGGTTTTATTATGGTTAACACATTTAATCAAAATAAAATTAATTTGTGAATTTTGTGGATTATTAGAATTTTGTGGATTATTTATTAGAATTTTTGTGCATTACAAGCAATAATTGTTTTATAAATTTCCCTACAAAATCTAAACGGGAGCTTGTGCATTGTTTTAGATAAAATGTAAAAAAACAGCACATTAGAAATTTCTCTATAAATTCCAAACGGGAGCTTGTACATCATATCGGCAAACAGGAATTAATAGCTAATAAGTGTAGAAATCAAATAACGTATAGATTTTTCCACCACAAAATGGAACATAGGGGGTATGCCCTATCAAACTTTCATGTTTTAGATAAAATGTAAAAAAACATCATATTAGAAATTTCTCTATAAATTCCAAACGGGAGCTTGTGCATCATATCGGCAAACAGGAATTAATAGCTAACAAGTGTAGAAATCAAATAACGTATAGATTTTTCCACAAAAAAATGGAACATAGGGGGTATGCCCTATCAAACTTTCATGTTTTAGATAAAATGTAAAAAAGCAGCACATTAGAAATTTCTCTATAAATTCCAAACGGGAGCTTGTGCATGATATCGGCAAACAGGAATTAATAGCTAATAAGTGTAGAAATCAAATAACGTATAGATTTTTCCACAAAAAAATGGAACATAGGGGGTATGCCCTATCAAACTTTCATGTTTTAGATAAAATGTAAAAAAACAGCACATTATAAATTTCTCTATAAATTCCAAACGGGAGCTTGTGCATCATATCAGCAAACAGGAATTAATAGCTAATAAGTGTAGAAATCAAATAACGTATAGATTTTTCCACAAAAAAATGGAACATAGGGGGTATGCCCTATCAAACTCTCATGCTTTAGGTAGAATGTAAAAAAACAGCACATTAGAAATTTCTCTATAAATTCCAAACGGGAGCTTGTGCATCATACCGGAAAGCAGGAATTAATAGCTAATAAGTGTAGAAATCAAATTCCGTATAGATTTTTCAACAAAAAAAATGGAACATAGGGGGTATGGCCCAACAAACTTTCATGCTTAAAATGTTAAAAAACTGCACTTTAGTAATTTCTGTACTTAAAATATTTAAGTTTGTTAGGTACGTCACCCGATTTCTACATTTACAAGCTAATAGTTTTCGCATTCCAATATGATGCACAAGATCCTGTTCAGGATTTATAGATTATTGCACTGGAATTTTTCATATACTTATTGCTAATAAATTATAATGCACACAATTCTTTTAATGCACAAAATTCATTATTAAATTTTATTATTTTATTAGATGTACTTTAATTTTTTATTTGCATCGTTATTTATTAATTTATTTGCATCATTATTTATTAATTGATTTACATTAAAATTATTATTGTTTTAAAAAAAGCACATGATTTGTTCCATGTGATTTATCAATAACAAATCTACAAGATGATGCATGAACAACAACAAACAATTTTCACCACTCTATACAAAAAGTTTGTTTTGATAAAACAGCTGTTACGGTTTGATAAAGTTTCGTTGAGTTTGTTTTGTTCACGGCGATTGATTTATCAATAACAAATCTACAAGATGATGCATGAACAACAACAAACAATTTTCATCACTCTAGAAAAAAAGTTTGTTTTGATAAAACAGCTGTTACGGTTTGATAAAGTTTCGTTGAGTTTGTTTTGTTCACGGCGATTGTTTTTAATGACCTTAAAATATTTCGACTGACGTAATTTGTTATGAATTTCTATAAAACTCACCTCGGTTTTTATACTAATTACCATGGTGAAATACTTTACAAGGTGACAGCATTGCAACAATAACAACAAGGCAAGAACAACAGGCATTTTGGTTTGTGTAATAATTTCGTTACTGTCAAAAACATCTGGCATAAAATAAAGAATACAAACATGGATAAAAACAGAACAAAAAAACTAACACACTATTTAATATAAAATAGTTCTTTAACACTTTTGAACTACTTTCCGCAGATAAAAAGGCGACAAAAACTCACTTTTTCAAATACAAAATAATTGTTTACTTTTTAATATAAGCCTTGACTATTTGTAAACAAGTTTTGACATTTTTATGATATCAAGAATTTCACCATGAATAGAGCAAAAAATAATCAGCTGGCGCTATGCTGTCACCTTGTTTTCACGTGTTTTTCTCTCTATTCTTCTTCTTCTTTCTCTTTCTGTCGTCGCGGTGCGTACTGCGCGGTGATTTTCAGATCGAAAAGAAAAAACTCGGTTTGTTTTTTGGATTATGCGAACCTAAAATATACGGGAATTTTGTGATCTCTAAGATGGTGCGCCCTCTATTGGCTGCTGCTATGTATGCAGTAAGTTAGCTTACCGTACTTTTAAAAACAGAGTTGTTTCTGACAACAGTGTTGCATTTTTGCGTGCTGACAAGTCCCAATCTTTGCGAAATTAGACCCGGGTCACAACTGCCACTTTTGTTGCTCAACTTTTGAGTTTATTGGTAAAAAGGGAATGAAGGTACCAAACAAGAATGATAAAATAAAGATTACGCCATGCGCATGATTTCCCGTTATGTGACGTAGAAGGGCCATTCTAAGGGTTACCAATAATGTTTCATGTGTTAGAATTAAAATTTCTTGCGAAAAATGTGTGTTTTATGTGATAGTTGGCAACCTTGCAATTGAAATCTCTGAGAGTTCTAAAATAAAATCTGTTTAAAAAAGAAAAACAAACAAAACAAAAAACAACAAAAATATAAACATGAAGAGTGCAGTGAGCAAATGCAAGCAAAAAATGAGTAAAAAAAACAAGTGAGAAAAAATTAGCCAATAGAGACACAGACCTAATGCGCAGAACATTTTAAAATTTTACGCGCGTTGGCGTAATCTTTATTTTATCATTCTTGGTACCAAATACCACTCTTCTTTCCCCTCTCACACTCAAACACAAAAGTTGAGCAGCAAAAGTGGTAGTGTGTGACCCGGGACTTAATGACCTTTTTAAAAATTCGAAATGACGATTTTTTATCAGGATATAGACGATTTTTTCCGAAATTAATCTGGTCCTGGTTGAAATAATGATTACAAATCGATATAGATAAATCATAGGTTAAGACGATTAAATAAGGAAACTATACAACAATGTGTAATTAAAGTACATTAAATAACATCACTGTATAAACTACCTTTGTTGTCGTTTTATTTTTTTTTGTATATTGTGTACATTTAACAGAACAGATTGACATTGGTATTCTTTATTAGTAGTTTGTTGCAAATAAAATTTGGTTGTAAACTAATGATTACAAATCGATTTAGATTTAAATAAAGAAAACTGTAATTTAAAAAAAAAACTTTCACAAACAAAAATAAATTTTATTGTTTATGTAAACATTGGTGCTTCAGATGCTGTTTGTGTTATATTTAAAATTTGATTGAATAAATCGATTTATGTTCCTTTGTTCCAATGGGAATGTGAACAACTAACAGGTAAATATAATTGTCTACGTTTTTTAATAAAAAGTAGTAGGAATATTGTACAAGGGAGCTAACACATAATTCGCTTATATGTATGTACCTACATGTATCTAAATTAAAAGTTTAGCAAAAATATAGTTTTTAATTAAATGATTTAATACAGAACTTTCGTATTTATCATGATAAATTCTCATATACAAAAGCATTCATATACATAAATAAATTAAAGAAAAAAATAATGTATAAAATTTATTTTTTATTGAATACACTTTTCACGAAATGTTATAATTGAATATTTGAATTGAATTGAATAATTAGTAAAAAAAGTTCGAGTTAAATTTAACTGAAGTAATTTCTTCAGTTGGCTCTTAAATGACAAAAGTAAAAAAATCAATTGTAAAAATAAATTTAAACATGAATAAGGAATTAAATGATTCATATTTTTGGTCCATGGAAACTTTTGACATATATTTTTAAACGACCTTGCCAATTATACCTATGTACATATTTGTAGTTTCATTAATAAACAAGTTAGAAAATACTTTATTTGTCGCCTTTAAAAATTCCCATTGAAAGGCACACACAAAAACGAACATTCGGTGTATTATTGTTTTTCTTAAATTGTAAAAATAGAGATTGAAGGCTCAGTTAGCCGACTGTAATGGAATGTAACTGCAACAGTAAGAAACAGCTAATGGATATTGTTATGTAATGCAAATGGTTATGGAGATGTAAAGTAAAGCTAGATTTACACGATTGAAATTTTCTTCAAAATTGCTCTTTAAAATGCTTTGAAAAAATTTTGCTGGTTACACGAGTTTGAAGCAGTTTGAAGAGCAATATTGAAGAAAATTTCAATCGTGTAATACTATGGTTCCACGACGACTTGAATCACCTGCTTCGCCTTCTGAATCATGTTTATGAATCTTGCTGTTTACATGACTAATAAACTTGATTCGATTTGACAGTTGTTTTTAATAAACAAACAGAATAAAAAAACAGAATTTACAATTTGTGGAAAATATTTTTTTTTAATGGACAAAAATAAGTGAGTGGAAATTAGTTAGCTTATTTGAAAAAAAAACATACATTCGTACGTATTTACTTTCTTTACTTACAGCAACAAGAAAATAATTTGCTTTGTTTACATTAATATAAAATTTTTACAGTTAGTGCAGATAAACTTGCGATAAAAATTAGAGAAGAGTGCAATTTTTCGTGCTTCGCAAGTAGATTCAATATGAATCTACTGGATTCGCTCTTAAAATTTTGTATGGTGAAGCAAGTTGTTTCGCACATGATTGGGGTGTGAAGCATGAATAGAGAGCGAAGCATGTACCGTGGAAACATAGTATTACCATACCACCTATAACAATCTTAAAATGTCAAATTGAGCAAATACATGAAATGTGTAGAATATTAAATGTAAAAAACTACTCTATACGTAAAATTTCAATTGGTTTAAAATTATTTTGCACTAAAATTTGGTCTTAAATGCACTAATGTCAAAATTATTACTAGGTCTATGGACAATAGTAGAGAACATATTATTTTCATAGTATACTTTGAAAGAAAATCAATCACTCTAAACTGAGGCAAAAATATTCCGTAATTAATTATATAAAGGTGAGGTGGGAATACCAAAAACCTAACAAATCAAAACTGACGCAATGTTACAACTGACAACTATATGGACTTGGTTCCAGTAGGTGCAAGGTGAAACCGTTTTGTGCTAATTGTGCTGGAAATCATAAAACGGAAGAATGTTCTACAACAGTCATTAAGTGTGCCAATTGTAAAGGTCCCCATAAGGCTATGTCTCCAGATTGTCCTAGCAGGGAAGTGTACAAACAAATCAGACAACGCGCTCAACCAAACAGCAATAGACAAATTAACCAAGGCTATAATAGCAGGTCTAATTATAATAATAATTTCCCAAACTCTCTAAATCAGAGTGGAAATCTTCCATATACGTCTCCAATGAGTCATCCATTCACTCAATCTAGCATTACCGCAAATAATAATGCTAACAACAACAACAATCTGTTCTCATTTGAAGAACTAAAAAATCTTACATTAATAACAAATCTTAAAAGTTGTAAATCCCGGGAAGAGCAATTTCAGGTTGTTACAAACCTAGCATGTAAATTTTTGTATCAATATTAACAATATTAAGCTGACATCATGGAACGCACGTAGTATTCGTACAAAAAAAGAAGAACTATTTAATTTCTTAGATAAATATAATGTTGATATATGTCTAATTTGTGAAACCTGGTTGAATATCAATTTATCAATTAGACATAATAGTTACTACAGTTACAGATATGATCGACAAACTGGTACTGGAGGTGGAGTAGCTGTTTTAATAAAAAAAAAACATTCAACATCAATTGTTACCACCAAAAACAACTGAAATTATAGACATTTATTCCTGTTATTTTTCAGGTGGCACAGTAGGATCAGACTTTTCCAAGAAACTCAAATTTATATCTGACCTTCGTAAATTAACAGATACAAATAATAAATACATTTTAGGCGGAGATTTAAACTGCAGGCACAACTATTGGGGATGTTCAAGAAATAACACCTGGGGTAACATTCTATATGAAAACATACAACTAAACAAATTCCAAATTGCTTTTCCCCATGAAAATACATATATTCTAGCGGATCCAAACAAACAACCATCAACATTAGATCTCATTTTAACCAATTGGTTAACAAACATTTCAGCTGTTAAAGTTATTAACGACCTAAGTTCGGATCATTTACCTATTATGTGTAATATAAATTTAATCTACAAGTCGACAGACAATTTAGTCTATGCGTTCAATAAGGCAAATTGGACACGTTTTACCAAATTTATAAGTAGAAATCTCCCGACTATAGATGATCACAGAACAATTAATGTTTTAAGCAATGTTGTAAAAACTGCAATAGAGAAATCGGTTCCAAAACAACATATATCACTAACGACTATACCATTACCTAAAAACATTATAACTATGATGCAAATGAGGAATATTTTTAGAAGAAACTGGAAAAGGTTTAGAGACAGAAGTGACCATGAAGCAATGTGTCGTTTGAACAAAAATATTAAAGAAGAAATAATAAAATTCAGAAACCATTCTTGGAACTCCACCTTCTCAAAAATGGATATGGCCTCCCCCCCCTTTTTGGAAAGTATCTAAACTTTTAGAGAAGAAATCTACTAATATACCAATTTTAAATTCCAACAATAATGTTTACTACACCCAGTTAGAAAAAGCTGAAATAATGGCTGAAACTTTTAATTTGAACCATTGCTCTTCAGCACATCTAAGCGACAACATAACTGTTTCTGAGGTTAATGATGCCGCAACCCAAGTCAGAAATACAGACGTCACTCCACCCAATTCACACTTTACTTCTCGTGGAAAAGTGGCTGCCATCATAAAAAAATTAAAAAACAATAAATCACCAGGTGCAGATGGTATGTATAAATAATAAATGTTTAAAAAAATTACCAAGTAAAGGTCTAAATTATCTTACAACAATCATAAATGCTTGCCTAAATCTATGTTATTTTTCTACTGCTTGGAAAATCTCTAAAACTATTCCAATTCTCAAACCAAACAAGTCTCCTGACTCCCCTCTTTCATATAGACCTATAAGCTTACTCTCATCGTTAAGCAAAATTTTGGAAAAAGAATTAAAGGAAAAGATTATTGTATACATCGATGCAAATAATATTCTACCCCCTCAACAATTTGGATTCAGAAGGGAACATAATACTTCACAACCATTACTAAAAATCAGGAAAATGATCAAAAATAATTTCAATATTGGTAAATCAACTGGTATGGTTTTACTAGATATAAAAGCTGCTTTTGATTCAGTCTGGCACAATGGCTTAATCTTCAAATTGAAAAAATTTACCTTTCCTATAGAAACTATAAAAATTTTACAAAATTTCCTTGACAACAGATCCTTTAATGTTTTCTTTGGTAAAACTTCGTCACATAGGATCAATATTAACGCTGGCTGTCCTCAAGGGTCATGTCTGTCACCAATTCTTTACAACATTTTTACAGCTGAACTTTCAAATTGCACAATGTCAATATTTGCTGACGATAAATCAATTCTCTGCTCCGACATTCATTCAGTGGATATAATTCATAATTTACAGGTTGCTCTTAATAGCTTGAAGAATTATTTAAAAAAATGGAAAATTATGATAAATCCCGGAAAAACAAAAGCTATTTATTTTACGAGAAAGCGGAAACATGTTTTATTTCCCAAAGTTCGTTGCGTTTTTTAAACTTCGACATACCATGGGACAGACAGCAATGTCAAATATTTGGGTGTTATACTTAATACTAAAGTTAACTTCAATAACCATAAAATTGATAAAAGTATTGTACCCTCTAATAAATAGAAAATCTCAACTAAATATTGACAATAAGAAACTAATTATTAAATCCATATTTCACCCCGTTATGTTTTACTGTGCACCAGTCTGGTTCTCGTCCGCTAAATGTCATATAAGTAAGCTTCAAGTAGCACAAAACAAATTACTTAAGATGGTATTCAATCTACCATGGCATTATTCCACTTGTCGTCTACATGATCTTGCTGACTTCGAACTTGTCCAAGATAGACTAGTCAAATTCACCACAAACATCAATAGCAGATACTCAACTTCTCAGCGCCCACATATTAATGAACTTCATTCAATGTAATTTTACCAGGGGGGTTACTCTCTATTGCGATGCGAAAGCAAATTCGATGCGATAAGTGTACAAATTGATACTCTTACGCATCGAATTTGCTTTCGCATCGCAATAGAGTAACCCCCCAGTAGTATAGTTTTATTTTATTTTTTTTAATCTGTTTCAAATAGGTTTTTGAACATTTTTCTCCTTCAATTCAATAATAATTCATCTGTATATATTAGAATTCATAGCTCATTATTAAGTAGAAAAGGAGCAAGAATGATAAAATAAAGATTACGCCAACGCGCGTAAAATTTTAAAATGTTCTGCGCATTTAGGCCCTGTGACGTCACACATTCTGTGTTTCTATTGGCTAATTTTTTCTCACTTGTTTTTTTTAATCAGGTTTTGCTTGCATTTGCTCACTGCACTCTTCATGTTTATATTTTTTGTTGTTTTTTTTTTGTTTGTTTTTCTTTTTTAAACAGATTTTATTTTAGAACTCTCAGAGATTTCAATTGCAAGGTTGCCGACTATCACATAAAACATAAATTTGTCGCAAAAAATTTTAATTCTAACACATGAAACATTATTGGTAACCCTTAGAATGGCCCTTCTACGTCACATAACGGGAAATCATGCGCATGGCGTAATCTTTATTTTATCATTCTTGGAAAAAGAGCATTAGCCCTAAACTCTTTACCTTCTAAGACAAATGTATATAAATTGAATATTATCGAAATAAATAAATAAATAAAATAAAATAAAAATATATATTGTTAATCCACCAAGTGTGTATGTAAATGGGTTTGTGGGACCTGTAAATTTGCCAACCAAATTTCCAAACAACTTGGCTTGTGTTGAAAAAAAGGGATAGTTTTTAAGTATGACAAATGGTAGCTTTTTATGGTAAATAAAGAGAAAACACTTTCCTTTAAATTCTTTCCACTATTGTAGTGATACAAAATTATGCTTTATTTTCCAATTAACTGAAGGGCTCGATATAAACCAAAAGTAAATACTTATTTCTTCAAAGTCTAAACAACGAATAGATAATAATAACAAAATGGCTCGAAATCTAACATAATGTTAAAATAAAATTTAACGAAAACTAACTTAAGCTAAAGTATATATAATAGCAGCGCTCTCTGTTTTGTCGTTATATTGCTGATGGTAACATCATCTCCCAACAGGACAGAGACGGAAACACCAATACCATCCTTCAGACATGAACATATATAAAACAGGATGTGTGTATGTATGTAATGTATGGACTCCAAAATGAAATTTTGAGGGAATCTTCAGAATGTTCAGGCGGGTGACACTGTAAAGTCTGATTTTTTTATTTTCAGTCTGCGGGCGGAGGGGCGTGGCAAAATCTATTTTTCATATTGCACCACCAATGACATACGAGTATACATACATATATTTTGCTTTTTTTATTTTATTTCATTTTTTTGAAAGCCGTTGTCATGTTTTTCAAAACGAGATATCAAACTCTTAAATCGGTTATGTAGTTCCGAAGATATTTACAAAAAATTTATGTTATTAACGATCCAATATCAAAATTTTAAAACTTTCGAAATGTTGCATTCAAAAATCCGAGTTTTCGGTTTATTTACAAAATATTTGCATCATTCGATAACAGAAGATATTCCGCGCTTACTAAGGTACAAACAACATTGTACAATAAGTTAAAAATAATATCAATCGATGATAAGCAACTCTGTGTACTCTTGCATTTAAGATTCCTACATTTTGTGCACATTTGTGAGTTTTTTTTTTCAAACGCTGATAAAAAATAACGGTACATTCAAACAAATTGCTCGAAGCACTTGACCGGACTCTAGGTGATTTTCGAGGAAACTACAAACCGATGGGAGGCGCTCTTTTTCTTTTTGTTGGTGATTTCCGTCAAACTTTGCCCGTTATTCCAAGATCAATACCCGCGTTGCAGCTGAACGCATGATTGAAAGCTTCATGTCTTTGGAACCGAGTCGAGAAAATCACGCTATCGACGAACATGCGTGTGTATTTGTTGCAAGACCCGTCTGCCCAAACATTCTCAGAACAACGGAAATGGAAAAATTCCAATTACTCGCGCCACGAACGAGATTTCGTTCCCGCCTAACTTCTGTCAAATGCAAATGAATGATAACCATTCCAATTCAAGCGACTCCAATTCCCTTTGCGTCTGACCTTTACTATTGCCATCAATAAAGCACAAGTCCAATCATTGACTATTGCTGGCTTAATTTTGGAAAATTTATGTTTTCCACACGGCCAGTTGTATGTGGCTTGCTCCCGAGTAGGCACGCCAAAAAACAAAAAACATTGTCTATTCGCTGGCCCCAAGATGAAGTAAGAAATAAATATAATTTCCAATTTGCCTTAAATAGATGCGTTTCTTTTTTGATTGAGCCCATATCTACACCATATGTAAGTTATTCTGTAACAAAACTTTATGATAGGTATTCCATGGATTTTTATTTGAAGGCCGTAAATTTCGTGAAAAGCTCAATTTAAATCGTGTGGTAATACAACACTAATTTTTGCTTAAGGCCAGCGACACGGACCGGGTCAGCTAGTATATTATATTTCAAAGCATGCTGATGTGATTTTTTAATTGCTTAAATATATGAAATACTAGCTAAACCCGGTGTGCTTCGCTACCCCCTCGCAAAACGCGCAAAGATATACACATTAAATTTCTTATGTGCACCCTCCACACAGACCCCAATCACCCCTGAAAATTTCATTGAAATCGGGCAAACCGTCTAGGAGGAGTATGCGAACAGGAAGTTTTGCCACTTAATTTTATATATATAGATAGGTACAAATAGAATTCGAAATCATGCTTTGTGAATTTTTAATAATTTTTTTACAATGTGTAATAGAAGTTGGAGCTACAATTATTTTTATTCTTTGCAAATAACAATTTTAATTTATTTGCTAAAAATATTTTCTTAACACAACATCTTGACAAGCCATCTATTGGTGTACTCAGCGAACAATTTGTTGTCCGCACATGAATTAGTTTTGTGTGGACAAATCTTTTTGCACAACAACACAACTATGTCTGCCATCATATAACACTTTAGCAGAAAAAAAATTCATCAACTAAACATGCCGACGTTGTGTTTATCTGCACCCAAAGCGAAAGTTCGTCAAAACACGGGGTATTAATTATATGGCATACATTGGCTCACAGCTAATTTTATGCAAACTAACTTATTTAAAAATGTATATACATATTTGCAATAAATTATTTTGTTTGTTAAAATATAATATTTTTCTTTTAAATGACATGAATTTATTTTTTAAGTTCTTGTTAGTTTTATTTTTATGGAGCTTTGAAAACAAAAAATGTACAACACAGTTTGATATTTTATATTTGAAAAAATATTTCTTTGATGTTTGTTTGATGTTGTTGAACCGTGTTCAACAATGAAATATTCTCGTGTATTCTTATATATATTACATATGTATGTATTTCTTATATTTTCATTATACTTAAGGTTCTCATTTTTTTCTATTATGAGTTGTGTTATTCTCCAAGAATGGAAATAGCGGCTACCTTTTTTGTTGTTCTCTCTCCCTTTTTTTCTTGAATTTGTACATGAATACAGTTGCTTAATTTTATAATATAAGTTAGTTATAAAAAATCTTTCAATAAAGCAAGGAGCTTTAAAATTGTTAACAAAAGGATTTGGATTTTTTATTTCTCAACAAATTCGAAAAGGATATAAGTATCCTTAACAGATGTCTTATTTTTGTTCTATTTCTTTTTTAAATATTTCTATGTTTGTTATTGCGAGAAAATTTAAATCAAAGTTTATGTAAATAAAATTAACCCTCTATAATTCAAGAACTTCAAATAACAAATTTTCTATGAATTTAAATAGATTCTGATATATAAGAAACATGTACTTTTTGAAATTTTAAAAGGAACAATTTCGTAAAAAGGGATTGTAGCATGGTGTAACTATACTATAAAAAATTAACATCAAAATTTTTATATTTTTTCAACGTATTTCGCGCTTTCGTGGAACAGATTTGCTCACCTACACAAAGTCGTGGTTTAGCGGAACTTTTAAATACTATGCATTTAAAGCATCAACTACTGGATTGTTTCTTGGAATACATTTGCTATTGACATTGAATTGCAGATACTCGGCCCTGTTCTGTAAATCGAATCGTTTTTAAAAACGAGAAATTTCTAAAACCGAATAAATTTCTTTTTGGTGTTCTGCAAATTACTCGTATTGATATGATTCGAAATTAGGTTCGAATTTTTTGTTAAACGTCAAAGTCAGCTGTTGATTAAAAAAATTCATAATTTGTAAATAAAAAGAAAGATATAAAAATGCTCTGAGCGTTTGTGTTAAGCTACAATTCCATAAAAACCCGTAAAATACGCCAAATAAACATATAAAGAAGACAATTAAGGGAGGATTCGAATCCAATGAGTGTAACGGATGATAGGTAGGCAAAAGCAAAATTGTGGTTTATTTTGCAAAAACATACAATTCTAAAGTTGCCAGACAAATTATTGTATTTTATTGCTAAATAATGGTGAGTAATAAAAGAACATTTAAGGTAATTGAACCTTCAGATATATATTTGGTCTTTATTTTTATCGTAAATATGTAAAAATAATTTTTTATAATATACAAATACTGAGTTTGTACTAGACAAACTTTGACAGCTACATATTCACAAACAGTGGTGACTACTTTTTCGAAAATAAGAAAAAATTATGATCGCCATGTTAAAAATAAATTGTGTTTTTGCAAAATACTTGTGATTTACGCAATTATTTTATTTTAAATAAGTTTTTTTGAATTTAAATTTAATTTAGTTATAAAGTGTTTGTCATAAAAATTTAATGTAAAAAGTGTTTTGTCCATTAAACTTTTTTTGTCACTCTTAAACAAAAATATGTAGAAGTTTTAGGGTGCTTTTAAAATATATTTTTTTAAAATTTAAATATATTAAAACGCATGTAATTTTAATATAATAAATAAAAAATACTTCATATTTTATATTGCACTTGTTTTCTTATTATTTTTTTTTTATTTTTGTAGTCATTAATTAAAATAATTACACATTCGATTTCCTTTCGACTAGGTTTGTTTAATTTATTTATTTATTTATTTATTGAATTTTTTCATTTCCTGTACAACAAGACTAAGTCTTATATTTATAGTACAGGAACGCATTACGTTATAAACAATTTTATTATGAGCATAAACAAATTAGTTACAGAAAAACCTATATTGATAACATCTTACGTGAAAAAGTTATATAAAAAATTTCTGAAACTATTAGCATTACTATTTATTTGTTGATTTCGTGGAAGATTGTTCCAAAGACGAGCGGCATGTACATAAAAGTGCCATTCAGACACTAGGTATTGATGTCGAGGTATTATAATATTTCGATTTCGAGACGATTGGAAGAAACGTATTTTTTCAAATATATATTTGGGGGTTTGAGTATTTATTATTTTGTGCAAGAATACAAGAATACGAATTTTTAATAGGATATCAAGTGAAAGTTTATTGGAAATGATCAAACCTTCTCAATCCATACACATATCTTATTATGTTGTTAAACAATATATTAAGCTTACTTTTACTACTTGAATCACAGCTTCCAAACAACTCGCACCCATAAATTAGAGAAGGAATCAGATACGTCTTGGCTAGTAAGGTTCTTATTCTTATTGGTGTAAAATATTGTGTAGACCAGAGAGCTCGTAACTTTATGTATGTTTGACCAACCAGTGAGTTTATATGATCAGTCCATGTCAGATTGCTATTGAAGATTATACCGAGATTTTTCTCTGAATTAACAATTTCAATTTTTTCGCCATTTAAAACAATATCTTCAGAAATGTAACGATTTAAGCTCCTTTTACATATCACAATGCATTTAGATTTGTGTGGATTCAAACAGAGTCCATTTGCACAAGCCCAGAGGTAAATTTTGTTCAAATCCTCATTTAGAGATGATATTCCTGAAGCTATATTTTGAACAGAGCTACTTAGAGTAAGTTGCACGTCATCTGCGTATAAATGGATGTTGCATTTAGAGAGTTGGTTTGGCAAATCATTTATATATAATGAAAATAAGAGTGGTCCTAAAATAGAGCCTTGAGGTACTCCTCTATTAAGGGATACGCTATCTGACCATGTATTGTTCACAAACACCGATTGTGTGCGGTTCGTAAGATACGAATATATAAGTTTAGTAGAAGTGTCGCTAAACCGAAAAAAGTGGTACAGTTTTTTAATGAATATGTCATGGTCTACCGTATCGAACGCCTTAGAATGGTCTAGAAGTACTAAAAAATTCATACTACCTTCATCTAATCCTTGACGTATATTTTCGCTAACCTCCACAAGAGCCGTAACGCAGCTGTGATTCTGACGAAACCCCGATTGCGTGCTGGAAAGTAAACTATGAGTATCAATATATTCCATCATTTGTTTATACAAGAGCTTCTCTAAAACCTTCCATAGAAAACACAAGATAGCTATCGGTCTATATTCTCCATTCGATTTAGGTAATGGTATAATTTTAGCGTGTTTCCAGTTTAACGGATACGTACTTGACATTATAATAGTATTAAATAGATAAGTAACATACGGTAGAATCATAGGTAAAAGTAATCTTATAAACTTCGGGTGTATGTCGTCAATTCCTACTGCATTTGATTTAATCAAAGAGCTTGTTGAAATAACGTCATATTGAGTAACGCACGAAAATTGGAAATGTTCACTAATTATTCCAGTATTTGTATTTGGCGAGCTTGAGGAAAAATTGAAAAAGTGGGATTTGCTTGTACTACAGGTATGTCAGTGAAAGTTCTGTTAAGCATGTTTGCATCCACATTACAATCTGTACGGTTATTAGTATTGCCAATTCCTATTTCGCGAATGATATTCCAAGTTTGTTGAGAATTGATTGCGGAGTCAAAGCGGTTGGAATAATATTCAGTTTTTGCCTGTTTAATATGTTTATTTACATTTTTCCTGGCATTGAAATATTGTAATTTTAGTTCAGGAGTTTTAAATCTTTTCCACCTGGCATATGCTAAGTCCCTCAATTGTATTGCATTCTTAACAGAATTTGAAAACCATGGTTTTTGAGTATGTACTGTTTTTTATATTTTAGTGGTACTGTTTGATCGAAAATATATTGAATATTGTGTTCCAGAAATGAAGATTGTTCATCAACGGTGTACATAAAATAGATATCATTCCAGGCAATATGGGAACAATATTCATATAAAATATTAAAATCTAGATTATTAAAGTCACGATAACTGAAACACTGTTCAATTTGTTGGATTTGAAAGTTATAAGTTAGGAATATTAGGTCATGTTTAGAAAAACACGGAGCAGATATTTGATCATACAGAACTATATTCGTAGTATTGGACACAAAGAAAAGATCAATCAGCGTGCTTGCTGTGGATGTATGGTGCGTTGGATTAATCATGTTGACTGGAAAAAGACCAAGCGATAACATATTATCATGGAGCGTCGTCTCCACTAATACGTTTGAATTAAAATCACCAGTAATGACTATATCATTATACACTGTGGCGAGAGTTTCTAGTGTTGAATACAAAACAGTTAATGGTATTCTCTCATTTGGCCTATAAACACAACCTACCAGCATCTTTTTGCCAAATGAAGAAATTTCGATAAATATAAACTCAACCGCTTGCTCAGTTGTACTGTATGTCAAAGATGACTTGTTGCATATTTTGCAAGAAATGCTATTCTTAGTAAAAATGGCCACACCGCCACCATGACTTCCTCTATCATCTCTAAATACCTTGTACCCATTGGGACATATATTATTATCTGGGGTTGATGTTAACAGCCATGTTTCCGAAACACAAATAACATCAATACCAGAGTTCTCAAAAACAATTTTAAATTCATACAATTTATTATTTAAACTTTGTGCATTTATGTGTACAATTTTAAAACCTGTTTTATAGTTAGCCAAAATTCTAACCATATTCATTGTTAAGTCTTGTATTGCATTCTTAACAGAATTTGAAAACCATGGTTTTTGAGTATGTACTGTTTTTTATATTTTAGTGGTACTGTTTGATCGAAAAGATATTGAATATTGTGTTCCAGAAATGAAGATTGTTCATCAATGGTGTACATAAAATAGATATCATTCCAGGCAATATGGGAACAATATTCATATAAAATATTAAAATCTAGATTATTAAAGTCACGATAACTGAAACACTGTTCAATTTGTTGGATTTGAAAGTTATAAGTTAGGAATATTAGGTCATGTTTAGAAAAACACGGAGCAGATATTTGATCATACAGAACTATATTCGTAGTATTGGACACAAAGAAAAGATCAATCAGCGTGCTTGCTGTGGATGTATGGTGCGTTGGATTAATCATGTTGACTGGAAAAAGACCAAGCGATAACATATTATCATGGAGCGTCGTCTCCACTAATACGTTTGAATTAAAATCACCAGTAATGACTATATCATTATACACTGTGGCGAGAGTTTCTAGTGTTGAATACAAAACAGTTAATGGTATTCTCTCATTTGGCCTATAAACACAACCTACCAGCATCTTTTTGCCAAATGAAGAAATTTCGATAAATATAAACTCAACCGCTTGCTCAGTTGTACTGTATGTCAAAGATGACTTGTTGCATATTTTGCAAGAAATGCTATTCTTAGTAAAAATGGCCACACCGCCACCATGACTTCCTCTATCATCTCTAAATACCTTGTACCCATTGGGACATATATTATTATCTGGGGTTGATGTTAACAGCCATGTTTCCGAAACACAAATAACATCAATACCAGAGTTCTCAAAAACAATTTTAAATTCATCCAATTTATTATTTAAACTTTGTGCATTTATGTGTACAATTTTAAAACCTGTTTTATAGTTAGCCAAAATTCTAACCATATTCATTGTTAAGTCTTTGGACCTTCCACGATCATCACTGATAAAAGTAAAATTAAATTAAATGTTGAAGTCAGATAAAATAATAAAGTCATGTAATTATTAAAGAAATTCAAAACAATTTTCAAAACAATTAGTAAAGCAACAAACAAATATAGAGTCATTATCATAAGGTCATTAAAAAACTTGTGTAGTACAGCGAAAAAACTGCCTCAATTGATCTGGAAAAATAATTTTGTTGGGTTCATCATTCTCATGTTGCTTAATGTAGACAATTCCCCTCAGAGTATAAACTGATTTCAATAGCATATCCTTTTTTAGTCCAATCGCTGTTTTAAATATACCATAATTGTGCGGGGTAAGGTTTTCATTGATGTAAAAACTCTTTAATCGGTTCCAAAACGAGAAAAGTTATGTGAATTCGGTTTACAAAACACCAGAAAATGTGAATTCGATTTAAAACGAGAAATTTTCTCGAATTCGGTTTACAGAACAGGGCCGTTGCACCATTTTGGAATTGAAATTTTTCAACATTCAGTTATATGCTAAGTAATTTTTTGTTTACAACTATTGATTGGATTAGCCAATCACAACCAAAATTTGACAGAATTTAAGTTGAAAAATACTAAATTCAAAAACGCAAAAAAAATTAAAAACATGCATGGTTTAGAATTGTACTGTCGAAATATAAAATCACTTTTTTAAAATTTATTGGATTTTCAGTTAGATAGTTAATTTTGCTTACATTTTTAGCAGGGAATGCAATGAAGGTTTATTTTGCAGTAAAGTTGGTACTAAATACTAAAATTATTTGGCTGTCTGTATTATAAATGCAAATTATTTAATTAAATTATATTTTTTTTTGTTTGGGATGTTTTTTATAATTATTATTAGAGAAATTTTATTTGGCTGAAGTTAAACTTAATTAATAATTGAAAGAGTACCACTGTAAAGTAATATTTTTAGACAATTGGAATGCATTTTATGTCCTGCCAAAGGCGTCATCACTAATTTTATGAGTTAGAACAAAATTTACATACGTTTACAATGAGTGTTATTATTTTTACAAATATGTTTATGATTACACAGAGGGTTTTTCAGTATATGAAAAGTTCTTAACATAAGTGAAAGCAAATCCTGTGAAGTTAGTACTCGAAAGATTATTGTTCAAATGCATCAGGATGGAAATACTTATCGGGAAATCCCAAAAGCCTTGAATGTTTCAAAAACGATGGTTTTTCAAGTGGTGAAATATTTCAGAAAGCATTCGATTACAGAAAAGGTGGGCCGTAAAAAAGAAGCCGTATTACGAAAGTTCGTGAAGATGTACTGATTGTGTCCGAATTGAAAAAAATCCTCATACATCAGCAAATGAGATGAGAAATGAGAAAACGTCAAGTGCGAGAAGTTTGACTGTTTGGAAGAATTTCACGAAAAACGCCATTATTGTCTGAACGTAATCGAAAAAAGAGACGCGAATTATAATAAGTACCTCTGCGTCACTTTAAAGTATGGAGGAGGTTCTATAATGCTTTGGGCTGCCGTGTCGTCAAAATTGATAAGTTTCAAGAATTGTGAGCAATACAATGATGCCGTATGCCGATGAGAACATGCTAGTAACATGGATATATCAACAAGATAACGATCCGAAGCATACGGCTAATCGCATCAAGCAATGGTTTTCTAACAATTCAGCTACTGTTCTTGACTGGGTTTAATGCAGTCCCGATCTCAACCCGATTGAGAACTTATGGCAAGTTGTAAAAAACAAAGTAAGCTCTGTGAAAATAAGCACTAAAGCTTGGAAATCCATTCCAAGTAGTGTATGTAAAAATATGGTGACCTCAATGCCATGCAGATGTCAAGTTTGATAACAATGGTTTTGCAACAAATATTGATTTACTTTTAAATAAATCCTTTTTTTGTAAAATTTGTGGTATATGCACGGCTGATATCAATCTTATTTAAAAATATGACTCACAGATTCATAAATAATAATTAATTTGACAGAATATGCAGTTACTTTTTAGGAGTAAGAGTTAAATTGACTAAGGGCCCGATTATCGTTCACAACACTAAAATGTTGTGTTGTCTGGACTACAACACAACATGTATTTTTCATACGATTAAACCGATAAGTGTTGTGAATCGTAATCGCAGTTTACAACATACAACTTCAAAATACTTAATGTTTTGAACGGTAATCGGGGCCTAAACTACGACAAATTTTGAGAATATCATAAAACCTTTTATATTATTTGCTTTAAGCTCACATATGTATTATTATCGTGTCCTTAATTAGTTGTATGTAACTGCAATTAAAAACAATTTTACATTTTATTTTCAGATAAATATAACCACAAAGTATTGATGTGTCATTGAAAGAGTCATTCTAATGAATCGAAAATAATTAACCATATTATTTTATTTTAATCCAACCACAAAGAAGTGAAGCATCACAATGATAAGTGCATTGTTTTCACGACTAATAATGTAAGTATTTTTACATATTCATTTTAATTGAGTGTACAATGTTCCTACACATATATGTATTTACTTTTTTGATCACACAATAACTAATGAGATTAGTTCAAAAATTTTAACTCGAGCATAATCTGTATCGATTGTTAATTTTCCCGAATTCTACCGATAGCCGAATATAACCATAAGAACGGTTAGAATTTTTCAATAAAAATTGAGTAAACACTAACATTTTGAATCTATAATTTCTAGTATTTCTAGAATTCTAATATCTTAGAATTCTTTGTAGAATCATTTCCACTCCAACGATTATATTTCCTAAATGGTTCAATAAAATTATTTAATCATAACGATTATTTTTGCATCCATTTCCTAAATGGTTCAATAAAATTATTTAATCATAACTTAATCGAACCTCACGAAATTTTTTATTGTGATTTCTGATTATATAACTCTTGATTGATTTAAATTTTTTTGGTCCAACAAAATAGATTACATATGGATCGATATTAGTAAAGCAGCTCATTCGCCGTACTTAGCACTTAGTACGTTCCAAGAGCGAAACGCCTAAGCCCTCACAAAGCCCCTTCCCCTGTTGCGCAGCCAGGCCATATTCATTACGAATCCTTTGAGATCCCCAAGCATACAACCCGAGACATCCCCTAATTTGCTTATGAATCTACTGCCTAGCCACCTCAACCTGCTTACTTGTAACCTGGGACAATGGCACAGAATGTGCTCCAGCTCCTTTGGGTCCTCGCATAACCCGAATATGTCTGACAAGTCAGATCCCATTATCCTTGCCATTCAACCTATCATACAATCGCCAGTGATAACGCCTATCATGGTTCTTACGCAGACCTTGCTCTCGCCCAGTAACGATTCCGAGTCAGACTTCCTGAGCACCGGCCATATCGTCCTTGACACTCGGCAGTCCGTTCCTGAGCCGAGTCTCGCCAACTCATCAGCCATTTCATTTCCACTGATATTGGAATGAACCGGTACCCAGCAAAGTCTTAGCACGTATTCGCCTGAGATTTCTCCTAGAGCTCTCCTACAATCATCGACCAACCTGGAGGTCACATAACAGCCCCCTACCGCTCTAAGAGCCGCTTGGCTGTCCACATATATAGTGACCTCCAGCCCCTTGTCAATGTTCTCTCTTATCAGTTCTATGGCCTTCAAGATTCCTAGAACCTCAGCCTGGAATACACTACAGTCGTCGGGAAGCCTATATGAACTTTTGATGTCAAGATCCTCAATGTAGACCCCCGCCCCTGTACCCCTCATCTTCGAGACATCTGTAAATATAGCAAATCCTGTGTATAATCTGCTTTTATCTGACCAGCTCTCTCTACGTGGCGTAATTACCTCCGGTATACGTCTAAAATCAACCCTAGTCCCCGCGTAATCCGTGGAGCCGGGTGTTCCCAGATGGTAGCCGTTAGCCCCAATCTCACCCAGTATCCTAACATGACCCTGAGTGAAGTTACTTAACAGCCCCAACTCCCTCAGTCTAAGAAGGCTTACAAGTGCATTAAATAAATTATGGCCTATTTCACGATGTCGAAAGATAACGTTCGCTTAGATAAGACTTAAGACACAAACTTTTTATCGTATCTATTTTTTACTCAATCAAGTTTGTTTATTCCACAATCAAGTTTGTGTCTTAAGTCTTATCTAAGCGAACGTTATCTTTCGACATCGTGAAACAGGGGGTTAATATACATAGTTTTCTTAGATTTTTAAATTCAATTAATTACACGGTGCTACAAAATTTCCTTTTTTGCAAGCTATTTCAAAGTGACCTAGTGTATGTTATAGGTCTAAATGAGTGTATTACAAAACCGGTGTTAAAAGTTTCAATATACCTCCAAATTCCCGAGTTATGGACCAAAGAATTTTTTTTTTTAGGCTGCTACTTTTAAACAGTTCAACTAAAAATAATAATTATTCTATAAATAGCTAAGGCACAAGCCATAATGTTTACATGTGTACGAAAGTGGACAACAAACATAATAACCAAATGTATTCAGGTTTTCGAGACGAAGTCTTGACATGAATACGAAAGGAAAAAACTGAAGAAAAGGAAAAACAACTATAATAGAAATTAATAAAAATGATAAATACAGAAAACTTCGAACCACCAGTCACTGGTTAAAAGATTGATGTTTGTCTGTTGACTAGCAGGCACCGTAGTGGTGCAAGGGGTCAGATCGCAAAAAGAATTCTGATGAGAGAAAGTGGTGTTTCTCGAAACATATGTAAATTCAACCAACAACCCAGGTTCGAATCCCAGTCAAGAAAAATTATCAAAAATAAAATTTTTTCAAGTTGTAAAACAATTCCTACTTCAGTAAAAATAATTTAATGAAAATTAAATTTAATGAACTCAAAGCCTAACTAAAGAAATATAATTGTTATTTTTCAACTAAAAATAACAATTATTATTTTTCAACTAAAAATAACAATTATTCTATTTATAACTTTTTTATTTATTAACCGACCTTTCGGAGTAATCAGCCTTGATCCCCAAAATGTGTGCTTAGCGTTATAGTCGCCAGCTGTCAGAAAACAGGGGCCCAGTGATTTAAAAAATGTTTGTCTTGATTTTCCGTTATTTGAAATCTAGGGGGTGAAGTCACTATGTTTCGATAACAATCTTCGATTCGTTGTGGCTTGAATATAATATTTAAAAAGATCACTCATTAAGTAGTGTTTAATTCGAGTTTTTATTAAAATTGCTGTGCCTCCACATGCTCTGCTTCTGGCGTCCTTTGTATACCCATTTATACGAAACAAACTTCTAGACGTCAAAATTTGCTTCCGAAATTAGGATCACATCTATTTAGAGATTTTTTAGAAAATATTCGAGTTCGTTTTTATGTTGGCGAATGCCGTTTGCGTTCAATAAACTATTTTCAAACAGTGGCCTATTAAGAAAGCATTTTTTTTCAAATATAGGATCCAGTATTGTAGCCAATCTAGATTCATAAACAAAAAGTCTACATTGGATTTGTTCGACTAAATACAAGCATGTTTCCATTCCTAATGCAGTTTTAATTTTTGGTTTCAGCTTCATCATCGCGTAATGTAACCCTAATGCGACAGGAATTCCTTGTGAAATCGTCACATACTGATTACCCGATATAACGTTTGTATTTTTTTTGAATGGTTCCAACAACGAACATACACAGAATGAAAAATGGCCTTCTAAAATTAAGTTTATTTTTCTCAATTTTAGCCTGAAATTTTCAAGTACGTTTTTACTAGTTCATACTTAAAATAAGTAAAAATCGGGATTGATTTGACAAATCAAGCGAAGATTTTCTTAAAACAAGAATATTGTTCTTGATTTAAGTAAAAAACACTTAAATTAAGTCCAATTTGTTCCTAAATCAAGAAGATAAATCTTAAAACGAAAACTAAGACTTATTATTTATTTATTTATTAAAAAATTTATTATAATTAAAATTACAATAAATCTAAGGCTAAAAGCACTAGCATCAATGGCTATCGGCTTAACTAAGACTTATTTTACTTAAATTAAGAAAAAAAGTCCTAAATCAATCCCAGAGAAGAAATGAGCGAAGTTAAACTTACTCTCTCAAAAGTTCTCAAAATTATTTTTTATAATTTTTTGAGTTTTCTCTTGAACCAAGCTCATTTTGGGATTAATTCAAACTCGGACATACTTAAATCAGTCTCATTTTTGGATTACATCAAGTACGAATTCGTGCTTAAATCTAATTTATAATTCTTGAATCAAGCTTGTTTAGGGATTAATTCAATCTCAGCCATTCTTAAGGACAGCTAAAATTAAGATTTTTTGACTTGATGAATCCATACTTGAATCAAGTATTTTGTACTCGGTATAAGAAAATCCGTACTTACCTACTATTGACACCGCTACGGATTGATTTAAGTACGGATTGCTCAATTTTTTTTGAGTGTATGTCTTGAAGTTGCTCTATTTCTTCAGCCGTTAGAACTTGCGGTGATTTAGGGATATTTAATAGCACTGAAGATTGCGTCTTTGGTAAGCAAAATCCGTTGCACCATTCTTGAATAAGGCTGTATTGCTTTTCTTCACCCTGTTCCTTTTTTAACTTGGCGTATGCAATAGGGCTCATTTTGAAATAGGTAACTATGTGTTTGCACTTTGTAATTAATAGTTTACGGTGTTCAGTTTGCAAAGCGTCCTGCACAACAAGGTTAATTGAATGAGCTTTTATCGTTGATGTTACAATGCACGTCCGCAACTTTTTGGAGTATATTGCATTTCTGTAGGCACACGCTAAGTCCCCTTTTACAGTTGAGAAATTGAAAGACAGACATACGAATTTAACCAAATAGATTTATTGATAACAAAAACTTTATAATTAACGGTTGTTTGAATATGTTTTTTAATTTCTTTTATTTTCATTGCGTTTTATAATAAAAATTTCCACAACAATCAACAAAGAAGAAGAACGAAAAAATAAACAAAAAATTTCTGTCTGTCTATTAATTTCGCAACTCTAAAAGGTTTAGGCAAGTTCAAAGCGGAATGAGAAAAATGTCTGTCTTTCAATTTCTCAACTGTAAAAGGGGACTAAGTGATTCCGAAATATTCACCCCTATCGTGAATAAAAATTATACATGAAATTTGTTCCCTTTTATTTTTTAACATTGAATTTTAACAGGAAAAATGTGAAAAGGGAACAAATTTCATGTGGAATTTTTATTCACGATAGGGGTGATTATCAGATTTATTATTTAGGTCATTAACGAACTTTGATGTTGTTAAAACTGCCAATTGTAGTTGAAAAATTAACGTCTATAAAATGGCATGCAAGAGTCAAGTAACTTTCATTTGCCTTTGATGACCATTTAAGGGAATTCTGCAATTTCTTTTCCAAATCACAGTCAACCATTTTTAATTTAACGTTTCGAATAGTGTTTTGATATGGCAATTCATATCTTAGACCTAGACAATGCAAAGTCCCGAAATCCCTTATCTTCAACTATACGAAACGTCTCTACATCTAAGGCGATCATTCTCGTTAGTGCTAAATGTAATTGTTTTTTGCGTGTAAAATTATTATATGTGTGCACGTTTTTAAAACACTAACTTATTGAAGATTTTGACTTCGTTGGTTCAATGTGTAAAGGATGACAACTTTTTAAATGGTCCATCAAATTCGAAGTGTTTCACTAGTTTTATATGGTTTTTGCATGTTAGGCATTTCGCGTGTTTATTATCTTGACTTAATTCAAATTGGCTTCATACGTCCGATGCAGATTTTCTGGGTCTTTTGATGGCTTGAGAATCTATGGAAAAAATTTCTTAGTTTTATTTAAAGAATTTTAATGAATCTACAATATACCTGTTGCATTATTAGTATCAATATCCATTGTATACGTCTTCTAGAGGAACCGCCAAACGATCTGCTTCAGTTTCTAAATGCAAAAAGATGAGTTTTAATTGTTCATTTATTTTATACTTACAATTGTTAGTAGTTGAGAGTGCATCATTCACTATCAACATCGGCTAAAAAATATCGATTATTTTAAAATATTAAAAGCCGCAGAAAAAACAATATCGATAGTCACAAAAAAATTAACTATCGATACTATCGATAGTGCCATCGATATTTTGACACCTCTACTGTAGATAAACATTCTTCAGTTTTGTGATTTCCAGCACATTTAGCACAAAGAGGTTTTTCGTTGCACCTACTTGAACCATGACCATTAGAGTGGGGCGATTTGTATGGAAGGAAAAAAAGCATTGGAATGCTCCTTCAGGCGGTTTTGGCCTTGTGAAAGTGCAAATTTTACGTGAAAATATTGATAAATTACCATTTTTGTTTTATTTTTTTTAATGAAATCAAAAAACAGATGATTCCGTACGAAAATTCGTTCAATTTGGCACTTTGCTTAACCAAATGAAATTTGACGAAACTTGACGAAAAGTTTCAATAAGTACATTATGGTTTGTCACATACGTTTTACATGTATTAGCACAGTTGCTTAAGTTGGCTTAAGCTAGTTCATGAATATTAGGTTGGGCCTTGAAACTTACATTTGCGGCAGATATTTTAAAATGCGTATTTAATTTTATATGAATTTCATGCTGTGATCGTTTAGAACTGACAATGGTAATTTATCAATATTTTCACGAAAAATTTGCACTTTCACAAGGCCAAAACCGCCTAAAGGAGCATTCCAATGCTTTTGGGAAGTACTAGAAAGTTCTTAGCTATTATCTTGGCTACAATTTTTGTCATAGTATTGGATCGAAAATCTTAATGGTTTGGCTGTTATAGGCCAAAATATCAAAAAAAAAACGTGACAAAAAGTGGTAAATTTTCTACATTTTTGACTTTTTGACCATGAAAACGAAGTTTTTTCTAAATAATATGTTCAGAGAAATTGTAGCCCGAGACAACAGCTACAACTTTACTATATATAAAATAAGTCAAAATTTTAAATAGTTTACGAAGTATGAGCCCAAGAAAATTTGCAAATTTTCCAAAAAAATAAAGTCTGAGAAAAAATTTCAAGTCGAAATCGGGAGGCTCGATTTTCACCGTAGACATATGGTCTAGTGGACTTTTTTGCTCAGTACAATCCCAAGAATCAGAAACGCGATTCGCCCATTAAGATGTTCAAATCGCCCGACCCTAATGACCATACATTTGGAAGTTGTAACATTGGGTCATTTTGGATTTATTTGGTTTTTGGTTTCTTATTTAACTTTAGAGTAATTGATTTTCTTTCGAAATATGCAATTAAAATTATTTGTTCTCTGATACTGTCCATGAACCTTGTGGACATAAACAATTTTAACATTTGTACATTAAAGACCTAATTGTAACAGTCTAGCCCATCCAACAATAGATGTGTGAGTTTTATCCAGTCCCATTAGTGCAGTCAATAGTACATCCTTTGTACAGGTTTTTAATTTTTTATGCGTAAGTAAAATACTCCAATTGGAATTTATTTGACACTTTAAAATGGTAATTGGTGGTATGGTCACCTTAACAGCTGGTTGGATAACAACTTCATCGTTATCGTCATCATCAAGGGTTGGTATGGGTGTATAAAAGTTATAATTTGTGGTTTTCTGACAGCTACTAGCAGTTGCTTGTCTCTTACTCTTGTTGTGCCCGTGGGAGGCAACAATAATATCTTCTACGTTTCTTCACTTATCTTATCTTTTAAAGTATTTGAAATGATAAACAAAAACACGGGGAGGGGAAAAATACCTTACACTTTTTGTTGACAGCAGGTCAAAAGTAGAAAGAAAATTATGACTTTACACATCAGTTGATAGTGCAACACATTTTGCCTGATTTCACTTAAAAACTCGTTGATTCTATGTCTAGAAGATTGTCAACTTGATGAAGGCAAAAGGACTACAGACAAACTGCCGTATTTATAAAAAATAAAGTACAAAATTTTCTTAAACTTCATTTGAAGTCTACTTTAATTTTTTATAAATACGGCAGAAAATATTTAATTCAATGAATTAGTGAATTGCAACAAAAACAGTGTAAAATGAAACAAAAAATGGTTTTTCTCACACAAGTGTTTCTGTAACTTTATTTTGCGAGAAATATCTGTCATTTAAATCGTTTTCCAACAATTATTGGAAGAATGTGAGAAAAAGTGCTTCTGTAAGAATATTTTGCGAAAAGATTCTCATAAGAACTGTCAAAAAAATTCACATTTCAAATTGGTGCGAAAAACACACAATTCAAAATATATACATACCTATATAGATAATTTTAAATATGTAACATATTAGCAAACGCTTAAAATAAGAAAAAAATAAAGAGTTTTTGCCAAATATAAACACCTAAAGAAAAAAACATCAGGGACCGTAAACATCAATATTAAAAAATAATTTTAGAACAGTTATTTTGAGAAAAAACAAAAATAAGTCCATTTAAGCAGATGGTGGCCAACTCTTGCCACATAAAACACGACTATACACTATGCACCCAACATCAATGCAACCAGAAAATATCAAAATATTTAGATATTTTTGCCTGGTATTCTATTGGTATACCTCGAACAGGTAGAAACAGAAATCGTCCCGGCTTTGGTTTTTTTTACAAATTATGTTCATGAAGGTCTTGACAGGTACTTTGATAAAAAAATTACAGTATAAATAATAGTTCCTCAACCCCTTCAATGTCATATGGAAAAGATTTTGCTTCCTCCACTTCACATCAAACTGGGTATTGTAAAAAATGTTATAAAAACATTGAACCCAGATGGAATTGCTTTTACCGAATTGCGCCGAATTTTTCCACGATTAAGCGGCATGAAAGTTAAAGAAGGTATGAACTCTAGTTACTTTATTAAATTAGATTTATATTTCATATCATAATGTTTTTATTTTACAGGAATTCGTAATGGACCGGACATTCGTCGTCTAATGAAGGATCAACAATTTGAACTTGCATTGAATGATATGGAGCTTTTGGGCTGGAAATCTGTGAAATCAGTAATAGAAAATGTATTAGGAAATCATTGGTCTGAAAATTGGCGAATTTTAATTTTAATTAATGCGGTTAGCATAGCATTTAAAAACTTAAACGTCAAAATGTCATTGAAAATAATTTTTTGCATTGTCATGCAGAAAAATTTAATGAACAATCACCAGCCGAGTCTGATGAACATGGCGAGAGATTTCACCAAGTAACAGCCAGACTCGAACACTGGTATAGTGGCAAACAACTTGATTCGTTATTAGGGGATATTTGTTGGAATCTGCAGGAGGAAGAAGAATAAATTTGTAAATAAAAACTTAAACTTTAATTAACAACAAAAATAAATGTTTTAATTTTTGAAGATTCGTCTGGTTATTATATATTTCATCTTTTGTGAATAAAATCAAAAGTTGTAGACAGATTTTAATTATTTATGTCTTGTTTTGTTTGGAACTTTGTTTGCTATACCTGCAAAAAAAAATTAGAAGCACAGCTGCGTTTTCCAATTTTTTATGCCGTTTTAAAAAACAAAATTTTTGAAATTTTGCTAAAAAAAAACTATTTTTTTTGGTCAAAAAAAAATTATGTTTCTACGACGACTGTGCATATTGCAAAAAAGTTTATTCTTACTTAAAGAAAATTTCATTGCGGAATTTCGGTTTTTTAGTTTATTCAATAAACTAAACCGTTTTTGAGTTACGCGAATATATGTTGTGCAACCTCCTCCATTTTCGAAATAACGGTATATTTCGAAAAAACGAGCTAACCTAAAAAAAACGGTTAGCACCACTGGATTCAGCGTACCCGAATTAGGTTAACCCGCCAGGTGCCCCGTTTGTCACAAAAAAAAAGTGTCAAATTCTAGCACAGTGTAACTCGTAATAGGTTAAAATATAAAAAAAAAAAAAAAAAAAAAACATTAAAAATCGTATAAAAACTGTATGAGTGTTCCTCTCAGATGTAATTCTGAGCAAGAGCTTAGCTCGTCTAGAAAAACTAAATGGCTCTCTGAGGAAGAATCCATAAAAAAATCTCTGGAAAATTTTCTCACTACAAGAGCCGTAGAACGGCGTCGTTTCTGTTCGCCCAATATAGTGATTTCAACAGATTAAAAAACATCATCTTCATCAAATAGTGCAGTCAAACCCAAAAAACAAGTAGGTATGGATAAGTACATCACCGTTCTCAAGCGACAGAGGAGCCCGACGTCTGCTCAAGTGTCATCAAATTCAAAAGCTCCTAAGACCGTGAGTAATGATCAAAATAGGTTTGCTCTCCTCCAGACGGATGAGCCAGAACTTCCGAAGAAGACGTTTAAGCCCCCACCAATTTATCTGAGAGAGCCGACTTCCAGTAAATTGGTACCAGGAATTGTTGCTGTAATAGGTGAAAACATGTTTAGCGTAACCTTAATGAAACATGGAAATATCTGCGAGAAAAAGATACAAGTGAATAGGGAAGATGATTTTCGAAAATTTTCCAACCAGCTGGAAAGGGAGACTAGGGATTTCTATACCTACCAGCTCAAAAGCGCAAAAGGACTCCAAGTCGTTCTAAAGGGTATAGACCCATGTGTTGATCCCGCGGAGATAAAGACCGGCTTAATGGACAAAGGGTTCAAAATCAAGAGCGTAGTGAATATTAGAAACTACATTGCAGACACTTGTCCAAACCATGAACACTTTTACGACCACTATGACATCCATGATGCAGGAAATGCTGAAAATGCAATCCACTATCTTACAAGCCATTTCAAAGAAATGATTTGTTTAAAAATTTGTTTTTGGAATGCGAACGGCCTCCGCCAACATAAAAACGAACTGGAACACTTCCTGATGGATAAGAAGATTGATGTCATGATGATTGCTGAAATTCACTTGACGGCGACAGCGTACTTCAAAATTAATGGCTACGTGTTGTATGATACTAAAGATCCCCGCGGAAGAGCATGTGGAGGATCGGCAATTCTTATAAAGAACAGAATAAAACATTATTTAATGAACAACATATGTGAGGATTACCTACAAGCAACAAACATTTGTATTGAATTCTGTCAATACAATTTTGTTTTATCATCAATTTATTCGCCGCCTCGATTTTCAATAAAAGAACACCAATACTACAGCTTCTTCAATTCCCTTGGAGCTAGATTTTTAGTTGCTGGTGACTTTAACGCCAAACACACTTTTTGGGGTTCACGTCTGGTGACCCCGAAGGGTCGTGAACTCTTCAACACCATTGCCAAAATGGGATTAGATGTACTCTCAAGCGGGCATCCCACCTACTGGCCGACGGGCCGACGAAAGATTCCCGATGTTATTGACTTCGGAGTAGTGAAAAATATCCCTGTAGAATCCATACAAGTGGAGCCTTCATTAGACTTGTCTTCAGATCACTCTCCTTCTATTATTTCAATGCGTTTCCTTCAAGAGAATGGCTCTCCATTTCGGGACATATCTAAAACCAGAGTAAGTTGGATAAAGTATAAAAAGTATTTAAGTTCCCACTGCACGGAAAATGTAGTGTTGAGAACTACCGAGGATATTGATGGGTCGATTGGCAAGTTTACTGAGGACATACGAAGAGCTGTACATCACGCCTCCACATACGACGTTGAGTACAGAAGTGGGACAAATAGAACTTATTTCGCTGAACTCGATCATCTCCTGTCAGAAAAAAGAAGAGTTAGAAGAGAGTGGTAAATTCACAGGTCTCCTGACCTGAAAGCTAGGATACGGGTATGCAGAGATATACTAAGAAATTTCTTAGAAACCCAAAGAATGGCTTCACTTAAATCTTACTTGGAGGGTCTTGACAGTACCCCACAATCTGACTATTCGTTATGGAAGGCGGCACGAGGTTTAAAAAGACCAGTTAGAGGAAAGCCTCCTCTGCGAAATCCGACTGGTGACTGGGCTAGAAATGATTCCGAGAAGGGGACTTTATTTGTTAATCATTTGAGAAAAGTGTTTACTATAAACAACTCAAATAATGCATCTGATTTGCCTCCACTCGTTATTAGACCTCCTGTACCTCTAAGACTTAGCTTTAATGATGTTCAAAGCGCTATTGGTACTCTGAATCTTAAAAAAGCTCCAGGTATGGATAAAATCAGCAACAAAATGCTTGTGGAGTTACCTCGTGTAGCTAGAAAAATTATCCTATTTATTTTCAATGCTATTTTACGCCTAGAATACTATCCTGCAGATTGGAAGGTATCTATGATTACCATGATTCCTAAGACAGGGAAGGACCCCACTAAAGTAGAGTCATATAGGCCAATTAGTCTACTGCCGACAATTTTAAAACTGTTTGAAAAATTGTTATTGGCTAAGTTGATTCCAATTCTGAACGACACTCAATGTATCCCAAATCACCAATTCGGGTTCAGAGCTAAACACAGTACCATCGAACAAACACACAGATTGGTAAATGTGATAAGACGGTCGTTTGAAGAGAAAAAATACTGCTCCGCCCTTTTTATTGATGTGTCGCAAGCGTTCGACAAAGTTTGGCATGACGGTTTAATGCACAAAATAAAATTAACTCTGCCTGCTAACACCCATAAACTCATGGAAAGTTATTTATACGGTCGCAAATTTACAATCAAAGAAGGCGATTTTTTAAGCCCCGCTCAGCCAATTAAAGCAGGAGTACCCCAGGGTAGCATACTGAGTCCAACTTTATATTTGATTTATGCATCCGATATGCCGTTAGACCCCATAATACATACTTCAACTTTTGCAGACGATACAGCCTTTATTAGCATTCATAAGGACCATCAAATAGCATCACAGAACTTGCAGAAATATGTTTATAAGCTAGAGATTTGGCTTGAGCTTTGGAAAATCAGAGTTAACGAAGAGAAATGTATTCATATAACTTTCACATTGCGAAAAGATACCTGCTCGTTCATCAGAATAAATAATCAAATTATCCCGCAACACAATGAAGTCAAATACCTCGGAATCCACCTCGATCGTCGTTTAACTTGGAAGTCTCATATCGACGCAAAACTTACCCAGATGAGATTAAAAGCAGTGCAAATTAATTGGCTAATCGGCAGAAATTCTACATTAAAGTTGGATTGCAAACTTTTGTTGTACAATGCAATTCTAAAACCAATCTGGTGTTATGGAATTCAATTATGGGGTTCTGCCTCAACATCCAACATTGAAAAAATTCAAAGGGGTGAAAATAAGATTCTACGTACAATTACTGCAGCTCCATGGTACGTTAAAAATTCTAGAATTCACAAAGATCTAGGCATTCCTTTGGTGAAAGTCGAACTTACAAAATACGCCTCAAAATATGTCAGCAAACTTGAACACCATCCAAACCCACTTGCACGAGACATCCTTAACTTTAGTGGCCATGTTCGGTTGAGAAGGAGGGATACCCTTGCTTTAATTCAAGCGCAAAACAGATGACTGGATCAGTGGATATAAAATTTTTGTAGTATCATAATATTTTGTCTAGCACTGGCTGGACTTATTATTTTCTTTTAGTATTAAGATTCGAAAACTTATTGTCATTTCATTTCTGAAGATTCAATAAAAAAATGAAATGTATTAAAAAACAAAAACTATTATTTTAGTAATTGTTCAAGTTTAAGGTCTTTTTTAATAAAATGTTATTTTTTATTTTTGATATTTCGCAAAGACGAATTTGATGCGTACTCGTATGAGAATATCTCACGACGAATTTCAACAAAATATGTAGTGGCATATTTAAGATAAATAAATATTAGTATTAACGTGAATTTCGAAAGTAGGCCTTATATGGAGGATATGGCCAAGCTCTTATTGTTTAATTATTGATGGATTTTTAAATAAAATATTCCAAAGTTTTATTAGTTATCTGGATAAAAAGTTACACGCATTCAAATTCGTTCTCGTATAAAATTTTTATATGTTCCATTAAAAGATTAACTTTTTATAGTTATCAAAATGATATTTTTCTATTAGTTAGGCTTAAGTTTATTGGAATTTAATTTTCATTAAATTATTTTTACTGAAGAAGGAATTGTTTAACAATTTGAAAAATTTTTATTTTTGATAATTTTTGACTAGGATTCGAACCTGGGTTGTTGGTTGAATTTACATATGTTTCGAGAAACACCACTTTCTCTTTTTCTTTTTTAAAGAAAAATTTCAGATGTATCTAAAAATGTATAGAAAATCGCGGTATTATGGCATAATTAGACGCAGCGCTCATATATACCGAGTTCGAAAAAATAGCCTCGTTATGAAATTAATTGAGACAAAATTCAACAAAAATAAAACACATTGAATTAATGGACCACAAAAGTATTATGGGCCCTTATAAAATGCTTAAGATCTATGAATAGGACAGGACTTTAGGTTATACAAATTTCCTTCAATAATAAAAAACTATTTCACCAAGATCATGTAGATTTGATTTTTTAAGACATTTTTTTTGATTTTAATAATAAGAGCTGGATATATTTTATTTTACATTTTTTGAAATTATCAATGTTTTTTTTTAAATATTTTGCAAATATTAAAAAAATTTAAAGAATTTTTTCCGAAGATGGTACACAACAAAGGTTCGAAATATTGACAAAAACGAACACTTTTATATCAAAATATACACATGTATATTTTTAAAAATATTGTATGTATGTATACATAAATCGAAATGGCCGATTCAAGCTCTTTTAAATGGTATCAGTATTTTGCAGTCAAATAGTTATTTTGAAAGATATTTCCGAGTTTCGTTTAATTATTGAAGAAAACACAAATAAATACTTATTAACCTATAAGTAAACATAAAGTATTGTATAAATATGTGAACGATACGCATTTTTGTAATACTATAATTGTTAATAGGTCAACGTGCTTTTAAGGTAGGTATGTATGGTATGTACATATGTATATAAAAATGTTTACATATGTGTGTACAAACATACATTCATATATGTATACAGAGAATTTATTTCTATCTATGAACGCACATACGTACATATGAACGTATTTGCTTAAAAATGTGTGCGCATACTTCAGAGATGTTTAATTCACTAGGAAAAAAATACATAAAATGTTTTCTCTTTGTTATGTTTTGCTATGTTTGCTGTAGAGTTTATATTTAAATAATAATATTTAAAATTAGTGCTGTGCATATACTTCTGCTGATCAAGTCATTATTCGCATTACAATATTTATTAAGAAAGTACAAAAGTCGTACAACGACGGAGATGATTTGTGTAGTGTGATGGCTGAGATGGGCTAATATTATTTAAATAAAATATTTTCTTTTCTGCATATTACGATTTGCTTATTGCTATTTTAAGATTTGGAGTGTGCCTCTACAATTTTGGGAAATATTTGTCTGCTTCTATTGTAATTATTTTGCGGCTTTTATGGTGTAATGTTGTTATAAAAAAGGATCTGCAAAAACGAGAGGAAATAATATTGCTATGTATCAAATTGACCAAGAATATATTGCTGAGCAATCCAAGGACCCTAGACATTACATTTTCAAACGAGAAAATGTTAAGGGTCGCGTAAGCAAAACATTTAAGAACAAATATCACCTCGAAAATGATATTATCATAGCTAATCGACAAAATTCATTAACTGAACAAGATGAATTCCCAATTAATGAAAAATTCGTACGCCCTGTAGTATATAGTAGCACAAAGCACAGATATACCAATGATATGTTTTCTGTTACACGCACAAATTACTCCGACCGTGATTATATCGACGAAACATATATTAATGGAGAATTATCTCAACCAATAGATACAGAGAATGTTGTTCGAAATTTGACTGCAGTTAAACGTTTTTTGGAATTATTGCAAACTATACCCTTACCACCTTTATCTCTTACCACTACGTGTATATGTTTCATTATAGCAATTTTTATTACACCACGCCCTTGTGTTGAAAATATTATTTTTCCTGCTTTCAGATTATCGTTTGGTACTCTTTATCCGGCTTATGCCTCATACAAAGCTGTCCGCACAAAGAATGTAAAAGAATATGTAAGTCGACCAAGAAAAATTACAGTTTTGTTTTTTATGTATCTGTTTATATATACATACATACTTATATTTATTTTTAGGTTAAATGGATGATGTATTGGATTGTCTATGCATTTTTTACATGCACTGAAACTTTTACCGACATCTTCCTTTCATGGTTTCCATTTTATTATGAAGTAAAAGTTGTTATTGTGTTATGGTTACTTTCGCCAGCTACCAAAGGTAGTTCAACACTATATAGAAAGTTTGTTCATCCAATGTTGACCCGTCGTGAACAGGTACTTACATATAATTTAAATACAAATATACAATATATTTACTGATACAAGGAAACCTAATGTAGGAAATTGATGAGTATATTAATCAAGCTAAAGAGCGTGGATATTCTGCTGTATTACAATTAGGTTCTAAGGGTGTTAACTATGCTACTAATGTTATTATGCAGACTGCAATAAAGGTATTTATATAATGATTTTTTTTATCAATAAAATGTTTAACAACTTTAATCATACATATCCATACAAAGCACAGCATACATACAAACATATTTACTTGATTTTGTTCATAATCATTTAGTATCATAATTAATTATTTTTTTTTATTCAATAAGACATGGTCTTAGACTCAATCCATTGAGTACATCCTCTATGTCGACAACAAATACTTATTAAATTCTGATAGCATTGTGGAAAACTTATCAATGATTGTTTATAAAAATTAATAAATATTTTATGTAAAAATTTATGTGTTTTTTGTTTTTATAAAGTCTATTTATTTTTGTAATTAATATTTTTTTTTAATTAATAATAATAACTTAAGTTTCATCTTTAAATTACAACAAAACCTATAATAATATACAGTTAAAGAAAAAACTCTACATACACCCCTTATTTTGTGTGTTTTAAGACATTCGTAGAGCGAATCAGTCAAGTGGTTGCACCAATGTTTAAAGCACCAAAAACATTATTTATTTATAAAACAAAAAACTTATTCCGAATCATAACAATAACAGAAATAACAAAAACAATAAAAATTCTTAAGAAAAAAGTCTACATACAGTCTTAAAATTCTAATAAAAAATTAAATTTTTTTACGTGTATAAAGGAAATAATTATTTTTAATATTTTGTAGGACCACCTTGAGCTTCAATAACACCCTGAAGTCGAGGTGGTATAGACATCACCAAATTTTCCGTAATACTGGGCATAATTTCGGACCATGTCCGAGTTAAATCAGTTTTCAGGTTTTCACGGTTTGTGATATTATATTTTCGTACAGATTATTACAATAAGTCTCAAATATGCTCAATTGGATTGAGGTCCGGTGACTAGGGAGGTATATTGAGCTGTCTTGGTGTATGGTAAAGAAGCCAATCTCGAACAATATGCTCAGTATGTTGACTTCCAACGCCAAAGCTTTCCACAGATGGCTTCAAATTTTGTTCTAATAAGGTCTTATATTGATATCTGTCCATAACGCCTTCAACAAAACCCAATCGACCAACCCCAGATGCTGCCATAGCTCCCCACACCATAACACTGCCCCCACCATGTTTCACAGTGGGTATAATATTCGCGGGATCAAGTGCAGTGTTGGGTTTTCTACAAACCTTGTTTCGACCGTCGTTTCCAAAAATATTGTACTCACTATCATCGGTAAATATAACGTTCTTCCAAAAATGTATTCCTTTCTGCAGATGTGCCTTAGCAAAGTCCAAACGAAGTTGCCGATTCTTGGCTGAAATAAATAACTTTTTGCGTCCTGTTCTACTTTTAAAGCCGCTATCATGTGAAACGTTTATTACTGTTATTGATGAAACAGTTATATTCGAGCATCTTGCAAGATGTTCGGCTAATTTTGGGGCACTTATTTTTGGATCCTTCGGGATTTCCTTAAGGACACTACTTACATCACGTCTTGAAAGCTTTTTCGGTCTTCCAGATCGTGGCTTGTTTTCGGTACTGTTGGTATTTTTATGGTTTTTTACAATAGTTTGCACAGTAGAGCGACTTAATTTTACTATTTTAGCAATTTCACCATAAGATTTCTTTTCTTTTCAAAGGGTTACCGCCAAATTTCGAACTGACTGTTCTATTTCTTTTCTGTTTGCCATTTTTAAAGTCAAAACGTGCTTTACAAATCGCTCTTTGAATTTAAATGATTGGAGTGTTTGGGAAATAAAGCCAATCAAGAAAATTAACGGGGTTTTCCCCGTTATCTTCTTCATTTTCTTATTCATTTAAAGAGTTGCTATTGCTGTATGTAGACTTTTTTCCCACCGATTTCTATATTAATCGCCAATAAATCTTAAATCATCAATATTTTTAAGCTTTTTTTTCCTTAGACATTCTTAACTATTAATGTCTTAACCATTAACATAAAAATTATCTTTAACATTATCAGTATTTCTCCAGAAGGTCAAAATAGTATGGTGTATGTAGAGTTTTTTCCTTAACTGTATGTACCTACCTATGTGCATTATTTAAGTATGTATAGTTCAGGATTTTCAAAATGCGTTTTTTTGTATAAACAATATATTTTTTATAATCCATCATTTTCATTAAAGAAGTATGTGTATTAATATAAATTAACATTTAACTAGCTGAGAAAAATATCACACTTTGTTAAAGAACTCATAACTGCAAAAAACTCATTTAGATTATCAAGTACTTTACACAAACAATATTCAAAGAAAACTAGAAGTTTCAAGGAAAATTTATGCAGATGATCTGTAGAAATTTTTGGTAGTCCGGCAGGGTCATTGGAGGTCTACACCAATTTCTCTAATTTTAAAAAAAATTGTAATGTTTAGATCACTAAGACCTCTAATTGTATTTTTACCGGTTTTATCATGTGGAAACACAGTACATATTAATAATTCTTTGTTATAATTACACAAAAACTACAGAATAGTATAAAAACAATTTAGTATAACAGTTAAATTTTGTTTTAAAAAAACTATTACTCTAGAATCAAAGGCCGAACTACAAGAACGGTATATATTGAAGCAATATTTATTTTGAAAATGCTTTTGCTTATAATATGTGGTATAAAAACGAAGATTATACACTACATTGGTTCATATTGATTCCTAAATATGCATTAGCATAGTCATATTATTTATTTATTTATTGGTTTATTCAATTTAACATAATAAATTCTATATACAAGTTAATTCAATAAGTGTGTGTTATGAACAATATTTACAGTTAATGAATGAGAAATTACTACAAGCGGGCATGTGGTACATATTTCCTTTGCACCTGTTTTTAATGTGACCTAATTTTTGACAATTTTTGCGTCTCATCGGGTTCGAGATACACCGAACTGTTCGGACGTGTTACTTTTAGTGCGGCTGAATTTTCGGTGAAAAAATCGTAATAGGTGAAAAAGTATAAAAAGTTAAATTAAATAAAAAAGTGAAAAAAAAACTCGTAATAGGTGAAAAACTTTACAAAGTCAAATAATTGCACTAGGTGCAATAAAAAATTAATAAATTGTAATAATTTATTTTTATTTATTTGAAAACTAGAAAATTAAATACAGTGAGACAGTGAATGAGTAACAATTCTAACAGTGCGAGTGGGCCTCAGAGCCGAAATGCTTATTTCGTGTTGAGCTCGGCAAGTGTTAGTAATGAGAACATTAAAAATCCCGAATTTAATAAAAACTACTTAACTGTGAAACCAAAAATAAGCACAAATCTGAATTTAAGTGCAAGTGCACCAAACTTGAATAAATGTGTTGAACAGGGCACAAACTTAGCCCAAAGCATATTTAATTTAAATAGAAAAATCACTGAAGGACCGTCTTCTTCACGGTCCTCGTTATCAAATATTGGAGAGACGTCAACAGCTGCAAAAGGCACATTAATTCCTACAAATAAGGCCGCTCCTATAGTTGCTGTTGAAGAAAAAAAACACAGGTAGGAATGGACCGTTATATAACAGTTTCGAAGAGAGGCAGAAGCCCAAAATCTGCCGAAATTACACCAGCCGCAAAATTATCAAAGAATGCTGAAGAGCCACGCTCGCAAAATCGTTTTGCCATCCTCCAAGACAAAAATGATGTCCCTAACGCTGTGAATAAGCCAGTAAAACCACCTCCAAGAGAAAGAGAAAAAAACTCAAACGAACTTATAAAAATATTAGTTTCATTAATTGGTGAAAATTCTTTTTATGTGACTCCAATTAAGCGTGGCAATATTAATGAAACAAAGATTCAGGTTAATAATGAAAACGACTATCGGAGAATAGTTTCGGAATTTGAAAAACGCAAAAAGAATTTTTACACGTATCAACTTAAAAGCGCAAAAGGTCTACAAGCCGTAATTAAGGGAATAGATTCTTTTGTTGATCCTGAGGAGATCAAGAGCATTTTGGCCGACAAAGGCTTTAAAATCAAGGCAGTATCAAATATAAGAAACAGAGATAGGATCCCTCAACCATTATTTAGAGTGGAGTTAGAACCTGGTGATGTTAAGCTGAAGAAAAATGAAACACATCCTATATATGACTTGAAATTCATAATGCACCGAAGAGTTACAGTGGAAGAACCTCATAAGCGATCTGGCCCAGTACAGTGTTCGAACTGCCAAGAATATAGTCACACTAAATCTTATTGTAAGTTGCCTACTGTTTGTGTTGTTTGTGGGGATCTTCATGACACCTCAAAGTGCGATAAACCTATGGATGATTCCAGGGTAAAAAGATGCAGCAATTGCGGTGGAAACCACACTGCCAACTACAGGGGTTGCCCTGTTTTCGAGGTCGTTAAACGCTCCTTGATCAACAAACCCGCTTCTACCACTACTCAGACGACAAAAGTACCTATTACAATTATTCCCCCCGTAGCACAAGCATCCACTAGCCAATTTTCATATGCCAACGTGCTAAGATCTAACCAACCAACCCCATCCAAACCCACTTGCACGAGACATCCTTAACTTTAGTGGCCATGTTCGGTTGAGAAGGAGGGATACCCTTGCTTTAATTCAAGCGCAAAACAGATGACTGGATCAGTGGATATAAATTTTTTGTAGTATCATAATATTTTGTCTAGCACTGGCTGGACTTATTATTTTCTTTTAGTATTAAGATTCGAAAACTTATTGTCATTTCATTTCTGAAGATTCAATAAATAAATGAAATGTATAAAAAAAAAAAAAAAAAAAAAAAACTTTTGGCCAAAATTCAAGTAAATTTGTTGGAATTTCGTTATTAAAATAATTATTCCAATTTATGAACGGAAGTTTTCCCCATTGAGTTTCGCACACGCCTATTGCTACATTTGGATCCATAAATGGTCTTAATGTTTCTTGAACAACGCCAAATTTAGTTTGAGATAATGTATTCGCACACTTTGAAATAGAAAATTGTCCAAAAGCTTTAAAAAAGTTCATATTTTCTGGTAATCTGCTTATCATCTCTTTTAAAAGTTTTTTTAAATACACAAAACAGTTTTCTTTAAGTACGATAATTTCTACTTCGCTCAATTTCGCATTTCTTAATTCTGTTTCAAACTCTGCAAAATCAATTGCATCTAGAGGCAAAAATGAATTTGAAGAATCAATAGCTGCATGTAAATCATTGAAAAATTTTTCATTGTTTTCAGTATTATATAAAACAGAAGGTTTGAAAACTTTTGTTGAAAACATAAGAAGTGTACAATACATTTTTTCATGCATGCTTCCTGCATCCATGCTGTCCGATTGAAATTCCAAATTCAGATGATTCATTTCGTTGACAATTGGATTTATAAAAACCAAAAAAAGACGATTTTTTTCATCACATAATTCATTATAGATGTTTTGGTGAAAATCGCGAAGAAAATCGCCAGTGATATCAAAAATCGCCATGTCGCCAAGCGGAAAATCTCGACGCCAAACACGTTTTAAAATCGCCACGTTTGGCGAGAAATCGGCATATCTGACAGCCCTGCTCAGGAGCTGTTGAACATCCTCAACCACCGTATTCACCAGACTTGGCCTCTGCTGAATTTATTCTCTTTCCAAAACTGAAGACACCGATGAAAGGAAAGCCTTTTGCTACGATTAAGGAGATAAAAGAAAAATCGAAACAGGAGCTGTTGGCGATACCAAAAGCGCGTTTAAGAAGTGTTTCAAAGATTGGAAAAAAACGCTGGCATAAGTGTATTATATCTGAGGGGGATTATTTTGAAGGGGACAAGATAGTTATTGATGAATAAATAAATACTTTTTTAAAAAATTTAAAATAACAGTTATTTTTTGATCAGACCTCGAATTCTTTATATGGTCAGAAAATTAATATTGTAGGAATTACAAATGGAATCACAAACTTTGCACTCATGGTGAGGGATATTCAAATAAATAATTTTGTTTGTATGTGTTTTTTATTTTTTTTTTCATACAATATTTTTTGTTCAATTATGTTCTTATTGTTTTATTAAGTAATTTTTGTTGCTTTTTTTTATTTTCAAACAACATTAACCGTTAACTCATTACGTTACATACTGCACGTGCACGCTTTTACTAGACCTTTCATGGCTTAAATGCTTCAAATCATCAACTAGGCATGTTGCCATCGTCCCAGTCAGACGATGCAATTTATGCTCGTAGTAGTATACTAAATCAAGACGAATTTGACGGAATTGACGATACTCAATGGGTGCCAAAATCAAATTCCTTAAATTCAATGGCTTCAATGCATGTAGAGTTCTCCGAAGACGATGAACAGCACTTTGATATTGCAATAGACGAAGAAGTTATTACAACAGAAGACACGGGTGCAGCCCGCATTCGAGATCCCCCTACAAGAAAAACTAAAATTAGAGCACCAAAAGATGAAATCTCAAAACGTTCAAAATTGTCAAATCACTCTTCGAAAGTTTCTACATCTGGATTGCGCCCACGACGAAAGTTGCGTGAAGCTACCCCTGATATAGATGTGGATGTTGTTTAAACTCTTTTTTAAAGAACACTTTTTTATACTAAACGCTTAAGATCTCTTATCTACTTTTCGAATATTGATCGATATAAATTGTACACATTTTATACCGTTTATTTGTTAAGTTAATTTTTATACTACACTTTTTATTGTTTAACATTATTGATACAAATTACATATCTCACAAATAATTTTTCATATCTAATTGCTAATTTAACTAAATAAAAAAAAATGAAAAAAAAAATACAAATGATTTGTGTACATACAAATGTACGAGTAAATACATTTATATATATTTGACATTAGGGAGGCGGCAATTTGGTACAAACTATTAGGCGTAGTTACAGTCTCAGTGATCTTTCGGAGCCAGATATTCATCGTACAGAAGATGAGGTATAAATTATTTCTTTAAAAGTATATTATTTATAGATTATGTAAAAATGCATGTTTTAATTGAAGATCGATGATGTCGTTACAATGCGACCCCAACAGAGAATGCTACGACAACGTTTAAATACTCCAATTGGACGATCAGCTTCAGGTACTCGCCATTCAACTGGCATGTACTTTACAGAAGTGGATGTTGCTGCAAAAGGAGCAGGAGATTTCAAGTATTTTTAACATATTCAGGATATATTTGCTGTACGTTATTAATAATCATGATTATTTATATTCCAGTTATAATATTCGCTCCTCTGATGATATTAGTTCGGGATATTCTAGCGCCGAACCCATTTCTGGTGGCTTAAGTCGCACCTCTTCTATGTCAAATGCTTCTAAATCTCGATTAAAAGCAAAGCGCTCAGAGGTAAGTAACACGATTAAAGCTTAAGTTTTATTATTCAAATTTATCAAATTTTTAACTGCCGTATTTATAAAAAATTAAAGTAGACTTCAAATGTACTTTAAGAAAATTTTGTATGAAATTTTTGTCTAAAAGCACACTTCAAGCATACTTTATTTTTTATAAATACGGCAGTAAAAGTGTATCTTTATTAAGCTTGAGGTAAAATTGTACTTCTTATAAAAGATATAATTTTAAATAAAACAAAAAGATCGAACAATTAGCTAAATAATCAACATTAATTTGTATAATCTATGTCAAAGTACTGACAAATGTATTTTTCAATTCAACGTATTTTTTAAATAATACAATTAAATTAAAATAAATAATACTAGCGGTTTTCGCTTTCACTACATAGCTTGAATGTGTTTTTTGTATGTATTATGTATTAATAAATTTAATAATAGCTGAAGACCGAATCCGATTCTTCGACATAATTCGTTTCGTAGGTTATAACGAGGTGTGAAATGAATGTTCGCTTTCACATTCCTTTATTTTTACGCAATATACTACAAGTATGCGAATATTTCACCGAATGATTTATTAAAACAAATGTTTAAAAATATAAATTTGAAAACTTTTATTTTAAAGTTCTTTGCTTTATATATTGAGTTATTTTATTATAATAAACGTCATTATTATAAACATACTTGTGTATTAATTTTATCTTTCTTTTTACATAATCCGCATTTCGAATAATGTAACATTTCGATATTTAGATGTAATTTTTAAGTAGAAAAATATTATATTATTTTTGTATTAAGTTAATAACCTTAAAATCATATGCAAATACAAGTTTTGCTAATGCTGTTGGTTTGTTCAAAATATGTATTTTAAAAATTGATTGATAAATTAATCAATTGTCTAATAAATTATTTAATAAAAAGTATAACTTAAAGCTTGATCAGATATGAAATTTAATTGAGTCAATATTCGGTTAATTGACAATATTATTTTAAGTGTTCAGGCATACGCAATTTTCAGCTTGCTCAATAATCATTTGACAGTTGGAAAACAATACAAAAATACTCTAAATCAGGAGTGCCCAAAAGTTGATTATGTAAGAGCAAACACCAATACATTTAAATAAAAATTAATTTTTATTCAGTATTTTTTTGTTGTAAAAGCCAATACATACAAAGAAACAACACACTTTTTTAAACGGTATCATACGTTAAACTAAAACAAAATCTACATTGACGATCGCAGTCACCAATGTTTACCAGTAGAGCATACGAAAGTGTTGTTGCTTTGCGCTTTGGTGTATACAGCAGGGAAAGGCAACCTATACTATTACATTTTGCCATTGTATTAGTAATATACTCTCTTCGCTCTCAACACAAATCGGTGTTGCCAGAAAACTTTCGTCACTTATCCCGAATTAAAAATTTAAAATCTCCAAAAATCTCTATTTTATTATTTGCGAAAAATTAGAAAATCAGTCAGGAAATTGCATTACATCTTCAACATTTATTTCATATGGGCAACATTTTATGCGTATTAAATTTTCAAATGTCCAGCAAAACCTTCTTTTTTACCCAACATTACATTGGTACCATCAGTGCATACAGAGGAAAGCTTACTCTTATCAGTAAAAATGTCAAAATGTTCATTGACAGTTCTAAGACAAATAATTAACTGAGATATATCGTTCAGATCAGTGCATTCATCTAGGCATATGGAAAACAATTGGCAATTAAGCATTCTTTTCTTAATGTTTGAATAGATAAATGCAATAATATGCTCAGTCCGTCGAATAATTGTTCGAGCGGACAGGGGAATGCCATTTATAATTTCAGACTTTTCACCAAAGCATTTTAAAACGTCATTGCTAAGCTCTTTGAAAAACACTCCATCGTCAAAAGGACGGCAACGTTTAGCAGGAGACGTAGCAACAACAAAAGATGCTTTTCTTTTAAAAACAACTTTTCAGTTTCTTGTGTTTGAGGCCATTTAGACGATGCAATTTTGCATGCAATTAATTGCAACTGATGTTTGTTGGCGAACGGGTGAAAGAAGCAAGAGGGGTGGAAAAAGTTGCACGACTTCGTTTGTCATGCAATTTTTTGACATTTCCTTTTACCATCGTTTGTGTTTTACTTATTTTGTTTTATTTTTATTCTGACTTTGAAGTGTGCGTTATAAAAATTAATGCGCAAGAACATTTTCAATTACTTCTTCTGTATTAAAATCTTCCATTTTTTATATTTTTTAAAATTTTTGTATATTGTATTTATGTAAATGTATGTATATTATTTTATATACATACATATGTACATATATTTTTTGTATATTATATTTACATATATTTTAAAATTTTGTTTTCTTTGTTGCGAATGAAAAACAAAAGAGGAATGTGTAATTGAACGTCAAAAAGTTGCATGATTTGTTGCACGTAAAATTGCATCGTATAAATGCACAACATTTTACGTAGCAATTTTAAAAGAGAATGGAAAAAATTGCATGCAATTAATTGCATCATCTAAAAGGCCTCTTTCTTGTTCAGAGTCTGGTTTACTCGAATGAGCAATAATTTTTTCATTAAAATTTTTCTTAAGATTAATAATGAGGGCTTCTCTTGCATCACCAGTAATACTTTCGTATTCCTTGTGATATGCATGAAAATGCCTTTGCATGTCATGTTTTTTAATGCGTGATAACGCACGTTGGCAAACCAAGCATTCTGGTTTGTCATAATAATTTAAAGAAAATAAAAAATTCATTTCATATTCATCACACATTTTTAAAAAAGTTGGGAAAAAAAATTTTTTCTGGCAACGCTGATTTTTAAATTACACAACTTGTCTGTTTGAATGCTCAAGCTACTCTCATTAAACTTTGTTTATTTCTCTACAATACGTGTGCACACGTACGTAAGAGAAGAGTAAATGAAAAACGCGGCGCCCATGTTTTGCCTTTCCCTGGTATAGAGTGAAGTATTACAAAAAAAAACAAATAAGGCAAAGTTGTTTGTGTATTTCCTATTGCTAGTGCTGAGTGCTGTAATGAGTATACAAAACACACAGCCTATAGCTAAAGCTGGAGGTCCACAACGAAGTTTTTTGTCGATTTGTTTGTCAAACTCATATAAAAAATGTTATTTCAACTGTCATTTTTTCTGGTGACATCATCTTTAAAATAAATTTGCTTTGCATTTGTCAATGTCAGCTGTGACGCGTGCACCGCGTTCAAAAGTAGAAAGTAGACGAACTTTTCGCGTTTCAAGCGTCAGCGCGTCCTACGCTTTTGAGTGTGTAACCTAACTCATACAACTATATTGATTCTACTTTTTTGACAGTTGCTTAGAACGCGTGAAACGCGTAGACGCTTGGTGTGGACCTCCAGCTTAAGAGTTCTTCCAAATACAAAAGAGCACCAAGAGTATAAGGCTTGGGCACTCCTGCTCTAAATGGTTGTATTTCTATGTAAACAAACTTACCTTCACATTGACTTTTCAATGATTTCTTTTGTTTGACATTTGCCATTTTTATAAAATTTTGTTCACTAAACACAGTTGTGAACAGTGTTGCATTCGAAATCTTACTCAATATTATAACAATAATTAATTCAGATTTTATATGGAATATTGAGCTCAATAATGGCGTTAATTGCGATTAACCCAATTAAGGTGCATATGTTAGGCTGTCCATTACATCTCTTTTAAAGAGAACATGTTCTCTTTTTGTGTTCGTATCTTTTTGTTCACTCTCTTTTTTTGGTGCGGTAGTTTTTTGTCCAACAGTGCTCTTTATGTACTCTATTTCAAAAAAAAAATCCTAGATTGATGGAATTTTATTTATTTAGTAGGAATTCGCCACAGAAATCGGAGCTATGGACTTTTTCTCGGCATTTCGATAACACGCTCTAATTGTTTACTGGGTTAAATCTGTTGACAAGTTAAATCATTCTGTCATTCTGTCAAAAGCAAACCGTTTGCTGTCAAATCAAATACAAATTGTTTATTGTTATTTGCAAAGAGTAACAAGAGAAGACGAAAATGATTGATGAAGAAGAGAAAATCTATCTGATACCGATGATGAATTTAAAAAACTAATATCAAGTGCAAAATGGTTAAAGTTTTTTGAAAATAATAATAATTCAGAGTATTATTCGGAACTATGAACGAAAGAGCGGAACAAACTCAAAATTTCAACCATCAGATCGATTCTCACGGTTGTATACAATCTTAAGGATTTAAAATGTAAATCTTTTAAAGATTTAATTATTAACGATAAAAAATACTTAGCCCTAATAAGTAGCTCAAAAAAGTATAATTCCGATTCATCAGAATCAGAATCAGATATTGATCTCAATTAATTTTTATATATTAATTTATTTTGTTTGTTTTTTTTTAAGAAAATGTGATTTTTGAATTTATTTTGTTTATTTTTTTAAGAAAATGTGATTCTTTTTGTTTTTTATTGTTTTATTATATATTTATTTCGTTGTTTCTATCATTAATAATAATTAATTAATTATAACATCAATAAAATTATTAATTATTTAATAAATAATTTTTTTTATTGTAAACTCTTTTTTAGTTAAAATGTTCTCTTTTTTTAGAACGAAAGTTCTCTTTTGAAAATAAGTCATATGGGAACCCTAGCATATGTGAACACGCTAAAACACATATTTTAACGAATTTAAAAAACCAATGAACAACTTGTGTCCGAGAAGTTATTCATATTTACTTCATAAACACAAAATAATAAGTATTAGCTACTTCGTATGTTGTACTTTTATGTTGAATAAAAGACTGTTGGTTAATTAGTAATAAACATAAACTTTTATTTCATTTCATAAGGTGTGTCTCTGTTGGCTTGCTACAACTAACTGTAAAAAACGGTTATAAGAATTGTACATAAAAACTTAAAGATAATGATGCATGCAGCGTCGCATTTCATGGTGATGCCACATTGACATGTTAATGTTGTAAGATAGGGTTACCCACTAACATCTCCCTCCTTAAGACAATCGGGGTGATCTGGAAAAAGGTTCCACATGTTGTCTTCGGCTGGTTATGCGCATTGGAGTGAGGTCAGGTGAAGCTGTGGGGGTTGCAAAAGTTTCTTCTTTACATGGTGGAGTTATTCCGAATTCTGCAAGCAATATGTCCAAAGGAAGATTTGCCGTTCCTGATGCAGTAGTGTCAGTTTCCTCGTATCTTGGTCGAAGTTGGTCCGTGTGTGCTCTTACGAGTATTTTCCTGTTACCAACGTCAATTAGGGTGTTGTAAATTACATTACCGATCTTCTCGATGATTTCGCCTGGGACCCAGTATTGCTTGTTTCCCTTAAAGTTCAATGCGTAGACTTGATCGCCTTGGATGAATGTTCTTTTACGTGTGCCATGTTTGGTGTTGTATTGTTTCTCCATTTGTTGGTTAGTTTTGCGATCGGTGACTTTTGGTTTTGTAATGATGTCGAAGACTGTTCTCATTTTTCGACCTATAAACGATTCCGCTGGAGTCTTGCCATTTGGTGAGTTTGGATTGGATGTTGATCTATAGACTTCCAAGAGTGTTTGAAGTGCTGCGGTATCTTCCCCTTCTGCTTTTTTGAGAGCGCGCTTAAGTGTGTCCACGAATCTTTCTGCTTGACCGTTGGAGCTGGGGTGGAAACGCACTGTCCTGGTGTGTTCTATAGCCCTTTCCTTGCACCAGTTTTGAAATTGTTCCAAGCAAAACTGTGTCCCATTGTCCGAAACTATTTGTTCAGGATTTCCAAATTGTGCGCAATAGTCGTTCATAATTTTCATTGTTGAAATAAAACCATTTTTTTTTTTTTGACTTTTATTTTGTAAAATCAAAGCTATTTTTTGTTAAAAACGTAACTTTTTTTATTAAACGAAAGTTTATATCATTTCCTTCAAGAGGCTTGCGGTCTGTTACTGGGATGCGACTTTAAAACTTTCGCTATTTTTATCAAAATTTGGCAAAAATATAATTTTTTTAAGCCAACCGGTTGTTAATTGTTTCGAATATCACCACTGCATACATATGTACATACATCCTATTTTATATATATAGATATATATATATATAGATGTAAACCTGACAAAAAAGATTATTGTAAGTTAATTTGTTAAAAATGAAGATTATAATTATTGTTATTATTGACTATCAGCCTGTTTATAGAATGCGACTCGCCCAACACTCGAGTGAGAAATAAAAAGCGTTTATAGAACGCGAGTCGATTTTGTCGTGCCACTTACGTTAATTCGCGCATATGTCAAAATTGTTTGAAACCCTACTATTGCCAACGTGTTAAAAAATATTTTTTGTTTGTATTTCTTCATACAAAATTTAATATTAAACCTTAAAAGATAGCAACCCTACTATTATGAAAAATATCAAAAAAACATAAACAAACAAAAAAGTAAAACAAAATTTAAAGAATTTTTAAAATTTTTTTGATAAAAAAAGTATTTGCTGCTACCAAACTGAGGAGCTCCTGTGGCCAAGTGTGGAAACTCCTCCATGCAATCCACCAATTGCATAAACTGCATTGCTGTAGGTATTTTAATGCTGAAAATTTAACAAAACGAAATAAACTAACAAAAACATGTATGATATCAATATGTACTTACCTTTCTTTTTTTTTTTTTTTTTTTTTTTTTTTTTTTTTTAGCTTTTATTTATTTATTGAATCTTCATATCTCGAAATAACAATAAGTTTTCAAATCTTAATACTTTCTTTGTTGAAATATCCATTTTGTGCTTGTCTTTTTAAATAAAGTTGTAATTTAATCACAACTTTCCACATTACAATATTGAAAATTTGGGCACTTCTGTCATTTTCAGCAGTCGATATTAATGCAAAATGATGTTTTAACTCCATCCACTGCTCCAAAATTATTTTGTCGGCGGCTCCATATGATAACCAACGAGTTCCAGAAACTTGAACGAGCTTTCTAAATTTATTTGAATCAATTCCACAAAGCGGCGACACAACTTAACACAGATATATGAAAACGTAAAATGCTATATTGTCAAGAAAAACTAGCCAAAAAAACCGCCATTTCATTTAAAAACCGCAAAGAAATCCCCATGTCGCCAAATAGAAATTTATGTCGCCATAAGCACTAAAAAATCGCCATATCTGACAGCCCTGATTGGTACTTTTATGGCATGTTTCTACATAACAAGAAGTTGTCAGGCAAGCAAGCGGTACACAGGCGTAAGCAAATGAGTTTTTATGAAGTACTTGTCTGACTTACATTAGTTACCTTGGTAATATTGAGTTGTTATATTGCATTATTGCCAAATTATTTAATTAGATATTTTGTTTACTTTTTTCCATGTTATTATTCAATATATTAATATTTTAGGGGCAACCCTAGAAACCAAAATAAAAACAGTTGTTTATGTGAATTGAAATTGCTATGAATTTTTTAATTTTGTAATAAATTGAATGCAAAATGTTTCCATTTATCGCAATTAACATTGTAATTGAAAGTTAAGGTAGTGGACAATAGTTTATGCTGTAGAAATATACGAAATAATATATAAAATATTGTTTTGTGATACACACAAGCACTAATTTCTACTTGTCTGATTTTGACAGTAGGACAATTGAAATCGCAATGTAGAAACCATAAAAAAGATAGTCTTACGTTTTCACTCAAGAGTATTATAAAACCCCAAAACTAATTTTTGTACTCATTTGGGCGAAAAATTTGAGTCACTTGTTATCGAGAAACATGCCATTAATTACAATAAGAAAGTAACTTGTTGGTTGATGTGCAACATTGAAAAGGAATTCAGAGTGTACATCGCCTAGTTCATTGGTTTTGAGGAGTAGGTAACAGAGACCTGCAACGAGTACTAAATTTTCGGGTATACTTAATCATGCACATTGATTTTTATGATTTAATCGTTTTTGTTCAAATGCACAAAACGCTCGTTTACGCAACCGTTCGTTTCAAACATTCAGTTTTATTCACTGGTTGTTTTTTTGCGAACATGAATATTCTGACTGTGTCGTTAAATGTATGAAGCTCGTTTTACATCAAAGCCAACGTGTTGTTAGCCGAACATGTGTTTTATTCATTTGTTGTTTTGTGCGAACATGAATGTTCGACTGTGTCGTTAAATGTATGAAGCAGCTCATTTTACATTTTTTCTTTAATTTTTTTTGCTGTGGAAAGATATATTTGACAAACTGTACATATTACAAATTTTATCATTGCTTTGTCAAATAAGTTTTCTTTTCGACGAAATAATGTTAAATAGGTAGTAAATGCACATTTTTTATGTTTTCATATTTTTCTGCCAGCCGCTTTTTACTTATAAGTGGCTCGTGTGTTTTTAGTTCAATTCCAATCAGATCATGCACAACAAAGCCGACATGCAAAAAACAAACTGTGTATAAACAAGAATTTTTGTTTTCAAACATTGCAGTTCGAACCAAGTGTTGGAAATGATTTATACTCGTTGCTGAATTTTCTGTGTGTGCATAAAAAGTGAATAAGCATAAAATTGAATCATACTTTTTTGTATTGTTCTTAAAATTCAACGTTAGTGAATAAGTCGGCTCGTTCATACTTGTTGCAGGTCTCTGGTAGGTAATTAATTTACTTCAAATATCTCCTAATAAAATAAAGAACGTCTTATTGCTTTATTAAACGTGATAAGCATATGTTTACGAGTGCATTGCCCAACTATCAATATTGTCAATTTATGCTACAAGTAGTAAGTTATTTTTTCTTTAAATTACATATTGAGTTTTTTCAACAACTTGTATCGGCTCATAAGCACCACATTTTCCTTAGATGTTGACCAAACCAAAGTTCTATAACTGAAATATGTTTGAATATCGTAGTTTTAGGATAAAAGCTAACGGGTATTAACATAGGTCTTAAAGTTCACCAGTGATCAGAAAAGAGATGAGTGTAATACGGATTTCATTTAATCGATACCCTCCCATAAGAATGTATTAAGCGACATTTCTAAAATTGTTCAGGAAACGAAAAAAAAACGTCTCATTTAGTTATTTATTTGTGTATTTTATTGAAAGGAACATATTTGGAAAGCGATTTTCAGAATACAAAACTTGACATCATTGCAAAACCAAAATTAATCAGATAAAAAGTTTTTTAATTTTTAGAGAATATTATTTCGAACTTTTTATATTTATATATTAGATTAAATTCTTAATTAGGCTTGAGTTCGTTTTTTATTAACACTTTGCTGATTTGTCAACCGACGGTGGACGCAGCAATAGTAACAACAAATTTGTAGTAATACAAAAATGTATAATAATCACCCCTATTCTGAGTTTCGATTACGTCTCCGCATTCAGTTACGCTACGATCGAAAATTGGTATTCCAAACAAAAACTGAATCGAAAGAACAAGAAGAAGACAACAATGTTTACAAAACCAATTTGTTACTATGAAATGTGGAATAGAAACAAAGAAATGAGCAAGTTTGTTACTATTTTAATAAACAAAAGTCAGAACAAACAATAAAAATAGGAAAATAAAAAAATTTCTGCGATGAATAAGGAGAAATAATAATAATAAAATAATACAAAAGATTTGTGAATTAATAATAATAAAAAGATAATCATTTTTGTTTGCCAAACATTTAAGTGCTAAGAATCCTGTCAAGCCGGAGGTGGTATTTTTATTTTTTGTATTTGAAGGAGAAATGAAATCCATAGCAGTGGCTTTATTGGTGGAAGAGGAGAACAACGTGACTCAGAACACAGAGGTAAGGCTTGAAAAGCTTGAAAAGAAAATCCTTGGATCGTTTATGGTAGCCGCAAGCAATATCCTGTTTTGTTGACATTAAACTTGCCAGCTTTTCGTATTGCTCTGATGTCGTTGTTTTTGACCTGGAAAAATAAATAAATAGGCTGCTTTCCTGTTTGTAGTGACAGTAATTCAAAACTGCTTCTTTGTAATTTATTTCAGGGAATAATTTAGAAAAAATGAAAATATTAGATTCCGTAAGTTTTAAGTACTGATTGAGGATTGTACAAATTTTATTTGCTCCTAACATTCCATCAACGTCACCCCACACAAAAGCATACGCATTATGTGTTCCACTCTCATAATGTGGAACGTTTAGAACTTTTTGCGGGTCAAAACTAGCACAAACAAATGATGGTGAACTCTTGGCTTTTTCTTGATCTTCCATAAACAGTTTATGGCTCGTCTCTTTCTGTTGAGAATGTTTTGTCACTTTTACTTTCTGTGTTTCATCCAGTTCACGGATTCGAAAAGGATGCCAATGTTGTACGTTTTGAAAATTCCGCGAAAAAAATTTTCGGAGACAAAATTCATACCCTGTTCCACTTGGATTTCTTTGAATTTTCTGTAAAGGTTAGAAATACTAAAACACTCGGTGGGCAAGTAAGTTCTATTGGTCCTAGAACGGCAATAGTGGGATGGAAACCTTGGTAAGCTTTCAATGAAAGTGCAAACGGCTTCTTTTAAATCAGCGAACGTAGCATTGAACGTAGCTGCTGCACCCCTTTTGTCTGTTTCCGATGTATTTAAAACTGTTGTTTTTCAAGGGTATACATATGTCACAACTCTACTTGAAATGTTAAGGGTTTTCAGCAAAAACTGCATACATACTTGTATTCTTTTCACTTCAAAATTTATAAAATATTTTCTTATTTCTTTCTTCTTTTCAACTTCTTTGCTTCGTCGCCTTTTATAGGAACACGATCAACGCAGGATAAAATCCAATCTATTTGCTGGGTATGTGGCAGTTTCCAATAAAAGTCAAAAACTTCTTGCCTTTGCGACTCAATTTGGTTGCACATTTGTTTTAGCAGCTCTTGCATGGATTTCATTGCACAGATTTTTGTTTTTTCTCAACACGAGCTCATTTCGCTTTTACCCTCAACTTCTGGTTGCATACCTCAATGGCTTTCTTGTTTACTTTTTGGCGTTGTTCTATTTCATCGGCATTTGAATTTTCTATGGAATCGTTATGCCAAGATGAACTCCCATCTTTTTCAAACGGATCACACTCAGACCCTGATCCAGATTCAAATGGTGCAGACAAACTCCTTCTGCCCGTAGTACATTTTTTTTTTCAAAATGATTAGGCTAAAACAAAATTCATAATTATATTTATCTCACCTACCTCAAAATATAAACATGTATCAAGAATCAAGGAGCTTATTTATGTACTTAAGCTTCCTTCATTAGATTGTTTTGCTAATTCAACCATTTGTCTACCTCTTAAATGAAACAAAATTGGCTTTTGCAATCCAGAAGGACCTGGCAAATTTTCATTCATGGTAGAATTATAAATAGTTCCACTAAAATACCACGAAACGATGAACTAACTCCTCACCGAAAAAAGTACGATAACAACTGACGAGAATAAAAGTAACAAAATAAGTCAAAACAAAGCCTACTTATTTCATTCAAATATTTGAAATAAAATCAACAACTATTTGTGCAAAGGTCTTTACATACAAAAATACACTTACAACCGACGAGACAAAAAAAAAACACAAAATAAATGGGAGAAAAGCAGTAGCGCACTTCATAGAAAAATTATTTAAACTCAAAGACAATCATAATCTGGAGTGTTATAAACGAAAAAAATGGATCAAGTTCTAGTTGGATGAGTGTGCTAGCGACAATTTCGGTTAAACTAACTACCCAGTAAAAAATAAATGGATTAATCCATAATCGAGCAATAAAGGAGTTATGACTTGTTCATTCATTTGGAGTAATAAGCGAGCTATCAAAACTTTTTTTTGTTTTGTTGTCTATGCCTCGCTTAATACTCCAAATGGATCAATGAGGGATATATCAGTTCGTTTTGGTTTTTTTTTTTCTTTGACATAACTGTAAAATATTTTCGTTTTGTTTTTCTATTTAGAGCTAGTTTTCATTCAGTCTCGTCTCATCGAACTGTTCGGACGTGTTAATTTTAGTGCGGCTGATTTTCGGTGAAAAAATCGTAATAGGTGAAAAATTGTAATAGGTTGAAATTAAACAAAAAAGTGAAAAAAATAACTCGTAATAGGTTAAAATATATAAAAAAAAAAAAAAAAAACATTAAAAATCGTATAAAAACTGTATGAGTGTTCCTCTCAGATGTAATTCTGAGAAAGAGCTTAGCTCGTCGAGAAAAACTAAATGGCTCTCTGAGGAAGAATCCATAAAAAAATCTCTGGAGAATTTTCTCACTACAAGAGCCGTAGAACGGCGTCGTTCCTGTTCGCCCAATATAGTGATTTCAACAGATGAGAAAACATCATCTTCACCAAATAGTGCAGTCAAACCCAAAAAACAAGTAGGTATGGATAAGTACATCACCGTTCTCAAGCGACAGAGGAGCCCGAAGTCTGCTCAAGTGTCATCAAATGCAAAAGCTTCTAAGACTGTGAGTAATGATCAAAATAGGTTTGCTCTCCTCCAGACGGATGAGCCAGAACTTCCTAAGAAGACGTTTAAGCCCCCACCAATTTATCTGAGAGAGCCCACTTCCAGTAAATTGGTACAAGGAATTGTTTCGGTAATAGGTGCAAATATGTTTAGCGTAACATCAATTAAACATGGAAATATCAGCGAAACCAAAATACAAGTGAAAAAGGAGGATGATTTTCGTAAATTGTCCAACCAGTTGGAGAGGGAAAGTAGGGATTTCTATACCTACCAGCTGAAAAGCGCAAAAGGACTCCAAGTCGTTCTAAAGGGTATAGACCCAGATGTTGATCCTGCCGAGATAAAGACTAGCTTAATGGAAAAAGGCTTCAAAATTAAGAGCATAACGAATAATAGAAACCGTGAAAAGACTCCACAGCCTATGTTCAGGGTGGAATTGGAACCTGGAGATGTCGTATTAAAGAAAAACGAGTCCCATCCCATCTACAATCTGATGTACCTTCTGCATCGTAGAATCACCGTGGAAGAACCACATAAGCGTCAGGGACCCGTCCAGTGTCTCAACTGTCAAGAATTTGGTCACACCAAGGCGTATTGTAAATTGCCGACAGTTTGTGTTGCGTGTGGGGAGATACATGCAACTGCTCAATGTGATAAGTCGAAAACTGATTCAAAAATCAAAAAATGCAGTAACTGCGGAGGTAATCATACCGCAAATTATACAGGTTGTCCAATTTACACTCATTTGAAAGGCATAAGCACCAACAAGACGTCAGTATTACCTGATCATCGTCAACAGCCTATTTTGGCATCGAGTGACAATTTCCCGCAATTGTTACGGTCCACTAGTCATGTAAACGCGCCTAGTTCTAGACAAGTTTCTTACGCTAACGTGGTTAAATCTAATATGCCAGGTTTGGAGCAGGCACCTAAATCACAATATTACGAGCCTAATATTAACACTTTAGAGACTACATTGCAGACACTTGTCCAAACCATGAACACTTTTACGACCACTATGACATCCATGATGCAGGAAATGCTGAAAATGCAATCCACTATCTTGCAAGCCATTTTAAAGAAATGATTTGTTTAAAAATTTGTTTTTGGAATGCGAACGGCCTCCGCCAACATAAAAACGAACTGGAACACTTCCTGATGGATAAGCAGATTGATGTCATGATGATTGCTGAAACTCACTTGACGGCGACAGCGTACTTCAAAATTAATGGCTACGTGTTGTATGATACTAAAGATCCCCGCGGAAGAGCATGTGGAGGTTCGGCAATTCTTATAAAGAACAGAATAAAACATTATTTAATGAACAACATATGTGAGGATTACCTACAAGCAACAAACATTTGTATTGAATTCTGGCAATACAATTTTGTTTTATCATCAATTTATTCGCCGCCTCGATTTTCAATAAAAGAACACCAATACTACAGCTTCTTCAATTCCCTTGGAGCTAGATTTTTAGTTGCTGGTGACTAACGCCAAACACACTTTTTGGGGTTCACGTCTGGTGACCCCGAAGGGTCGTGAACTCTTCAACACCATTGCCAAAATGGGATTAGATGTACTCTCAAGCGGGCATCCCACCTACTGGCCGACGGACCGACGGAAGATTCCCGATGTTATTGACTTCGGAGTAGTAAAAAATATCCCTGTAGAATCGATACAAGTGGAGCCTTCATTAGACTTGTCTTCAGATCACTCTCCTTCTATTATTTCAATGCGTTTCCTTCAAGGGAATGGCTCTCCATTTCGGGACATATCTAAAACCAGAGTAAGTTGGATAAAGTATAAAAAGTATTTAAGTTCCCACTGCACGGAAAATGTAGTGTTGAGAACTACCGAGGATATTGATGGGTCGATTGGCAAGTTTACTGAGGACATACGAAGAGCTGTACATCACGCCTCCACATACGACGTTGAGTGCAGAAGTGGGACAAATAGAACTTATTTCGCTGAACTCGATCATCTCCTGTCAGAAAAAAGAAGAGTTAGAAGAGAGTGGCAAATCCACAGGTCTCCTGAACTGAAAGCTAGGCTACGGGTATGCAGAGATATACTAAGAAATTTCTTAGAAACCCAAATGATGGCTTCACTTAAATCTTACTTGGAGGGTCTTGATAGTACCCCACAATCTGACTATTCGTTATGGAAGGCGGCACGAGGTTTAAAAAGACCAGTTAGAGGAAAACCTCCTCTACGAAATCCGACTGGTGACTGGGCTAGAAATGATTCCGAGAAGGGGACTTTATTTGTTAATCATTTGAGAAAAGTGTTTACTATAAACAACTCAAATAATGCATCTGATTTGCCTCCACTCGTTATTAGACCTCGTGTACCTCTAAGACTTAGCTTTAATGATGTTCAAAGCGCTATTGGTACTCTGAATCTTAAAAAAGCTCCAGGTATGGATAAAATCAGCAACAAAATGCTTGTGGAGTTACCTCGTGTAGCTAAAAGAATTATCCTATTTATTTTTAATGCTATTTTACGCCTAGAATACTATCCTGCAGATTGGAAGGTATCTATGATTACCATGATTCCTAAGCCAGGGAAGGACCCCACTAAAGTAGAGTCATATAGGCCAATTAGTCTACTGCCGACAATTTCAAAACTGTTTGAAAAATTGTTATTGGCTAAGTTGATTCCAATTCTGAACGACACTCAATGTATCCCAAATCACCAATTCGGGTTCAGAGCTAAACACAGTACCATCGAACAAACACACAGATTGGTAAATGTGATAAGACAGTCGTTTGAAGAGAAAAAATACTGCTCCGCCCTTTTCATTGATGTGTCGCAAGCGTTCGACAAAGTCTGGCATGAAGGTTTAATGCATAAAATTAAATTAACTCTGCCTGCTAACACCCACAAACTTATGAAAAGTTATTTATATGGTCGCAAATTTACAATCAAAGAAGGCGATTTTTTAAGCCCCGCTCAGCCAATTGAAGCAGGAGTACCCCAGGGTAGCATACTGGGTCCAACTTTATATTTGATTTATGCATGCGATATGCCGTTAGACCCCATAATACATACTTCAACTTTTGCAGACGATACAGCATTTATTAGCGTTCATAAGGACCATCAAATAGCATCACAGAACTTGCAGAAATATGTTTATAAACTAGAGAATTGGCTTGAGCTTTGGAAAATCAGGGTTAACGAACAGAAATGTATTCATATAACTTTCACATTGCGAAAAGATACATGCTCGTTCATCAGAATAAATAATCAAATTATCCCGCAACACAATGAAGTCAAATACCTCGGAATCCACCTCGATCGTCGTTTAACTTGGAAGTCTCATATCGACGCAAAACTTACCCAGATGAGATTAAAAGCAGTGCAAATTAATTGGCTAATCGGCAGAAATTCTACATTAAAGTTGGATTGCAAACTTTTGTTGTACAATGCAATTCTAAAGCCAATCTGGTGTTATGGAATTCAATTATGGGGTACTGCCTCAGCATCCAACATTGAAAAAATTCAAAGGGGTCAAAATAAGATTCTACGTACAATTACTGCAGCTCCATGGTATGTTAAAAATTCTCGAATCCACAAAGATCTAGGCATTCCTTTGGTGAAAGTCGAATTTACAAAACACGCCTCAAAATATGTCAGCAAACTTGAACACCATCCAAACCCACTTGCACGAGACATCCTTAACTTTACTGGCCATGTTCGGTTGAGAAGGAGGGATACCCTTGCTTTAACTCAAGCGCAAAACAGATGACTGGATCAGTGGATATAAATTTTTTGTAGTATCATAATATTTTGTCTAGCACTGGCTGGACTTATTATTTTCTTTTAGTATTAAGAGTCGAAAACTTATTGTCATGTCATTTCTGAAGATTCAATAAATAAATTAAATGTAAACAAAAAAAAAAAAAAAAAAAAAAAAAAAAAAAAAAAAAAAAAAGCTAGTTTCTGGGATAAAGATAAAAATCAGACAATTTTTTGCACGGAAAACTTTCTATATTCAGTGGGATTCGTTGCTATTTTTCGTTGCTGTTAAAAAATCTCCTCAATGCCCTCAATTCATTTCCGGTGATGCCACTCAAATTCAAGAAAACGGGATTGCAAATTTCATTTCCGCCGTTGCTATTTTTCGAGGCTTTCTTGTTTTTGTAAAAAATAACCAAATTTGTATTTATGCTCTTTTAGGAGACAAAAATGATTACTCCCTTTATGCTCTTTTAGGAGACAAAAACGATTACTCCCTTTATGTTCTTTTAGGAGACAAAAACGATTACTCTCGCTATGTTCTTTTAGTAGACAAAAACGATTAGTCCCTCTGTCGTCATTTTCAAGATCCATAAGGAGCTTAAAAGGAGTACTCGTGTCTGCGGACATGCTGTGTTAAAAATCCTATGAGGTTCGGAGTTTTATGGAGTAATCCATTACTCGCAAAGGAGCGCTTCAGGATTACTCTTTGGATGATCCTATTTTTTACTGGGTAATATCTAAAAAAATTTATGTGTGAACCTTTTGTTGGTTACGACAATTAGATTTTTAAATTTGATACAATTTTATTTTCTCTCTAGTTTCCTTTGCATCAACGATAGGGCAGCGAAACCCAAGCCAAAATGTGGCGCTTAACTTCTAGTAATGTTCCACATCAAAAAGTCATTTTCGAAAAAAGTGTCGCTTAATACATTCTTATGAAAAGGTATCGAAATATTCGTCCATGGGAACGACAAGTCGAGCACAAATATGTTTATACGCAATACGGCTTCACTATTTTCAAATATGCAAACGTAAATATGTAAATGTAAAATCAATTAAATGAACGTTTGAAACATAATTTCGATTAACTTCGAAGAATAGCACATGCCGTAAAAATGCGTTGCAATTTTGTTATTATATTACATTTTACTTTAGTAGATTTCAATGAACTCCATTATGTGAAATAAAAATTTTTATATTTTAAAATCATTTATTGATTAGCGGTTCATGTATTTTCGGTTATTGCGGTAAGGGTAAGTGCTGTTATTTCAATAGTGACAACTCTTACTCTTGGCATTTTCAGGTTAAATAGTTAATAAGAATTACAAGTATATAATATGTTGAAATATTAAAATCGATCGTAGAGAAGCAAATTTCACTACAATGATAAATACTTAGGTACTTTTATAAACTAATGAAATGAAATGTCGCATTTTATTATATTTTTATATAAATCTAGGTCGGATTTGAGACATGTGAAGACAATCCATACACGTTTAAGTTATTAGATTATCAAATGTCTCTAAATAATGACGAATATAAAGACAAAATCGAATCTTCTCTGGAAAATATAAATACACAAATGGATCTAGTGTTTGAAAATAACTCAAGCACTATTAAAAACGACGGTTTTGAAGAATTTTTTGAAACAAATTCAAGTGCATCAGACGACATATATATGGATGGTAATAATTGCACAGATATTACTGAAGATAAGAAATCTATGTCATCAGATCACATTGATGATTCAATATTAGATACAAATATAAACCTAAATGAAATGCGTATAAGTTTAAAAGAAATTGAAAATAATTTCCGAACGAATATCAATGGGTTTTCGTCCAGCAAGGGAACTAACACTCGGGCCTATGTTCATAAGAAAGGAAAAGCACCACCACCTCCCTCTATACAGTCTTTGGAAATATCGACGGTAAATATTCCTAACTCAACCCAAATAGAAAAATGCCGTTCTAAGGAAACCCAAATATAAAAAATATAGACACGGTAAATACATGTGGTTAAATTGCCCCCGATATAAAAAAATCATGAGGACTTCTCTTTATAAGAATAACATTCGCCAAAGCAAATCGATTCTAATATTCTCGTACATTTATTACATTTAGAGCTGAGCTTCCGTTATCTCCAGCAGAACATTTTATAACATTTCTGTGACTACTAAAATCGTTGAATGCTGATTTATATGAAAATTAAAATTTGTATATATTAAAAAATTTATTTTCTTGTTGCATACAAATATATTTTATTGTGTTAAGCATGTGAAACAATTTAAAGATGTTAATTTGCTTATATTAAATATTTAACATATACAATAATACACACATCTATTCCTCTCCATATTTTACAGGACAAAATATCAGCCAGTTGTACAACATTACCAAGGAGCAAAAAAAATGAAAAAACTATAACAGCAACCGCAATGGCCAAAACGCGAGCTAAACATGAAAAGTAATTTAAAATCTGACTATTGTTCTAATTATTAGTATATAGAGAATTATAAATCAATAATAATAATAAAATTTAAATTTATTTACTTACTGTGTGTTTTAACTGAGTTATAAGTATGCTTAGAGGTCTAAGTCAAGCACACGTATGACTTTTTGTTTGTTTTTTAAGTTGCCTCCCTAATAGGAGGATTTATTTGGCCTGATAAAATCATAACGCCATCACCAATATACGGCTTCGCCTAAAAGGAGACTCGTATACCTTCATAGTTTAATGGTCTCCACCAAGATCCAAAATTAGTTTTATTTGGTACTCCACGACAACAAACTTATACTCTTTTTCCCGGACACCGACTCTTTTTTTAGGGCGTCCGGGGTAGTCCTACTTCTTTTTTTGAAAGTGTCCTGGGTTTGTCCTACTTTTAAAACTTTAATCTATAATTTCGTTTTATTGCATCGAAAGTATTGTTGGCATTGATGTATACATTTTTTTAAATACACACGATGTCATAACATGCTTTTTTGTGTTTGATGCTTTTTGGCCGCCATATGCGCCTTCACAATTTTAAACGGCTTTGGCTTTTGGCCTTTGTCTACGTGTCTTATACCCGTAATTTTAACAAATAGATAACTATTAGAGTTTATACCAATTACTTTTCCTTACCTAACCGGTAAAAAGAATTTAGTAATTTTAACGTTTTTTTTACCTATGTACTACCGACTGCATTCGGTGAAAAATGTGGTAACATTGGTGTTTGACGTTTAGAGTTACATCAATTAATTGCCAAATTTAATTGTTTGCAACGACTTTTTTAGTTTTGTCTAGAAATGTCTGGAAAAGGTGCCAAAAGAAGTGCTAGTTTCTTGGAGGGGGAAAAAACAGCTCATGCACTTTTCTTTCAAAGACGAAATCTTCTTATAAATTCCAAATCATTCCAAATTCCCTGAATGTGTGTGTTAACCTTTGGGAATTTTGTTTTATGATATTTCTCAAAGTTCTTAGTTCTAGAAGTTCTGAATTCAGTGGACACCAGAAAGAAACAAATTAAACACAGAAACTATTTTTTATATTATTAAAGTCAAATATAATTTTGATATGAATTGTCAAGTGTTTTATGAATATTTAAAAAAATGCGATAATAATATATTGGTTCAAATTGAAAGCGCTGAAAAATATACACGAAACTAGACAACTTCTATTAAAAATTTATATATAAGTCCCCTTTTACAGTTGAGAAATTGAAAGACAGACAGACGAAGTTTGTAGGCGATAGGAAGAGTTTGCGGAAGACCTCTACTGTACCAAGGCATATTTATTATAATCAATATTCCTTGGTCCAGTACAGTAGAGGTCTACCGCACATTGCGGTAAGTAAGGTTAAACTTTTTTCCAATATGCGCAGTCGTTGTAGAAACATAATTTTTTTTTGACCAAAAAAATAGTTTTTTTTAGCAAAATTTCAAAAATTTTGTTTTTTAAAACGGCATAAAAAATTGGAAAACGCAGCTGTGCTTCTAATTTTTTCTGCAGGTATAGCAAACAAAGTTCCAAACAAAACAAGACATAAATAATTAAAATCTGTCTACAACTTTTGATTTTATTCACAAAAGATGAAATATATAATAACCAGACGAAACTTCAAAAATTAAAACATTTATTTTTGTTGTTAATTAAAGTTTAAGTTTTTATTTACAAATTTATTCTTCTTCCTCCTGCAGATTCCAACAAATATCCCCTAATAGCGAATCAAGTTGTTTGCCACTATACCAGTGTTCGAGTCTGACTGTTACTTGGTGAAATCTCTCGCCATGTTCATCAGACTCAGCTGGTGATTGTTCATTAAATTTGTCTGCATGACAACGCAAAAAATGTATTTTCAATCACATTTTGACGTTTAAGTTTTTAAATGCTGTTGGCATATCTCCAATTAAAATTCGCCAATTTTCACACCGATGATTTCCTAATACATTTTCTATTACTGATTTCACAGAATTCCAGCCCAATAGCTCCATATCATTCAATGCAAGTTCAAATTGTTGATCCTTCATTAGACGACGAATGTCCGGTCCATTAAGAATTCCTGTAAAATAAAAACATTATGACATGAAATATAAATTTAATTTAATAAAGTAGCTAGAGTTCATACCTTCTTTTACTTTCATGCCGCTTAATCGTGGAAAAATTCGGCGCAATTCGGTAAAAGCAATTCCATCTGGGTTCAATGCTTTTATAAAATTTTTTACAATACCCAGTTTGATGTGGAGTGGAGGAAGCAAAATCTTTTCCATATGACATTGAAGGGGTTGAGGAACTCTTATTTATACTGTAATTTTTTTTATCAAAGTACCTGTCAAGCCCTTAATGAACATAATTTGTAAAAAAAACCAAAGCCGGGACGATTTCTGTTTCTACCTGTTCCAGGTATACCAATAGAATACCAGGCAAAAATATCTAAATATTTTGGTATTTTCTGGTTGCATTGATGTTGGGTGCATAGTGTGTAGTCGTGTTTTATGGCATGGTATTGCAGAAACGAGTTGCGTAGTGTGTACCTAGCATTAGAATTAAAAAAAAGTCATACATTTTTACATATTTGTATTTTCTTGTGCGGACAAAAACCGCACAAATCGGTCTTGTAAAAACTTAAGTAACAGTGAAACAAGTCATAAAAATAAAAAAATTAGTCCATACACTCTAAAAAAATCACGACCTTGTCTGCTGTCGGTACGAGATGACAGGACAGTTTAGCGATTATTATCTTCCAGACAGGGAAAAACACCCAAACAGGCTGCAGCTGCTATAACAAATGACAGATTCACCACTTCTTAGCAATTTCGCGGGCTGAGTAATTATTATTTCTAATACCCACCACTTGGTTTTCTAAAAAGTCTGAAATTTTTCTCATTTTTATTAAAAGCACGCGATAAGCTAAAAATTTGCAAAAAAAAAATGAACAATTTGAAAAATTACGTTTACTGTTGCCAGAGATGGGCATATTGCACTATATTTTTAGTGCACTAAAAATCAAATAATTAGTGGTAGTGCTATTAAAATTTCACTACCACTAAATGGTTAGTGGTAGTGCAATTTAAAAAAGAATTGCACTACCACTACATTTTAGTGGTATTTAAAAAAAAATTGCACTACTATTAAATTTAAGGGTATTTAAAAAATAATTGCACTATCAAATTTAGTGGTATTTAAAAATAAATTGCACTACTTTTAAATTTTGTCGTATTGTAAAAAAATCAAAGCAATTTGGTTGAATTATGTAATATAATAGAAAATTAAAGGTATATTTTCAGGCTTTCATTTAAATGTTTACAGTATTTTTATACTTTTTTTGTCATTCCGTGTGAAATTTCCACAATATAATTTTCCGACCCTATAAAGTATATATATTCTGGTTCCTTATAGATAGCGAAGTCGATTAAGCCATGTCTGTCTGTCTGTCTCTTGAAATCAGTTTTTTGAAGTCCCCAGATATACTCGGGATCCAAACCTTCAATAATTCTGTCAGAAGTGCTTTCGAGAAGTTTGCTATTTAAAATCAGCAAAATCCGTTTAGGTCAACCAGAGTTATGAACCAATATGTGAGACCACCTCCATAAAAGTTTGATATTTTTCGTCCATTTTATTGCAATATTTTAAAATATATTGCAGATAATACGATGATATTTTGTATACGTTGTTTTCATGATAAAAGAGGAAAGTGTACGGAAAATAGTAAGAATCGGTACAAGATTTCTTATAGCCCCCATACAAGTATATATATTCCCGAAATATGGCTTAATGATAAATAAATGCCTAAGAATTGGAATATCAAGACAAAATTCAGCAAAAATAAGTTTTATGCAAAAAGAAATCGCAAAACGAAATTTTTTTTTAGTTCGGTCCATGTTTGACCATAGACCCCATATAAAGTCCACTTCGAAAATTCACTTAAATACGTATAAAAGAGATATAAATAACGTTAAACGGCTAAAATTTGACATAAATACTCTTTATAGGCAAATAAATTGTTGTACTAAATTTTATGGTAGTCTACCCAGAACTGGTCATAGCTCCCATACAAGGACCACATTTTTCCCCATATATATTGTATAAATATCGGTGCCGACTCAAAACTTTGCACAGATCATTTTAATATATACAAAAATCATCCCACAAAATTTTGTGAATTTCGGTCTATTTTTAACCGTATGCCCCATATAAAGCCCTCTTCCGAAAATCACTTTAATACTCATAAATCGCTTATAAATAAGGGTACCATCCAAAATTTTACACGGATCATTTACATACATGCCTAAATCTAACTGCTGGATTTTGAGAATATCGGTCCATATTTGCCGATATCCCCACATAAGGTCCACTACCGAAATCCACATTAATACTAATATATATCTTATATATACCTCATATGCATGAAAATAACTGTTCCAAAATTTAAGAAGATCGGCCCATAATTTGTCATAGCTGCCATATAAGAACCATTTCCAAAAAACAAATAAATTCGGGTCAATAAATATTCTTTTTGGATTTAACCCATATTCGGTCCACATTTTATAATCATGATATATATCGTTGGAAAGGTATTTATACCTTTTATTTAGTGTATTACAAATTATCAAGCACCCAGTAGTTCCCGAGATATAGGCCTATCTATTTTCAACTTTACGCCCCCTCGAAAATAGGCGTGACCGCCAACAAATTTTTTTTCCTGGTATCTCCTCTAAAAGCCCTATTTAATTTTGTTTTTTTTTTTTTTTTTTTGAGCAAAATCACTAAAACCGAATTGTACCCCTTTTTATACCCTTCACCATCGTGAGAAGGGTATATATAAGTTTGTCATTCCGTGTGAAATTTCCACAATATAATTTTCCGACCCTATAAAGTATATATATTCTGGATCCTTATAGATAGCAAAGTCGATTAAGCCATGTCCGTCTGTCTGTCTGTCTGTCTGGATGTTGAAATCAGTTTTTTGAAGTCCCAAGATATATTCGGGATCCAAACCTTTAATAATTCTGTCAGAAGTGCTTTCGAGAAGTTTGCTATTTAAAATCAGCAAAATCGGTTAAGGTCAACCAGAGTTATGAACCAATATGTGAGACCACCTCCATAAAAATTTGATATTTTTCGTCAATTTTATTGCAATATTTTGAAATATATTGCAGATAATACCTTGAAATTTTGTATACGTTGTTTGTACTATAAAAGAAGAAAGTGTGCGGAAAATAGTAACAATCGGTACATGATTTCTCATAGCCCCCATACAAATATATATATTCCCGAAATATGGCTTAATGATAAATAAATGCCTATTAAATTGGAATATCAAGACAAAATTCAGCAAAAATAAGTTTTATACAAAAAGAAATCACAAACCGAAATTTTTTTTAGTTCAGTCCATATTTGACCATAGACCCCATATAAAGTCCACTTACAAAATTCACTTAAATACATATAAAACAAATATAAATAATGTTAAACGGCTAAAATTTTACATAAATACTCTTTATAGGCAAATAAATTGTTGTACTAAATTTTATGGTGATCGGCCCACAACTGGTCATAGCTCTAATACAAGGACCACATCTGAAAAAGACATTTTTCCCTATATATATTGTATAAATATCGTTACCGACTCAAAACTTTGTACAGATCATTTACATACATACAAAAATCATTCCACACAATTTTGTTAATTTCGGTCTATTTTTAACCGTATGCCCCATATAAAGCCCTCTTCCGAAAATCACTTTAATACCCATAAATCGCTTATAAATAAGGGTACCATCCAAAATTTTACACGGATCATTTACATACATGCCTAAATCAAACTGCTGGATTTTGAGAATATCGGTCCATATTTGACTATATCCCCCACATAAGGTCCACTACCGAAATCCACGTTAATACTAATATATATCTTAAATATACCGTTATTATGATGAAATTCGACGTGAAATATCCTCATATGCATGAAAATAACTGTTCCAAAATTTAAGAAGATCGGCCTATAATTTGTCATACCTGCCATATAGAACCATTTCCAAAAAACAAATAAATTCGGGTCAAAAATATTCTTTTCGGATTTAACCCATATTCGGTCCATATTTTATAATCATGATATATTTCGTTGGAAAGGTATTTTCAATACCTTTTATTTAATGTATTACAAATTATCAGACACCCAGTAGTTCCCGAGATATAGGCCTATATATTTTCAACTTTAAGGGCCCGCCCCCTCGAAAATAGGCGTGACCGCCAACAAATTTTTTTTTTGCTGGTATCTCCTCTAAAAGCCCTATTTGATTTTGTTTTTTTTTTTTTTTTTAAGCAAAATCACTAAAACCGAATTGTACCCCTTTTTTATACTCTGTTTGTTAAGTTACACTCAAGATTATTATGAACGTCAGACAGACTCTGCAAATTATGGTAAGAATTGGTAATTAAATCAATTAAAAATGGTGAAAATTAGACAAAATTTCAAAATATTTAACATAAATTATGTTGGTCGTAAAATTGTCTTTCAAACAATATATCAAATACTAATAAAATTTGCACTACGACTGAATAGAATTAGGATATTCTAGTCTAGTGTAGTTTCTGTATTTCTTATTACGCTTAGGTGAAGGGTATTTAAGATTCGGCAAAGCCGAATATAGCACTCTTACTTGTTTATACTCTGTTTGTTAAATTACACTGAAGATTATTATGAACATCAGACAGACTCTGTAAATTATGGTAAGAATTGGTAATTAAATCAATTAAAATGGTAAAAATTAGACAACATTTAAAAATATTTAACATAAATTATGTTGGTCGTAAAATTGTCTTTCAAACAATATATCAAATACTAATAAAATTTGCACTAAGACTGAATAGAAAACACAGAATTAGGATATTCTAGTCTAGTGTAGTTTCTGTATTTCTTTTTACGCTTAGGTGAAGGGTATTTAAGATTCGGCACAGCCGAATATAGCACTCTTACTTGTTTTTACTCACGTTTTGCTTACATTTGCTCACTGTACTCTTCTAGCATAGTTCTGTATAACGAGTGTATTCGCAGGCGAACGATTGGTACAGGCGATTACGTAAACAAATGAGTTTTTATAATATACTCGTCTGACTTACGTTAGTTACCTTGGTAATATTGAGTTGTTATATTACATTATTGCCAAATTATTTAATTAGATATTTTGTTTACTTTTTTCCATGTTATTATTATATATTTAATATTTTAGGGACAACCCTAGAAACCAAAATAAAAACAGCTGTGTTTTATTTACAATACAAAAATAATTTATGTGAATTGAAATTGCTATGAATTTTTTAATTTTGTAATAAATTGAATGAAAAATGTTTCCATTTATCGCAATTAACATTGAAATTGAAAGTTAAGGTAGTGGACAACAGTTTATGCTGCAGGAATATACAAAATAATATATAAAATATTGTTTTGTGATGCACACAAGCACTTATTTCTACTCGTCTGTTTTTGACATTAGGACGATTGAAATTTCAATATAGAACCCATAAAAAAGATAGTCTTACGTTTTTACTCAATAGAATTGAGACTAGTGTTATAGAACCCCTAAACTAATTTATGTACTCATTTGGGCGAAAATTTTGAGTCACTCTTTATACAGAACTATGCTATTCATGTTTATATTTTTTGTTGTTTTTTTTTTGTTTGTTTTTCTTTTTTAAACAGATTTTATTTTAGAACTCTCAGAGATTTCAATTGCAAGGTTGCCAACTATCACATAAAACATAAATTTTTCGCAAGAAATTTTAATTCTAACACATGAAACATTATTGGTAAACCTTAGAATGGTCCTTCTACGTCACATAACGGGAAATCATGCGCATGGCGTAATCTTTATTTTATCATTCTTGGACAGAATTTTAGTAAAAAAAAGTACGCGTACTTCTAAATGCAGTACGTCTGGCAAGCCTAGGTGAGATAGAAAATTTGGACTATATAAATAAACAAAAGAAAGGTAAACTAAGAAATTTCAAAAACAAAAAATCAAGTTATTCAAATGCAAAATGTACTAGATATTTTAAATTTCATAAAAATAATAATTGTCCAGCAATAGGAAAAATTTGTAACAAATGTAAAAAATTAAATCATTTTTCCATAGCTTGTAGATCAAATATTCATGTTAATAAATCAAATATCAAATACTCTAAATGATAATTGTTCAAATTCAGATTGTGATTTTGCGTTAACTGACAGTATTAATTCACATAGTTTCAAAGATGATTGGTATCATGATATAATGGTTGAAAATCAAAAAATTAAATTTAAATTAGATACGGGTTCCGATGCTAATGTAATTCCAATATCTACTTTAAGGATTTTATGCAAAAATCCAAATTTAAAACCGACTAATACTACTTTACAAGCCTAAGATACAGCCCTTAGGGGAAATAATACTCAAATGTGTTTCGAAAAATATTGCTTCAAAGGAATTATTTTTAATTGTTAATAATGGATATAAACCAATTTTAAGTAGAGATACATGTGTAAAATTAAATTTAATAAAAAGAGTTTATAATTTGGAAAATTATACAGATTGTTTAGAAAATGTATGTGTCACATATAAGGATATTTTTGAAGGTATTGGAAAATTTTAAAAAGATTACAATATTGAAATTGATATAAATGCTGTTCCCATTCATCATCCACCTAGAAGAGTTCCAATGAAAATTAAAAACAAATGACAGGAGAAATTAAATGAATTAGTTAAAATGGAAATAATAGAAAAAACAGATAAACCACAGGCATGGGTTAGTAATTTAGTTATTCGAGAAAAAAATGATGGAAGCCTACGTTTATGTTTGGACCCAAAGGAACTTAATAAATATATAATTTCAAACCATTACTTAATAATTGAAGAAATTTGTGCCAATTTAGTGGAATATGCATACTTTTCAGTTTTTGATTTAAAAGATGGATTTTGGTATGTACCTTTAACAAAGAAAGCAGGTGATTTGGTTTCATTTAGTACACCATTTGGATGTTATAAATTCAAAAGATTACCTTTTGGATTCTAAATTCTAAATGAATTTCCAAACATTGTAGATTAAGATGAAAAACAAATGTTGGACTCTGAATTTAGAGAGCTAAAATTTTTGAATTTTCAGGACATTTTTGATGATTTTGAAATTAATTTACCAACGTTTTGGAAAACAGTTTGTGGACAAAAGCGTGGCGATAAAACATCTGCTTTCCCATTGATAGAAAAATGTATTCAACAAATAATGATACTTCCACATTCTTCTGCGAATGTTGAACGTATTTTTAGTCAGGTCAATCTTAATAAAACTAAATTTCGATGTTCCCTTGTAAACGAATCTTTAGAAGGTATTCTTTATTCTAAAGATTTTTTAAAATATAACAATTCAAATTGTTTTGATATAGATATTAAGAAAGATATTTTAAACTTGACAAACTCAAGCATGTATTCTTAAAAATTTAAAACTGTTGAGATGTGATATACACATATAATACAACTCTGTTTAACAATGCGAATATTTACTACTCTGTTTTATATCTTACTTTGTACTTTTTAAACTAAAATGAAACTGAATTTTTACTTAGAATAAAACCTTTGAGTTGTTAACAAGTGTCGTGTCTTTATTTAAATATTAGGGGCTAAATCCCAACAGGTTATGGGCCCAGAGGCATTGATAATTTTATAGTTTAGTCAGGAAAGATAAATTGAATGAAAATGGCCGAAGTTGGATGACAGGAATTATGATTCTTGGAGTCTTCAGGTGAAAAGTGTGCTAATCCACCGAGATTTGTGGTCGGTTGTGTCAGGAAATTTACCAAAGCCTGAGTCAAGTAGCACGAACGCATTAGCTGAATGGATTGCCAAAGATGAGAAGGCAACAGCTACGATAATATTGTGTTCAACACCGATGCAGATTGCTCACATAAAAAATTGTGAAACGTCTAGTGATACCTGGAGAGCACCAAAGGGACCCGTACGTAAGGTTACGTTGTTTAAGCAGCTTCTACAGACCCGTATGACAGAAGATGAGTGTGTTCAACAATACATATGTAATTTTGGCTCGATCGTTGACAAATTGGCGGAAACTGGTGTCAACCTTCAGGAGGAGCTGTACGTGATTATGTTACTCGCTAGCTTACCATGATCTTATAAGAACCTAGTAGTGGCCCTTGAGGCAAGGGATGATCTCCCAAAATTATCGACACTGAAGGTGAAACTGATTGAGGAAGGTGAACGCAGAAAAGTTAATAACAACGAAACAACAAGTGCAGACAATAGCGTGGAAGTTTTTATGGCGCATGAGAATAAGGAAAAGAAACGTAATCAACGAAACAGTTATAACAGGAACAACAACAACAATACCAACGTAAACAACAGTTCTCGAAGAAAAAATTTTAAATGTTTTAGTTGCGGCAGAAGTGGTCATTATGCAGCGCAATGCAAAGAAAAAAGTTCAAAAGCTGAACAGAAAGATGATCAAACACATCGTGCTTTTTCTATATCAAACGAGTGTGCAGTGCGACAGAACGTGTGGTGCGTCGACAGCGGTACTTCTGCGCATTTGTGTTGCGACCGCAACATGTTTGACGAGTTTGAAGAACATTCGGAGGAAATTATACTTGCTGGTAGTAACAGAATTCAAACCGAGGGAAAAGGGCAGGTTTCCATACGAGAATTCGACATAACATTGAAGGAGGTTCTCTATGTTTCGTGTTTGCAATGTAATTTTATTTCGGTTGGTAAAGCTGTAAGTAATGGTTGTACTGTAACTTTCAACGACACGGAGGCTGTAATTGGAAAAGGCAGCAAGGTTTTGTTAACAGCTAGAAGAGTCGGCGGTTTATTCTTATGTGGTGTAAATAATCAGGTCTATTCGGGAAGTCACTTTCACCACAAATACGCGTTTCAATCACTTTTTGTTATTCTAAAATACGTTAGCGATGTGAGTACCAGAAAACAAAAGATGTGCAAACAGAAAGCATATGTTTTTGTTCACTTTGTATGCATTCTAAAATACTTGTTCACCACACATCTACATAACTTTCGTTCGACGCTTGATTTAGCGCGTAAAAATAAAATACCTACATAACTGAAAAATAAATAACAAGCGTATGCTTCAGATATAAGTAAATATATGTATGTACATGTATAAAAAACATACAATGAAAGTTAATTCTGTTTCTTTGTCCAGGTCACAGTTCAGAGCCATGTTGGTTTTCAATAGCCATGGTTACGCCTGGTATCGACGATTTTCGAAAGAAGTACATTCGGTCTTCTTCTTTTGTCTGCTCATCCATTTTGATACTTATCCATTTATGTCATCATTTCTCTTCAATTGCAACTAATACTTCAGACAGAAGTTTTAAAAAAGATGACTGGGAAATATTAAGATGCCAATCCGTGCCAACTCCATGTTGGTAATTTCCATCAGCGAAGAAACGAACGGCTGCTGCCAGCTAGTCAACAGGCCTTAAGCATCCAAGCCGTGATTGCTGTTAGATCTTGTCTTCGAATTCAGATAAAATATATTTAAATGCCTCTTTGTTGATTCTAAATTTTTTTCCTAATACTTCTTTTGGTATTAGAAGAGGTGATTTTAAATTTTTAATAAACATACCTACCTGGCATCATTCATTTTAAAAATATCCGGCGTGTTATTTCTTGAATTTTTATTTACTCCTCTAAGATATTCAGATTGTGCATTAATTAAAAATGCAATCGAATACATCTCAATTTTTATTTTTAAATTATATTTTTGTTTTTAAATTTTTCTGTGTATTAATTAGACAGCTGTTTTCAATGTTTATGTTCTTCATAAGAGATTACAAAAAATCGATTACTGCAAACGATAATTCTTCACTCGTATTTTAGAATATGTCGAAGATGAAATATCGAAAGTGAACGTTCGACGACGAAGAAGTGAAGCGCGTATTCCCGAATAAACCTGAATAATGAATTTTTCTTTTCATGTAAGACTGCTGAGGAGGCGATGAAATGGCATAAACGTTTTGGTCACATGAATTTTGCCAGCTTGCGACAATTAATAAATAAGGAAATGGTTTTTGGCGTAAATCTCAACATTCCTGACAACATAAGCTGTAAGGTTTGCTTGCAATGTAAATGTAGTGTCAGACCATTTAAACATTCGGAGAACAGAGCTAATGATTTGCTGGAAATTATACACAGCGACGTTTGTGGCCCTATGAGAACATTTTCCAGTGGCGGTGCAAAGTATGTGCTAACCTTTATCGACGACAAGAGCCGATATGTGTTTGTTTATTTTTTAAAAAATAAATCTGAAGTTTTCGAGAAATTTAAGGAATTTAAATCAATGGTTGAGCGGCAGGTCGATAAGAAAATTAAAATATTGCGCAGCGACAATGGCACCGAATATGTAAATGGAGCATTTGATGATTACCTAAAGGAGAATGGAATTGTTCGGCAGTTGACCGTACCCTATACACCCCAACAAAGAGAACTTTTGGGTCAATTGCTATTGCTCTAGACAAGAAACAGCATAATAAATTTAAACCGAGGGGTAAGGAATACATTATGGTCGGGTATTCAGATACTGCTAAGGCTTATCGTTTATATGAAAAGGCTACCGGTAAGATAATCATAAGCAGAGACGTTTATTTCATAGAAACGAAACCAAAGGAATTTGTTGATATTGAACTGCTGCCAAAAGGAATTGAAAAACGGGAAAATGATGACATAATAGAAAATGTTGAAGTTAATACTAAAAGTGAAAGTGACTATGAATCAGCAGATGAATTTTATGGTTTCGAAGAAGTTCCAGAAAGGAGGAGACCTGGAAGGCCTAAAATTTGTCGCACAGGTGCACCAGGTAGACCTAAGAAGATATACAACTCCGTTAATTTAATGTGTTCAGAAATTATCAACGTTCCCGAAACCGTAAAAGAAGCTCTATCAAATAAATATTCTAGTTTTTGGTGGAATGCAATGGAGAATGAATATGATGCACTTTTAAAAAACCAAACATGGCAACTGGTTGAGCTTCCTCATGGACAAAAGTCGATCGGTTGCCGTTGGGTGTTTTCACTTAAAAGGAACAAACAAGGTGACGTCGAAAGATTTAAGGCTAGGTTGGTGGCAAAAGGATGTGCACAAGTTAATTACGAAGAAACATATTCTCCAGTCGTAAGGTATGAAACGATTAGAATGGTGTTTGCATTATCATCTGAGTACGAGTTACATTTACACCAGATGGATGTTTCGACAGCCTACCTCAACAGTGAACTGGAAGAAGACGTTTATATTAACCAGCCCGAAAAATTTATCGATGAAAGAAGACAACACCACGTATTAAAGCTGAGGAAGGCCTTGTACGGCCTCACACAGTCAGGACGTCAGTGGAACCGTAAGTTGAACTCTATTTTAAATGAAATTGAATTTTATGCGTGCGAAAGTGAGCCATGCCTATATGTAAGGAAAATTGGAAATAAGATCAACATAATCGCTGTATATGTGGATGACATATTAATTGCTTGTTCTGATATCAATGATATGAAATCAATAAAGAGTGAAATTGCGAAGAGAGTCGAGGTAGTGGACAAAGGTCCAGTAAGTCACTTTTTGAATATCGAGTTAGAGAGAGATGGTCCAACAGGCTCAATTGCAATTAGTCAAAAGGCGAACATTGAACAATTGTTAAGGAAATATAATATAGATAGCTGTCGGTCAGTGGCAACACCTTTGGAGCTGAATTTCCACATCGCATGCTATAACGACAATTGTGAAAGAGTGGACCAAGTTGAATACCAGTCGTTAGTTGGATCTCTTATGTACATTGGTCTATGTACCAGACCTGATATCATACACTCTATTTCAAAATTATCTCAGAAGAACAGCGATCCACACATGGAACATTTCACCGCATTGAAAAGAGTGCTAAAATATCTAAGCAAGACCAAAAATATGCAACTGAAATATTATAAAACTGACCCTCCGATCGAATGTTACGTCGACGCAGATTGGGGAGGAGATGCTGTTGATCGTAAATCCTATACAGGATACACTTTTCTTTTAGCAGGTGCGGCTTTTTCATGGGAAAGCCGAAAACAACAATCAGTGGCCTTATCAAGTACTGAGGCTGAGTATATGGCATTATCTTCTGCAGCCAAAGAAGCAACATACATTGGTAAATTGCTAGGGGAAATCAAATTAAACAACAATGCAGTTATTGACATCCAAGGTGACAATATGGAAGCGTTACAACTAGTGAAGAATTCCATATACCATGCTCGTAGTAAGCACATTGACATAAAGTATCACCACGTTAGAGATTTGTATCAGAGGAAGCTGATAAGTTTAAAATATTGTAATACTAAGGATATGATTGCTGATGTATTAACCAAGAATCTGCAGAAGGTTAATCATGAACGTTTTTCTAAACTCCTGGGTTTAGTTATGTAATTCATATTTATTTATATTGTATTGGAATATAAAAATTGGCATTGAGGAGGAGTGTTGAGATGTGATATACACATATAATACAACTCTGTTTAACAATGCGAATATTTACTACTCTGTTTTATATCTTACTTTGTACTTTTTAAACTAAAATGAAACTGAATTTTTACTTAGAATAAAACCTTTGAGTTGTTAACAAGTGTCGTGTCTTTATTTAAATATTAGGGGCTAAATCCCAACAAAAACCAATTTCATCATTATTTTTACTTAAATATTTAACTAAAGAACTTGAACTTATCTCATATTAATTAAAGTATATATTTACTATATATGTATGTACATATGTATAAATAAAAATTAAAAATAATGAAAATTCAGACATAAAATTTTATCTTTGTATAACATAACATTTATGCGTTGATTGCTGTGGTTACTTTTGTGGTTACTGCTCTTCGGTGTAACCAATAAATAATTAAACGTATTTATGTATTTTTAATGATTTTTATTTAACCAAATTAAGACTTAGAAAAAACTCTTTAGCGTCTGTTACCATAGCCAAGAATGATCCAGAAAATAACTCTGTCAGTGGTGCCACTTTTTGTTTCAGCTTTTTTAGCTGAATTCTAAGGGTTACCAGATTCAAATATTTCACGTGTAATGCAGGACTGATTTCGTGCAGCGTTGCTGCCACATATTTATAGCATAGGTCGCCATCATATAGCACAATAGTGCGAACTGCGGTTCGGTTGCCATCCGTAATCGACCCATTAATTTACATAACGCTTGCTAATATGTTTATTGTGAGGTAGAAGCAGTTTAATAGAATCTGATGAAAACGACTTTATGTTTTTTATGTACTACAGCTTAAAAAGGGTAACTGCTTAAAAATTCAAACATCTAGATTTGTATCACTTCTGATGAATTTCCTCGAATAATTCGTACGATATAATCGGAACTGTTTATTTCTCGCCTCGACGAGACCTGCTGACAATTGTCCAATTGGATTGCTTGCTTTATTACAGTGCTTGCGATTTTTGTTTTGTTGAATCTGATTTAATTATAAAAAAGTCACATGCAGTTTTCTTCGCAAGGGGGGCTTACATAACACAGGGGCCAAATTACCGCATTCGATATCGAGTAAAATTTATCGTAGTTTTCTTATTTGAGATTGTGGCATTCGATATCGAGCAAGAAATTTAGTACATTTTATCATAATTTCGATATCGAAATCAGTTTTCGAAACGATAGCTCATTCGATCACGAATGCGGTAATTTGGCCCCAGGTCTTTTAAGACTTTTACTGGCTCGCCATAATGAGTAATCCGATTGCGGGGTTGCATCTAGATTTTCTAAATATTTATTTAGTGATTCTTTTTCTTCTTATTTTCTTCTTTTCCCATTTAAGAGTTGTTCGACATCTGCATAATAAATTTTATTATATCTGATTAGTAGGGGAGTTTGGGTAGTACGTTGAGCAGACAGTTCTTCTCTAAATTACAAGTTGGGATACAATTTCTCGGCGGCTTTATATAGTAACAATATCATTTAACTCGTGATATTTTTTATCACTCTAAAATCAAAAACATACGGTATCTTCTGTAGGTCAGTAAACCAGTAAGTAGGTTGTCCGCTCAAAATCACATTCAATCCCATTTTAGAAATTGTATCAAACAAACCACGACGTTTCGGAGTAATCAGTCTTGATCCCCAGAATGTATGCTTGGCATTGTAGTCGTCACCTGGCAGAAAACGGGGGCCCAAGTGATTTAAAAAAATTATTGTATGTATTGGCTTTCTGACGAAATCACAATACATACTTCTATAACAATCTTTAGTACAGATCGTAGTGTCTATCAAATGTGACGCCCAAGATTTTTGGGTTGTTCACTCACGGAATTTGTGTGCCGTCGATTATGACGGCTACGTTGAGTTTTTCCTCCTTCGTCCAGGTGGTGAAGAGTGTTGCCGATGACTTTGTTTGTGATAATTGCAGGTTACGTGCAGTGAAAAAATCGTGTATTTCATCGGGATAACCATTTACCAAGCCGCAAGAAACATCAATGTTGTGGCCTGTCGCCATGCTAGTATATTCGTCCGCATATGTAATTACCACCACTCCTTGTGGGGCGTTCTTTAGAGAGTTTACAGAGATATAAGTTAAACAGAAACGGCGACAGGACCTCGCCCTGAGGGACTCCTTGTTTAACTCTACGGAGTTTTGAGCATCTTTAAACTCTGGCTAATAATACTGTCGTGAACCTTTCAAAAACCATGTGGATGACGAGCTGCTTGTAGTTGATGGCTCAGATGGGGGAGGAGAAGAGCTTCGAGAGTTTTCGCTACTAATGACAAGAGGGAAATTGACCCATTTTCCAACCGGTAACCCCGATTAACCGTGATGGGCAGATATCAGTCTGTTGTTTTTTGTTTGCAATGTTTTCAAATTGTTTGCTTCGATTAATCGTGATTACCTCTACTATCCGTGATGGCAGATTTTTTTAACTTCAAATTTTTACATACAATATAATAAACATGAAAACGTCGAATATTTATTAGTTTAATTTTGAAATTTGGGAAGTACGGGTGATTAGATCTAATTATATTTAGTATGTCATCGTTACCAGTGGTAAAAAGACAAAGAAACGTTTTAAATATTGAAGATAAAGTTAAAATAATTAACAAGTCTACAAAAAATATTGTGTGTGCTAGCTTTAAGAAGAATTATTTTTTTTAATGTAAATATGTATGTACCAGAGATCGGCAATGAGTCGTTTTTTTACGATTCACAACTACTCATAACATTTTAAGTATAAGTGGTTTTACATCATTGAAATTTAACTACTCTGAGTTACTCAAACTCACAACAACGTTGACTAATAAATGCGGGTGAATATAAGTATGAGTACAACGCCGACATCGAGCTCATACGATTCCCAATATGTTTGAGTCATAAACCGCAGTATTTAGATTTACATTTTAAGAAAAATACTCACATACTCATAAAGTATTCAACTCAGTTAAGTCACAATATTACGAGCCTAATATTAACACTCTAGAGACGACATTGCAGACACTTGTCCAAACTATGAACACTTTTACGACCACTATGACATCCATGATGCAGGAAATGCTGAAAATGCAATCCACTATCTTACAAGCCATTTTAAAGAAATGATTTGTTTAAAAATTTGTTTTTGGAATGCGAACGGCCTCCGCCAACATAAAAACGAACTTGAACACTTCCTGATGGATAAGCAGATTGATGTCATGATGATTGCTGAAACTCACTTGACGGCGACAGGGTACTTCAAAATTAATGGCTACGTGTTGTATGATACTAAAGATCCCCGCGGAAGAGCATGTGGAGGTTCGGCAATTCTTATAAAGAACAGAAGAAAACATTATTTAATGAACAACATATGTGAGGATTACCTACAAGCAACAAACATTTGTATTGAATTCTGTCAGTACAATTTTGTTTTATCATCAATTTATTCGCCGCCTCGATTTTCAATAAAAGAACACCAATACTACAGCTTCTTCAATTCCCTTGGAGCTAGATTTTTAGTTGCTGGTGACTAACGCCAAACACACTTTTTGGGGTTCACGTCTGGTGACCCCGAAGGGTCGTGAACTCTTCAACACCATTGCCAAAATGGGATTAGATGTACTCTCAAGCGGGCATCCCACCTACTGGCCGACGGACCGACGGAAGATTCCCGATGTTATTGACTTCGGAGTAGTGAAAAATATCCCTGTAGAATCGATACAAGTGGAGCCTTCATTAGACTTGTCTTCAGATCACACTCCTTCTATTATTTCAATGCGTTTCCTTCAAGGGAATGGCTCTCCATTTCGGGACATATCTAAAACCAGAGTAAGTTGGATAAAGTATAAAAAGTATTTAAGTTCCCACTGCACGGAAAATGTAGTGTTGAGAACTGAGGACATACGAAGAGCTGTACATCACGCCTCCACATACGACGTTGAGTACAGAAGTGGGACAAACAGAACTTATTTCGCTGAACTCGATCATCTCCTGTCAGAAAAAAGAAGATTTAGAAAAGAGTGGCAAATTCACAGGTCTCCTGAACTGAAAGCTAGGCTACGGGTATGCAGAGATATACTAAGAAATTTCTTAGAAACCCAAAGAATGGCTTCACTTAAATCTTACTTGGAGGGTCTTGATAGTACCCCACAATCTGACTATTCGTTATGGAAGGCGGCACGAGGTTTAAAAAGACCAGTTAGAGGAAAGCCTCCTCTGCGAAATCCGACTGGTGACTGGGCTAGAAATGATTCCGAGAAGGGGATTTTATTTGTTAACTATTTGAGAAATGTGTTTACTATAAACAACTCAAATAATGCATCTGATTTGCCTCCACTCGTTATTAGACCTCCTGTACCTCTAAGACTTAGCTTTAATGATGTTCAAAGCGCTATTGGTACTCTGAATCTTAAAAAAGCTCCAGGTATGGATAAAATCAGCAACAAAATGCTTGTGGAGTTACCTCGTGTAGCAAGAAGAATTATCCTCTTTATCTTCAACGCTATTTTACGCCTAGAATACTATCCTGCAGATTGGAAGGTGTCTATGATCACTATGATTCCTAAGTCAGGGAAGGACCACACCAAAGTGGAGTCATATAGGCCAATTAGTCTACTGCCGACAATTTCAAAACTGTTTGAAAAACTTTTAATGACTAAGTTGACTCCAATTCTGAATGACACTGAATGTATTCCTAATCATCAATTCGGCTTCAGAGCTAAACACAGCACCATCGAACAAACACACAGATTGGTAAATGTGATAAGACAGTCGTTTGAAGAGAAAAAATACTGCTCCGCCCTTTTCATTGATGTGTCGCAAGCGTTCGACAAAGTCTGGCATGAAGGTTTAATGCATAAAATTAAATTAACTCTGCCTGCTAACACCCACAAACTTATGAAAAGTTATTTATATGGTCGCAAATTTACAATCAAAGAAGGCGATTTTTTAAGCCCCGCTCAGCCAATTGAAGCAGGAGTACCCCAGGGTAGCATACTGGGTCCAACTTTATATTTGATTTATGCATCCGATATGCCGTCAGACCCCATAATGCATACTTCAACTTTTGCAGACGATACAGCCTTTATTAGCGTTCATAAGGACCATCAAATAACATCACAGAACTTGCAGAAATATGTTTATAAACTAGAGAATTGGCTTGAGCTTTGGAAAATCAGGGTTAACGAACAGAAATGTATTCATATAACTTTCACATTGCGAGAAGATACCTGCTCGTTCATCAGAATAAATAATCAAATTATCCCGCAACACAATGAAGTCAAATACCTCGGAATCCACCTCGATCGTCGTTTAACTTGAAGTCTCATATCGACGCAAAACTTACTCAGATGAGATTAAAAGCAGTGCAACTTCATTGGCTAATCGGCAGAAATTCTACATTAAAGTTGGATTGCAAACTTTTGTTGTACAATGCAATTCTAAAGCCAATCTGGTGTTATGGAATTTAATTATGGGGTACTGCCTCAGCATCAAACATTGAAAAAATTCAAAGGGGTCAAAATAAAATTCTACGTATTATTACTGCAGCTCCATGGTATGTTAAAAATTCTCGAATCCACAAAGATCTAGGCGTGCCATTAGTAAACGTCGAATTTACAAAATATGCGTCAAAGTACGTCAGCAAACTTGAACACCAACCAAACCCACTTGCACGAGACATCCTTAACTTTAGTGGCCACAGTCGGTTGAGAAGGAGGGATACCCTTGCTTTAACTCAAGCGCAAAACAGATGACTTGATCAGTTGATATGAAATTTTTGTAGTATCATAAAAATTTTTGTCTAGCACTGGCTGGGCTTATTATTTTCTTTTTAGTATTAAGATTTGAAAACTTATTGTTATTTCAATATATGAAGATTCAATAAATAAATAAAAGCTAATAAAAAAAAAAAAAAAAAAAGTTAAGTCATTGAAAAAAAATTTCAGCATATTCCGTTAGGTATTTATACAAAATAAGTAAAAAAGAAATATCAAAACATACAAGTAAGTTTATAGGAAAACATATTGGGAAAAATACAACATTTATTATTTTATATAATTTTTATAAGCGGACTGTAAAAATTAACGACATTCGCATGAGTGTATGCGAGTCATACTTATTTTTTTATCGTCTACGTACATTGAGTTAAAGAGACTTTAAATAAACAACATCATACATGAGATTAAGTATGAATATAATGAGTACTTCAAACTTTAAAGATGAGCAGTGGTTTGATGATATTCAGACAAGTATGAGTACGTATAAGTATAACAAATTATAAGTCATGATTCAAGTATACTCACTTTTTCAGTACTCATAACTGATCTCTGGTATGTACACCAATGTTCACTTATTAAATAATAAAAATATTAAAAAGAAACTGTATAATCAAAACTGTTATTCGATTGACCGTGAAAATCGATTATCCGTAATGCTTTTGGTCCCGACCATTACACATAATCGAGGACCGACTGTAATTTCTAAAAAATCCTTCATATACATACATATGTAGATATTTACTTATATGTTAAATAAGTAATGATTCTTAAAAATTACAAATAAAAGTAGTTAGTTTAAACTTAGTTTTAAGATTACAACAAATTTTAAGTAAATTTGCTTTCAAACTTCCAGTTATTTATTTAATTTCCGCCTTATGTGTATTTCTACAGTACTTCACTCTGTTTTTGGATTTTAAAAGAGCATTTGAGACAATTGATAGAAAAATACTGATTCGGAAATTATATATGTATGTATGGTATAAGAGAAGTTGAATTAAATAGAAATAGAAACAATAGAAAAAGTAAATAAAATTAAATACCTCGGATTTATAATAGATAAAGACTTAAAACTAAAAGAACATATTGATTATATATGTAAGAAAATTGGTAGAAAATTTGGTTTCTTTAAACGGGTTAGAAATAAAGTATCTCAAATAACGGCAATACACATAGTATATAACACAATGATAAAACCACATTTTGAATTCGGCTCCACAATTTTATACACCTGCTGCACAACAACACAAATAGAAAGACTACAAAAATTACAAAATAAAGCTATGCGGTCAATTTTAAAATACAATATATATGCTCCAATTCAACTAAAGAAACACTGAAATGGTTAAATATTCAACAAAGACTGGAACTAAATACACTGCAATTCATTCAGAAAATTAAAATTGGAAACGCACCAGAATACCTTACCGAACAACTTGGCTATGTGAGAGAAGCACAACCATACTACCTCAGAAACGAAGAGAATTTCAGACTACCAAGGGTAACAACAACTGCAATGCAACGATCTGTATTCTTTAAAGGTCTTAAACTATATAATACATTACCAGAAAATATAAAAAGAGAGAGAAATATTAATATATGCAAAAGAAATATAGTAAAATTTTTAAGAAATAATATGATCAATAGTAATTTGTAAAAAATGTAAAATAATTATGTATGTACAGTGGGGAGCAGAGATGAGTACATGTTCTTATTTTCTGCATTTGCAGGTGCATAAAAATGGTAATAACAAAGCGATTTAAATTATTACTTTTTTATTTTATTTATTAATTAGTGGATTACAATAATGATCTTAAAACAAAACAAAAAAACTACGTATTCAGGGAACAAACTAAATTAAATAAAATTAAATCTTATGTACTCAGTTTTGCACTTTCAGGAAACAAAAAAAAACTTTTAAATTTTTAGTACTTAGTCCACAGCCCTTTATTTTTTAATACACTATTTATGCGATTGGGCATACTTTCAACCAACTTTTGGATAATTTCATGTGGAATTCTCTGCCACTCCAGCTCCACACGTTGCCACAACTCAGCGAAGTTCGACGGAGCTGTTCAATACTGTCCCAACCGTCTTTTCACAATTTACCACAAATTTTCAATTGGATTGAGGTCGGGACTTTGCGGAGGCCACTGCATCAATTGAAATGTTTGCCCATTCAACCATTCCTTAACGATTTTCGAGGTGTGTTTTGGGTCTCCATCCTGTTGAAACACAACTTCTTACTCAGGGTATGCGCTCAGATCTACAAAATCGGGAAGTTGAATCTGCAATATTTTTAAATAGTCTTCTTTTCTCATGATTTCATAAATTTTTTGTAATCTACCAACATGCCACAATGTAAAGTAACCCCAAACCATGATGATGCTTTACAATCTGTTTAACATGGTGTCGTTGTATACTCTCCCGCTGTCGACGCCAATAATACTTTTTACCGTCAGATTGATATCGGTTAAACTTGGATTTATCTGACCATATTACGCATTTCCAGTCATCAACAGTCCAATCTTTGTGTAGTCTGTCGAATTTTAAACGTGCTGAAACATTTTTATCTGACAGTGCTGGTTTAGGTTTTTTACAGCTGAGATGTATCCAATATTGTGTAGCGCTCTTCTTGCTGTACATCGGCTAACATTTTTATTTATTGCTCAGGAAGCTTCTTTCAGGACTAAAGACGTGTCTGCTCTCATTTTTCTCATTATAGGGCGTGCGTCTCCATCAGATAATAATCGTTGGCGACTGAAAGCCTGTCTTTAGAAGCTACATTTCGCCGTTTTAACACTCTAACAACTACTGATTGGCTTATATTAAGCTCTTTTGCTATCATACGTGACGAGGAGTCATCCTTTGTTTTATTTATTATCAAATTTTCCACGGCTATTGATAGTTTCTTCATTTTTCAAAAAATATTAACTTTTACTTTCTTAAATTAAAAAAAACGACGTTTTTGGAACACGGAGTTATTCAATTATGATTTAAAACTAAAATTCATATTGACAAAACTAAAGATTGCAGCAACAAATTTCAAAACTTAATTTCAAATAACGGTAAATTAATAAATGTTTCAATTATTTGGTTGATAACAAGTGTGAGCAAAACTGAGTACATACAAGTTGTTTTGTTGTTATTTAAATTACAATCTTGTTTTATTGGGCTTTTATTTCTCTTATTAAGAATTATGTAAAGAACTAAATAAGAATTAAAATAGAAAAAGAAATTTAAAAATCGCTCCATTATTACCATTTTTATGATCTTTACAGTGCAGAAAATACAAACATGTACTCACCTCTGCTCCCCACTGTATATGCGAAAAATTATAAAGTATTATGAATACTACTAAATAAATAAATAAAACTTACTAATAAAACTAACTGCACTCCATGTTGTTTTCAAAATACTCGGTGTTGTGCGGTTAAATTAAATAAAATATCCGTAACAGTTTATATTTTCTGAATTTTTTCTGTTTACATTTTCGACAGGAAATTTTTCGAAAGCAAAATTTATCGAAATTTTCTAATTTCCGTATATCGATTCGTTTGAAAGATGCACACATTATAATTATCTAAATCATGACTTCCAGTTTTTGATGAGTTTTAATCAACAAACAGTCTTCGATTTTGTTTACTTTTTGCTTAAAAAGTAGTTTCAGCTAACTAAATGCATCTTATTGTGAAATTTTCGGGGAAAAAATAACCAAGTTTTGAAACAAATCAGGTGGGTTATTGTGTATGTATTTCGATTCGAATGCAAAAGCTTTTGAAATATGATGTAAAAGTATCGGCCATGTCACAGAATTTAATTCCGTTCGGAAGTGGAATTAATTCCGTATTTTGCTTCTATAGAAAAAGCCAAACGAACAATTTTTTATGTTCTAAGACTTGTAGTACATTAATTATATAAGGTGATATAAGTATCATCTTTCGTATGGGTGAACGTCGTGAAATTAAATACGTGGAATTGAAGATACCTACATACAGTGGCCGACAAAAGTCTACACACGACCCATATTTTTGCAATTTGGGCATTTTGAAACCATAATGAAGAAAAGTAATAATACAGTTTTGTTTCATATGTATTTTTAATAATATAACACAAAAAAAAATCTAATTTTATTGTAAACTTAAACTCTTATTCACAAAAAACTAAAAAAATTTAATGACAAAAGTTTACATACGAGCTGTAAATTAACATAAAAAACTTTGTTTGGGTATTAAAACTTATTACTTTTTATTAAAATTAATATTTCGTTGGACCACCATGGGCATCTATAACTGCTTATAAGAGTCTGGGCATCGAAGCAACTAAATTGTCGAGTTCTGCGGATGTTATGTTTAGTCATTCTTCTTGAAGCTTCTCTTTAAGCATTGGGACACTAGTAATAGTTTTTCGAATTTTTCGTTGTAGAATCTCCCACATGTGCTCAATAACATTTAAGTCCGGCCTTTGAGGTGGTGTGGACAACTGTCGTGGGGCATGGTAGAGCAGCTAATCTTTGACAATCTGAGACGTGTGCTTCGGATCGTTATCTTGTTGGAAAATCTAACTCTGACCAAGATTTTAAATATCAACCGAGGGTTTCAAATTTTGTTCCAAAATGGCTTCGTACAGATAGCGATCCATATTACCCTCAATAAACACTAACTTTCCTACTCCAGAAGTAGCGAAAGCACCCCAAACCATCACGCTGCCTCCACCATACTTAACAGTAGCAACTAAGTTCTTCGGCTCCATCGCTGTGTTTTTTGTTTCGCCAAACTTTATCTCTCCCATCACTTCCAAATATGTTATATTTAGATTCATGAGTGAACAAAACTCTCTTCCAAAAATCCATGTCCTTCTGAATATGGTTTTGTGGAAATTCCAAACGAACTTTGCGATTTTTTTTCGCTTGAGAGGTTTTTGCGAGTAGATCTGCTATGGTAACCATTACTATTCAAAGTTCTTGGATGTACAATTAATTTAGAGCATGCAGCGATATCTTCGGCTAATTTTGTGGCATTTACTTTGGGATTTTTGCCCACTTCTTTTAAAATGAAGCTAACGTCTCTACGACTAAGTTTCTTTGGGCGACCTCCACGTGGTTTGTTTTCTACTGTACTAGTCTTTTTAAAGTTACTGACTATTGTCTGAACCGTAGACTTACTTAAATTAAAAAGCTTTGACATTTCATCAAAATATTTTTCCTAATTTCTGCACTTTACAACAAAATTACGGACATCAATTGATATTTCTTTTCGAGAAGCCATTATTTCTATTAAAGATTTATTTATCCGCCTAAACTTGAACTGAATAATATTTTAAGAAACCCCTTAACACAACAAAAAAAGTAAAAAATAAATAACGGCATTTTACCGTTTGAATTCAACAACAAAATCCCATACATGCTGGTCGTATGTAGACTTTTGTCAATGGTTTTTATTTGTTTATTATGAATAATTTTTAAAGTTTACATTACAATAACAATTTTTTTTTGGGCATATAAATAAAAATAGATTACAAACAAAACTTGCATCATTATTTTTTTTTTATTCCAAACTACTGTTCTCATAATATGCCCAATATTGTGGTCGTATGTAGACTTTTGTCGGCCACTGTATATGTAACAAAGTACAAACAAGCATGATGACTGTACCTTAAACTCTAACAAATATTTTCACCTCACACATACAATGAATGAATAGTTGTTGAAATACTTAAATTAATTCACAAATATGTACATATGTATTTTGTAAAGTCCAGTTGTAATTTATTTGGATAGATTACTAGGCCGGATGAATGGCAACAGGCTACGAAATTAAAATACCAAGTAAAATCTATAAAGAAGCGAAAATGTCAGCTGCTCAACCATGTGTTTCTGTTCGAAAATTAGGAATACTACCCGTGACTCAGAATCAAATATGGGCAATGTATGTACATACTAACACAGCTACACATAACATATACATACACATTTATGTATGTATGCACATGTTTTTTATACGCAAAGTTTTTGTGAATTATTTAGATCCCCGCTTTTCTATAAAATGTGTAGGACAAAGTAAAACTTGTTTCTAACATTTAAACCGACATTTACCGTATTGATAATTAAAAATATACATACATAAATAAAACAAAGAAAACATATGTTCTCAAATCAGCAGCTCCAGTATTTTAATTTACAATTAAAAAACAATCACAGTGATATTTGAATTTTTGTAGTTTTTTTATATAAATTTGAAAGTAAATAACTTAGTTCACTTCTGAGATGGTTGCTTTATTACTCGGGATTCCATCACTTCATCTGGTAATTCATCGTATCCATTGTTTTATAATAGTTGAAACAAGTCCATCTTGTGGGTTATGGTGAAGAGATGCTTCTTCGAGATTTGTTCACAGCGATTCTCAAACATTTAATTTTTATTAAAACATTTGCTTCATTTTTATTTATTCAGTTAATTTGATTGTTGGGATAGTTTATCCAAATTTGAAACTATTAATTTCCATGGGTATATATTATGTATATAATTTGAGGATGTTGGGAATATCGATATATATATTTGCCAGACCACTAGTGTTGATCCAGCTTGGAATTCAAGGATGGCTTTTTTGTCTTAAGAGTTTGGGATTTTGTTTAATATTAAGTTTTTTAATGTGTCGATTCGGTGAGTTGAAAAAGGGAGGACTTGAAGTTGTTGGCCGCATCCTAGTTACGACTCCCTTTTTCTTCGCACTCACGTCTCAAATGGCCGCTTTTGCCGCAGCCGTAGCATGTCTTAGCAGTATCCGGACAATTTTTAGAAATGTGTCCAGTGCGGTTGCACTTATAGCATGAAATGTTACTCGACCCACGGTCATTTGATGAGTCAGGACAGTTGCGCGCCCAGTGGCCAATCTTGTTACACTTAAAGCAAGTCGGGTTGTCTGGTTGTGAGCAATCCTTAGAAATGTGACCAATATCATTGCAGCGATAGCAACGCTCCGATGTTTCGGGGCAATTGCGTGCAAAATGACCGAACTGGTTACACTTGAAACATTTCTCGCGGTAGTTACCGCGTCTCATATCACGGCCTCCACCACCACCTCCGCGACCACTTCCACCACCACCTCCTCCCCCTCCAGAACTGCATTCGCGGGCGAAATGACCCGGACGGTTGCAATTGTAGCACGTGGAAGCCATGGACATTTAAATATGTGACGATGTGTCTTAACAACTATCTAGTCTTTGCAACAGTCCAATATTTTATCTACTAAATGCAAAGCTTTCGGACTCGGTGAAATTTTTTATCACCACTCCACGCACTTAACACAAATCGAAATGGCTGCCGACCGTTCAACCAACAGTGCCTCCTACTTAAGTTAGTAAGAACAATGCCCCAAAACAATGCTACCAAGTTTAGATTGCATTAATGCCACATATATATGTCTATGCTTCATTTTCAATGCGTTGCCAATCATTCTTTAACAATATTTTAAATTATCTACACGAGATATACATGGTACCGCTCTATTTTTTAATACTACAATTAGATATTATGCAAACAATGTTTCATATACGAGATGATATCGAGTTGGAACTCAACAACATTGGCTATAAGTGGCCGATTTTTTTATTTTTTTATAATGAGCGTCAAAAACATGTTCATTTCAAAAAGACTTTATGGGCAAGAAGCTTTCAGTTTTGATTTTATAGTGCTTTAAAGCACCGATTTATATATTACTAAATCTCTGCGATTTCTGAACCGATCTGGGTTATATCATTTGAAAGTGCTTTGATATACATTTCAAATGATGTATAACATAATCCATTTTCTTAACCCATTAGAGCACAATTTCAAAAAATATACTTTTTCTTAGCCAGATTTTTTTCAAAAGCCCCGTTATTTCGAAAATGCATCAATATAATGGTACAAAAAAGTATCTAGTAATCAATAGACAACATTCCAACCTTTCATTTGATATATCTTTTATATCTATATCTTTCTAAATGAAGAACCTAAATATTTTCTTAATTTTTTAAGATGAAAGATTGAAGAGTTTTTTATTGAGCACTTGATACTTTTGTATTTTTCTGTATTGAATAAAGGATTTTCTCCTCTATGGTATATAGAACACCGGCTTCGCATAGTAAAGATTTCCTGTATTGCCGGCCTACGGCCGTGCTAATGGATTTTCTTCTCTATGGTATAGACAACACAGGCTACGCATAGTAAAGTTTTTTGCAATTGTGCTTTAATGGGTTAAAGAAATGGGTCATATCAAGGCATAGTTCTCAAGACCATTTTTATGGACAATATTATTGAATTTTAAAAACTTTTCCATTTTTAAACCTAAATATCTTCTTTATTTACAAAGATATAGATAAATAACTAGAATTTTGTAAAAAAAATCTGCCTAAGAAAAAGTACATTTTTTGCAATTGTGCTTTAATGGGTCATTTTATACAACACTAGCGGACCCGGCGAACTTTGCCTCGCCCCCATTTTGAGTCTTCAGATAAACCTTAGAGTAATAATTTCACACAAAATTTCGTACAAAAAATCAATTTTCGAGATTTCCCATTTTCCGACTTTTGCGAAGAGATTTTCCAATTTTCTGCGTTTGGCATTTCGCATTTTTCATGATGTACACTAAAAAATTTCTATTTTTTGATTTGGAAAACCATTAAGGAATAATATCATACAAAATTTTATACAAAAACTCAATTTTTCAATTTTTCCAATTTTCGGACTTTTCCGGAGAGATTTTCCAAAATTTTCTTCCGTAAAAATCTACTCCTCGAAAATACGGACAACTGACAAAAAATTTTACAGAAATCGGCCCAGCCGTTCTCATTTTATGAATTACTATACATTTTTTTACACCATTTTTAATATGTATATATTCTATCTATCTATATATATAAAATTCAATGTATGTATGTATGTATGTATGTATGTAACGTATAGACTCCAAAACGGCTGAACCGATTTTGATGAAATTTTCACAGCATGTTACTGTGACTCTGGAAAGAATAATAGGGTACTTTTTTTTACCACGCCCACTTTTACGCCCACTTTTTTAAAATATTGTAATTGGAGACCAAACCTCTGGACCGATATTTTTGAAATTTTCACAGCATTTAACTGGGACTCTGGTATGATTAATAGGTTACTTTTTTTGACCACGCCCATTTTTACGCCCACTTTTTAAAAATTATGTAATTGCTCCCATATAGTTTTTAACAGATTTACTTCAAATTGTATACACATTATATACTCCAGGCGAGGTAAAAATAAAGATTTCTTAAGCCACGCCCCTTTCACTCCCCTTTTCACGCCAAATTTTTGAAAGTTTTATACTTTTTGTTCTCTATACAAATTTGTTCATTCCAACGTATTTTTTTTATTTGGTAGTATATTGCTCTTAATACTGTTAACGTCGCCATATAACTATGAACCACGCCTACTTCATCGCCCCCTTTTTTTAATTCAGATACTTACTTATACCACTAACAATGTTTGCTATACAAAATACTTTTTTTGTAATATGTATTTACCTAAAGTTTTATATACTTTTTAACTACATACATTTTTTTATTACCAAATCCCCATTTTTCGCCCCATTTCACCTTAAATTATATTGCTTTTAACCTATCTATATATATAAATGAATGTGTGTCTGTATGTTTGTGCTTAATAGGAGGCCAAACCCTTGGACAAATCTGCCTGAAATTTTTACAGCATGTTACTGTGACTCTGGAAGGAATAATAGGCTATATGAAGTTTTGATTGTACAAACGGGGGTGGCACCGCCCATATAACCCAAAAATTTAAATCGCATTTTTTGACCTATGTCGATGGTATTTGGTACATATGGTATTAGCATAATTAGGAATACGTACCAGGAGAAAAGTGCGTGGGACCACGCCCCTTTTTAGGAAAATTAAAAATCGTAATATAGTCTTAACTACTGGACCGATCGTCATTAAATTTTCACAATAGGATATTCTTAAGAAATAATAAATTCTTGACTACGTAAGTGGACAAAGGGTCATGGCCTCGCCCACTAAACTAAAGCAGTGCAATAAATACATTAAAATTAAATAAATAAATGTTTGTAAATATATAAATACGTTTTATTTTATAAAGAGGGGGGGGGGGGGGGTAGCGAAGCACACCGGGTTTAGCTAGTATATATATATAAACCCCAATAGATCGTCTAATTTTGCATGGAACTTATTCTATAAATTTAATGCATTGAATTTTATAAAAAACAAAAACCCGTTTCAAAATTATAGTTAAAAAATGCATTTCACTATTTTAATAATTTCGAAAACCCTCAACACATTTTAATTTAAAGAATTGACATAATAATTTTTCTTTACAGGTACATAATATAATCATAAAAAAACGAAAACGGAAATAAAACTATTTCTGTGTAAATAATGAAAAACTTTTATGGCCTTTTCTGGCAAAAATGTTACACGTTTTTCCCATTTCGCACCTTTTTTATACTACGTTTCCACGGTACTTGCTTCGCTCTCTATTCATGCTTCACACCCCAATCATGAGTGAAACAACTTGCTTCACCATACACAATTTTAATACAATGTTTCCACGGTACATGCTTCGCTCTCTATTCATGCTTCACACCCCAATCATGTGCGAAACAACTTGCTTCACCATACAATATTTTAAGAGCGAATCAAGTAGATTCATATTGAATATACTTGCGAAGCACGAAAAATTGCACTCTTCTCTAATTTTTATCGCAAGTTTATCTGCACTAGCTGTAAAAATTTAATATTATTGTAAACAAAGCAAATTATTTTCTTGTTGCTGGAAGTAAAGAAAGTAAATACGTACGAATGTATGTTTTTTTTTCAAATAAGCTAACTAATTTCCACTCAGTTTTTTTGTTCATTAAAAAAAAATATTTTCCACAAATTATAAATTCTGTTTTTTTTTTTATTCTGTTTGTTTATTTAAAACAACTGTCAAATCGAATCAAGTTTTGTGGTCATGTAAACAGCATGATTCATAAACATGATTCAGAGAGCGAAGCAGGTGATTCAAGTCGTCGTGGAAACATAGTATTACTTGCAGCAACAAGAAAATAATTTGCTTTGTTTACAATAATATTAAATTTTTACAGCTAGTGCAGATAAACTTGCGATAAAAATTAGAGAAGAGTGCAATTTTCCGTGCTTCGCAAGTTGATTCAATATGAATCTACTTGATTCGCTCTTAAAATTTTGTATGGTGAAGCAAGTTGTTTTGCTCATGATTGGGGTGTGAAGCATGAATAGAGAGCGAAGCATGTACCGTGGAAACATAGTATAAAGAAAGTAAATACGTACGAATGTATGTTTTTTTTTCAAATAAGCTAACTAATTTCCACTCACTTTTTTTGTCCATTAAAAAAAATTATTTTCCACAAATTGTAAATTCTGTTTATTATACCCTTCATTGTGTAAAATTTCCACAATATAATTTTCCAACCCTATAAAGTATATATATTCTGGATCCTTATAGATAGCAGAGTCGATTAAGCCATGTCCGTCTGTCTGTCTGTATGAGTGTTGAAATCAGTTTTTTGAAGTCCCCAGATATGTTCGGGATCCAAATCTTCAATAATTCTGTCAGAAGTGCTTTCGAGAAGTTTGTCATTTAAAATCAGCAAAATCGGTTTAGGTCAACCAGAGTTATGAACCAATATGTGAGACCACCTCCATAAAAATTTGATATTTTTCGTCCATTTTATTGCAATATTTTGAAATATATTGCAGATAATACCATGAAATTTTGTATACGTTGTTTGTACTATAAAAGAAGAAAGTGTGCGGCAAATAGTAAGAATCGGTCCATGATTTCTCATAGCCCCCATACAAATATATATATTCCCGAAATATGGCTTAATGATAAATAAATGCCTATAAAATTGGAATATCAAGACAAAATTCAGCAAAAATAAGTTTTATACAAAAAGAAATCACAAACCGAAATTTTTTTTTAGTTCGGTCCATATTTGACCATAGACCCCATATAAAGTCCTTAAATTCACTTAAATACATATAAAACAGATATAAGTAATGTTAAACGGCTAAAATTTGACATAAATACTCTTTATAGGCAAATAAATTATTGTACCAAATTTTATGGTGGTCGGCCCAGAAATGGTCATAGCCCCCATACAAAAATCTTCCCGAAATATTGCTCAATTATACATAAATGCCTATAAAAATGGAATATCAAGACAAAATTCAGCAAAACTAAGTTTTGTGCAAAAAGAAATCGCAAAACGAAATTTTTTTTAGTTCGGTCCATGTTTGACCATAGACCCCATATAAAGTCCACTTCCAAAATTCACTCAAATACGCATCAAACAGATATAAATAATGTTAAACGGCTAAAATTTGACATAAATACTCTTTATAGGCAAATAAATTATTGTACCAAATTTTATGGTGGTCGGCCCAGAAATGGTCATAGCCCCCATACAAAAATCTTCCCGAAATATTGCTCAATTATACATAAATGCCTATAAAAATGAAATATCAAGACAAAATTCAGCAAAACTAAGTTTTGTGCAAAAAGAAATCGCAAAACGAAATTTTTTTTAGTTCGGTCCATGTTTGACCATAGACCCCATATAAAGTCCACTTCCAAAATTCACTTAAATACGCATAAAACAGATATAAATAATGTTAAACGGCTAAAATTTGACATAAATACTCTTTATAGGCAAATAAATTGTTGTACAAAATTTTATGGTGATCGGCCCACAACTGGTCATAGCTCCCATACAAGGACCACATCTGAAAAAGACATTTTTCCCTATATATATTGTATAAATATCGTTACCGACTCAAAACTTTGTACAGATCATTTACATATATACAATAATCATTCCACACAATTTTGTTAATTTCGGTCTATTTTTAACCGTATGCCCCATATAAAGCCCTCTTTCGAAAATCACTTTAATACTCATAAATCTCTTATAAATAAGGGTACCAATCCAAAGTTTTACACGGATCATTTACATACATGCCTAAATCAAACTGCTGGATTTTGAGAATATCGGTCCATATTTGACTATATCCCGCACATAAGGTCCACTACCGAAATCCACGTTAATACTAATATATATCTTAAATATACCGTTATTATGTTGAAATTCTACGTGAAATATCCTCATATGCATGAAAATAACTGTTCCAAAATTTAAGAAGATCGGCCCATAATTTGTCATTCCTGCCATATAGAACCATTTCCAAAAAACAAATAAATTCGGGTGAAAAAATATTCTTTTCGGATTTAACCCATATTCGGTCCATATTTTATAATCATGATATATATCGTTGGAAAGGTATTTTTAATTTATTTAATGTATTACAAATTATCAGACACCCAGTAGTTCCCGAGATATAGGCCTATATATTTTCAACTTTAAGGGCCCGCCCCCTCGAAAATAGGCGTGACCGCCAACAAATTTTTTTTGCTGGTATCTCCTCTAAAAGCCCTATTTGATTTTTTTTTTTTTTTGAGCAAAATCACTAAAACCGAATTGTACCCCTTTTTTATACTCTGTTTGTTAAGTTACACACAAGATTATTATGAACATCAGACAAACTCTGTAAATTATGGTAAGAATTGGTAATTAAATCAATTAAAAATGGTGAAAATTAGACAAAATTTCAAAATATTTACCATAAATTATGTTGGTCGTAAAATTGTGTTTTAAACAATATATCAAATACTAATAAAATTTGCACTAAGACTGAATAGAAAACACAGAATTAGGATACGCTAGTCCTATAACCAGTGTAGTTTTTGTAATTCTTAGTACGGTTAGGTGGAGGGTATTTAAGAGTCGGCACAGCCGAATATAGCACTCTTACTTGTTTTTATTTTGTTTGTTTATTAAAAACAACTGTCAAATCCAATCAAGTTTATTAGTCATGTAAACAGCATGATTCATAAACATGATTCAGAAGGCGAAGCAGGTGATTCAAGTCGTCGTGGAAACATAGTATTAATTGCTGTTATGATTTTGTGGTAAAAATATGGTACCACCTTGAAATGTCAAAAAATTATCGATATATTTCAGAAAACAGGTGATTTCTTGAATAAAATTTGCCAACAATTATGTGTTTCGGTTTTTGTGTTTACTTGTTGTATTGTTTCGTGTGTTTTATATATTAAATTTGGTGGCATAAATATAAATAAAAGAAGTCCCAACTTTACCTTCATAGAGATTGACTTCTTGTTGGACGCTGTTAAGAAATACAGCAGCGTGATTAAGAAAAATAACAAAAACAAATATCAAAACCATATGTTCAGTTCTCATCGAACTGTTCGGACGTGTTACTTTTAGTGCGGCTGAATTTTCGGTGAAAAAATCGTAATAGGTGAAAAAGTGTAAAAAGTTGAAATTAAACAAAAAAGTGAAAAAAAATCGTAATAGGTTAAAATATATAAAAAAAAAAAAACATTAAAAATCGTATAAAAACTGTATGAGTGTTCCTCTCAGATGTAATTCTGAGAAAGAGCTTAGCTCGACTAGAAAAACTAGATGTCTCTGAGGAAGAATCCATAAAAAAATCTTTGGAGAATTTTCTCATTACAAGAGCCGTGGAACGGCGTCGTTCCTGTTCGCCCAATATTGTGATTTCAACAGATGAAAAAACATCATCTTCATCAAATAGTGCAGTCAATCCCAAAAAACAAGTAGGTATGGATAAGTACATAACCGTTCTCAAGCAAAAGCTCCTAAGACCGTGAGTAATGATCAAAATAGGTTTGCTCTCCTCCAGACGGATGAGCCAGAACTTCCGAAGAAGACGTTTAAGCCCCCACCAATTTATCTGAGAGAGCCGACTTCCAGTAAATTGGTACAAGGAATTGTTGCTGTAATAGGTGAAAACATGTTTAGCGTAGCCTCAATGAAACATGGAAATATCTGCGAGACAAAGATACAAGTGAATAGGGAAGATGATTTTCGAAAATTGTCCAACCAGCTGGAAAGGGAGACTAGGGATTTCTATACCTACCAGCTCAAAAGCGCAAAAGGACTCCAAGTCGTTCTAAAGGGTATAGACCCATGTGTTGATCCCGCGGAGATAAAAACCGGTTTAATGGACAAAGGGTTCAAAATCAAGAGCGTAGTGAATATTAGAAACCGTGAAAAGATCCCTCAGCCCATGTTCAGGGTAGAATTGGAACCTGGAGATGTTGTCTTAAAGAAAAATGAGTCCCATCCCATCTACAATCTGATGTACCTTCTGCATCGTAGAATCACCGTGGAAGAACCACATAAGCGTCAGGGACCCGTACAGTGTCTCAACTGTCAAGAATTTGGTCACACCAAGGCGTATTGTAAATTGCCGACAGTTTGTGTTGCGTGTGGGGAGCTACATGCAACTGCTCAATGCGATAAGTCGAGAACTGACTCAAAAATCAAAAAATGCAGTAACTGTGGAGGTAATCATACCGCAAATTATAGAGGTTGTCCAATTTACACTCATTTGAAAGGCATAAGAACCAACAAGACGTCAGTATTGCCTAATCGCCCTCAACAGCCAAATTTAGCATCGAGTGACAATTTCCCTCAATTATTACGGTCCACTAGTCATGTAAACGCGCCTAGTTCTAGACAAGTTTCTTACGCAAACGTCGTTAAATCTAATATGCCAGGTCTGGAGCAGGAACCTAAACCCCAATATTCTGAGCCGCATATCAACAATCTAGAGGCAACATTGCAGACACTTGTCCAAACTATGAACACTTTCACGACCACCATGACATCCATGATGCAGGAAATGCTGAAAATGCAATCCACTATCTTGCAAGCCATTTTAATGAAATGATTTATTTAAAAATTTGTTTCTGGAACGCGAACGGCCTCCGCCAACATAAAAATGAACTAGAATACTTCCTGATGGGTAAGCAGATTGATGTTATGATGATTGCTGAAACTCACTTGACGTCGACAGGGTACTTCAAAATTAATGGCTACGAGTTCTACGATACTAAAGACCCCCGCGGAAGAGCTTGTGGAGGTTCGGCAATTCTTATAAAGAACAGAATAAAGCATTATCTAATGAATAACATAAGTGAGGATTACCTCCAAGCAACAAACATTTGCATTGAATTCTGTCAATACAAATTTGTTTTATCATCGATTTATTCTCCGCCTCGATTTTCAATAAAAGAACACCAATACCATAACTTCTTTAAATCCCTTGGAGCTAGATTTTTAGTTGCTGGTGACTTTAACGCCAAACACACATTTTGGGGTTCACGTCTGGTAACCCCAAAGGGTCGCGTACTCTTCAACACCATTGCTAAAATGGGCTTAGATGTACTCTCAAGTGGACATCCCACCTATTGGCCGACGGACCGACGGAAGATTCCCGATGTTATTGACTTTGGGGTAATGAAAAATATCCCTGTAGAATGGATGCAAGTGGATCCTTCACTGGACTTGTCCTCAGATCACTCTCCTACTATCATTTCAATGCATTTCCCTCAAGTGTGTGGTTCTCCATTTATGAACATGACTAAGACCCGAGTAAGTTGGATAAAATACAAAAAGTATTTAAGTTCTCATTGCACGGAAAATGTTGTGTTGAGAACTACCGACGATATTGATGAGTCGATTGGCAACTTTACCGAGGACCTTCGACGAGCTGTGCATCACGCTTCCACGCTTCACGTTGAATGTAGAAATAGGACAAACAGAACTTATTTCTCTGAACTCGAACATCTCCTATCAGAAAAAAGAAGAATGAGAAGAGAGTGGCAAATTCACAGGTCTCCTGAACTGAAAGCTAGGCTACGGCAATGCAGAGATATACTAAGACATTTCTTAGAAACCCAAAGAACGGCCTCACTTAGATCTTACTTGGAAGGTCTTGATAGTACCCCACAATCTGACTACTCGTTATGGAGGGCGGCAAGAGGTTTAAAAAGACCAGTAAGAGGAAAACCTCCATTGCGAAATCCGACTGGTGACTGGGCTAGAAATGATTCCGAGAAGGGGACTTTATTTGTTAACCATTTGAGAAATGTGTTTACTATAAACAACTCAAATAATAACGAATCTGATTTGCCACCACTTGTTATAAGGCCTCCTGTACCTCTAAGACTAAACTTTCGTGATGTCCAAAACGCTATTGGTACTCTGAACCTTAGAAAGGCTCCAGGTATGGATAAAATCAACAATAAAATGCTTGTGGAGTTACCTCGTGTAGCAAGAAGAATTATCCTCTTTATCTTCAACGCTATTTTACGCCTAGAATACTATCCTGCAGATTGGAAGGTGTCTATGATCACTATGAAGGACCATACCAAAGTGGAGTCATATAGGCCAATTAGTCTACTGCCGACAATTTCAAAACTGTTTGAAAAATTGTTAATGACTAAATTGACTCCAATTCTGAATGACACTGAATGTATTCCTAATCATCAATTCGGCTTCAGGGCTAAACACAGCACCATCGAGCAAACACACAGATTGGTAAATGTGATAAGAGGGTCGTTTGAAGACAAAAAATACTGCTCCGCCCTTTTCATTGATGTGTCGCAAGCGTTCGACAAAGTTTGGCATGACGGTTTAATGCACAAAATAAAATTAACTCTGCCTGCTAACACCCATAAACTCATGGAAAGTTATTTATACGGTCGCAAATTTAAAATCAAAGAAGGTGATTTTTTAAGTACCGCTCAGCCAATTGAATCAGGTGTGCCACAGGGTAGCATACTGGGTCCTACTTTATATTTGATATATGCCTCCGACATGCCGTGAGACCCTAAAATCCATACGTCAACTTTTGCAGACGATACAGCCTTTATCAGCGTCCATCAGGACCACCAAGTTGCATCACAGAATTTGCAGAATTATGTTTATAAACTAGAGAATTGGCTAGAGCTTTGGAAAATCAGGGTTAACGAACAGAAATGTATTCATATAACTTTCACATTGCGAAAAGATACCTGCTCGTTCATCAGAATAAATAATCAAATTATCCCGCAACACAATGAAGTCAAATACCTCGGCATTCACCTCGACCGCCGTTTAACTTGGAAGTCTCATATTGAAGCGAAACTTACTCAAATGAGATTAAAAGCAGTGCAACTTAATTGGCTAATCGGCAGAAACTCTACATTGAAATTGGATTGCAAACTTTTGTTGTACAATGCAATACTAAAGCCAATCTGGTGCTATGGAATTCAATTATGGGGTACTGCCTCAGCATCCAACATTGAAAAAATTCAAAGGGGTCAAAATAAAATTCTACGTATAATTACTGCAGCACCATGGTATGTTAAAAATTCTCGAATCCACAAAGATCTAGGCGTGCCATTAGTAAAAGTCGAATTTACAAAATATGCGTCAAAGTATGTCAGCAAACTTGAACACCATCCAAACCCCCTTGCACGAGACATCCTTAACTTTAGTGGCCACAATCGGTTGAGAAGGAGGGATACCCTTGCTTTAACTCAAGCGCAAAATAGATGACTGGATCAGTTGATGTGCAATTTTTTTAGTATCATAAAAATTTTTGTCTAGCACTGGCTGGGCTTTTTAGTATTAAGATTTGAATACTTATTGTCATGTCATTTCAAATATGAAGATTCAATAAATAATTAAATGCAAAAAAAAAAAAAAATTTTTCAGTGAAAAACAAAATTTTGTACTTAAATGCACTTTAAAACCCAATAGATCGTCCAATTTAGCATGGAACTTACTCTATAAATTTAATGTATTGAATTTTACAAAAAACAAACACACACACACAAAACCCGTTTCAAAATTATAGTTAAAAAATGCATTTCACTGATAAAAGCAAACAAATTTAAAAATAATTATAATTGATAAAATGTACAACATATTGATTCTACTTTTTGACAGTTGTTTAGAACGCGTGAAACGCGTAACGCTTGGTGTGGATCTCCAGCTTAAAGCTGAAAGAATCAATTTACACACTCAAAAGCGTAGGACGGGCTGACGCATGGTCCCCTTTTACAGTTGAGAAATTGAAAGACAGACAGACGAAGTTTGTAGGCGACGTATTGAAGAGGAAGAGTGTGTGGTAGAGCTCTACTGTACTGGACATTTTAAGACATTTTACGTTTACAGTTTCCACCCTTCGCATTTTTCATGTTGTTGCTTCACATCATTTTTCTCACTTTAACGAGCGTATTGCAAAAGTAAATAAATTTATTAACTAAATAGATTTATTGATAACAAAAACTTTATAATTAAAGGTTGTTTGAATATGTTTTTTAATTTCTTTTATTTTCAATGCGTTTTTATAATAAAAATTTCCACAACAATCAACAAAGAAGAAGATCGAAAAAATAGACAAAAAATTTCTGTCTGTCTATTAATTTCGCAACTCTAAAAGGTTTAGGCAAGTTCAAAGCGGAATGACAAAAATGTCTGTTTTTCAATTTCTCAACTGTGTGAAACCACTACAAGGTGATAGCGATATTACAACAATACAAAATCAACAGAAACAACATGGTATTTTTGTTTTTGTTTTCATGTTTGTAATGTCAAAAACAGCTGACTATTGTTTACAAACATTCCTATAAAAAAAATGAATACATACAATTTTTAATTTCAAGATGACACATGTGTTTTTTTATACAGTGGCGAGCACACATGGAAGATGTTTTGTAACTATGACATAAAACCGAATATACTCTCAAATTTTTAAAAATAATAATGGTTTTTATTTAAAATGTTAAATAAATAAAACATAAATGAAAATAAATTGAAATTCATTAATATCGCCGTGAACAAAACAAACTCAACGAAACTTTATCAAACCGTAACAGCTGTTTTATCAAAACAAACTTTTTTTCTAGACTGGTGAAAATTGTTTGTTGTTGTTCATGCATCATCTTGTAGATTTGTTATTGTAAATGCGTTTTGATAAATCACATGGAACAAATCATGTGCTTTCTTTAAAACAATAATAATTTTAATGCAAATCAATTAATAAATAATGATGCAAATAAATTAATAAATAATGATGCAAATAAAAAATTAAAGTACATCTAATAAAATAATAAAATTTAATAATGAATTTTGTGCATTAAAAGAATTGTGTGCATTATAATTTATTAGCAATAAGTATATGCAAAATTCCAGTGCAATAATCTATAAATCCTGAACAGGATCTTGTGCATCATATTGGAATGCGAAAACTATTAGCTTGTAAATGTAGAAATCGGGTGACGTACCTAACAAACTTAAATATTTTAAGTACAGAAATTACTAAAGTGCAGTTTTTTAACATTTTACCTAAAGCATGAAAGTTTGTTGGGCCATACCCCCTACGTTCTATTTTTTTGTGAAAAAATCTATACGGAATTTGATTTCTACATTTATTAGCTATTAATTGCTGTTTTCCGATATGATGCACAAGCTCCCGTTTGGAATTTATAGAGAAATTTCTAATGTGCTGTTTTTTTACATTTTATCTAAAACATGAAAGTTTGATAAGGCATACCCCCTATGTTCCATTTTTTTGTGAAAAAATCTATACGGAATTTGATTTTTTTTGACTTATTAGCTATTAATTCCTGTTTTCCGATATGATGCACAAGCTCCCGTTTGGAATTTATAGAGAAATTTCTAATGTGCTGTTTTTTTACATTTTATCTAAAACATGAAAGTTTGATAGGGCATACCCCCTATGTTCCATTTTTTTGTAGAAAAATCTATACGGAATTTAATTTCTACACTTATTAGCTATTAATTCCTGTTTTCCGATATGATGCACAAGCTCCCGTTTGGAATTTATAGAGAAATTTCTAATGTGCTGTTTTTTACATTTTATCTAAAACATGAAAGTTTGATAGGGCATACCCCCTATGTTCCATTTTTTTGTGGAAAAATCTATACGTTATTTGATTTCTACACTTATTAGCTATTAATTCCTGTTTGCCGATATGATGCACAAGCTCCCGTTTGGAATTTATAGGGAAATTTATAATGTGCTGTTTTTTTACATTTTACTTAAAAGAACTAAGTTTGTTAGGGCATACCCCCTATGTTCCATTTTTTTGTGGAAAAATCTATACGGAATTTAATTTCGACACTTATTAGCTATTAATTCCTGTTTGCCGATATGATGCACAAGCTCCCGTTTGGAATTTCTAGAGAAATTTATAATGTGCTGTTTTTTAACATTTTATCTAAAACATGAAAGTTTGATAGGTCATACCCCCTATGTTCCATTCTTTTGTGGAAAAATCTATACGGAATTTGATTTTTACACTTATTAGCTATTAATTCCTGTTTGCCGATATGATGCACAAGCTCCCGTTTGGAATTTATAGAGAAATTTATAATGTGTTGTTTTTTAACATTTTATCTAAAACATGAAAGTTTTTTAGGGCATACCCCCTATGTTCCATTTTTTTGTGGAAAAATCTATACGTTATTTGATTTCTACACTTATTAGCTATTAATTCCTGTTTGCCGATATGATGCACAAGCTCCCGTTTGGAATTTATAGAGAAATTTATAATGTGCTGTTTTTTTAACATTTTATCTAAAACATGAAAGTTTTTTAGGGCATACCTCCTATGTTCCATTTTTTTGTGGAAAAATCTATACGTTATTTGATTTCTACATTTATTAGCTATTAATTGCTGTTTTCCGATATGATGCACAAGCTCCCGTTTGGAATTTATAGGGAAATTTATAATGTGCTGTTTTTTTACATTTTACTTAAAAGAACTAAGTTTGTTAGGGCATACCCCCTATGTTCCATTTTTTTGTGGAAAAATCTATACGGAATTTAATTTCTACACTTATTAGCTATTAATTCCTGTTTGCCGATATGATGCACAAGCTCCCGTTTGGAATTTCTAGAGAAATTTATAATGTGCTGTTTTTTAACATTTTATCTAAAACATGAAAGTTTGATAGGTCATACCCCCTATGTTCCATTTTTTTGTGGAAAAATCTATACGTAATTTGATTTCTACACTTATTAGCTATTAATTCCTGTTTTCCGATATGATGCACAAGCTCCCGTTTAGAATTTATAGGGAAATTTATAATACAATTATTGCTTATAATGTACAAAAATTCTATTAATCCACAAAATTCTAATAAATAATCCACAAAATTCACAAATTAATTTTATTTTGATTAAATGTGTTTTAGTTATTATTGATTTCTAAAACAATTGCATCATTATTGTTTATAAAACACATAAGTTTGTTCACGCCCGTGAACAAATCAAACTCAACGAAACTTTATAACAAACCGTAACAGCTGATTTATCAAAACAAACATTTTTTTCTTGAGTGGTGAAAATTGTTTGTTGTTGTTTATGTATCATTGTGTAGATTTGTTAGTGTAAATACGGTTTGTTAAAAAGTCCATTCCATTCGTTTCTAATTTGTAAACTAACAAACCCAAACATAACCTAAAATACATTGAACAAACTTATGTGTTTTATAAACAACAATTGCTAATGTCGATGCAAATTTTTTTTAGAAATCAATAATAACTAAAACACATTTAATCAAAATAAAATTAATTTGTGAATTTTGTGGATTATTAGAATTTTGTGGATTATTTATTAGAATTTGTGTGCATTATAAGCAATAATTGTTTTATAAATTTCCCTACAAAATCTAAACGGGAGCTTGTGCATTGTTTTAGATAAAATGTAAAAAAACAGCACATTATAAATTTCTCTATAAAATCCAAACAGGAGCTTGTGCATCATATCGGCAAACAGGAATTAATAGCTAATAAGTGTAGAAATCAAATAACGTATAGATTTTTCCACAAAAAAATGGAACATTGGGGGTATGCCCTATCAAACTTTCATGTTTTATATAAAGTGTAAAAAAAACAGCACATTAGAAATTTCTCTATAAATTCCAAACGGGAGCTTGTGCATCATATCGGCAAACAGGAATTAATAGCTGATAAGTGTAGAAATCAAATTCCGTATAGATTTTTCCACAAAAAAATGGAACATAGGGGGTATGCCCTATCAAACTTTCATGTTTTAGATAAAATGTTAAAAAAACAGCACATTATAAATTTCTCTATAAATTCCAAACGGGAGCTTGTGCATCATATCGGCAAACAGGAATTAATAGCTAATAAGTGTAGAAATCAAATTCCGTATAGATTTTTCCACAAAAAATGGAACATAGGGGGTATGCCCTATCAAACTTTCATGTTTCAGATAAAATGTTAAAAAAACAGCACATTATAAATTTCTCTATAAAGTTCAAACGGGAGCTTGTGCATCATATCGGAAAACAGCAGTTAATAGCTATTAAATGTAGAAATCAAATTCCGTATAGATTTTTCCACAAAAAAATGGAACATAGGGGGTATGCCCTATCAAACTTTCATGTTTTAGATAAAATGTTAAAAAAACAGCACATTATAAATTTCTCTATAAATTCCAAACGGGAGCTTGTGCATCATATCGGAAAACAGCAATTAATAGCTATTAAATGTAGAAATCAAATTCCGTATAGATTTTCCCATAAAAAAATGGAACATAGGGGGTATGCCCTATCAAACTTTCACGTTTTCGATAAAATGTTAAAAAAACAGCACATTATAAATGTCTCTATAAATTCCAAACGGGAGCTTGTGCATCATATCGGAAAACAGCAATTATTAGCTATTAAATGTAGAAATCAAATTCCGTATAGATTTTTCCACAAAAAAATGGAACATAGGGGGTATGCCCTATCAAACTTTCATGTTTTATATGAAATGTAAAAAAAACAGCACATTAGAAATTTCTCTATAAATTCCAAACGGGAGCTTGTGCATCATATCGGAAAACATTAATTAATAGCTAATAAGTGTAGAAATCAAATAACGTATAGATTTTTCCACAAAAAAATGGAACATAGGGGGTATGCCCTAAAAAACTTTGTTGTTTTAAGTAAAATGTAAAAAAAACAGCACCTTATAAATTTCTCTATAAATTCCAAACGGGAGCTTGTGCATCATATCGGAAAACAGCAGTTAATAGCTATTAAATGTAGAAATCAAATTCCGTATAGATTTTTCCACAAAAAAATGGAACATAGGGGGTATGCCCTATCAAACTTTCATGTTTTATATGAAATGTAAAAAAACAGCACATTAGAAATTTCTCTATAAATTCCAAACGGGAGCTTGTGCATCATATCGGAAAACAGGAATTAATAGCTAATAAGTGTAGAAATCAAATTCCGTATAGATTTTTCAACAAAAAAATGGAACATAGGGGGTATGCCCTAAAAAACTTTGTTGTTTTAAGTAAAATGTAAAAAAAACAGCACCTTATAAATTTCTCTATAAATTCCAAACGGGAGCTTGTGCATCATATCGGAAAACAGCAGTTAATAGCTATTAAATGTAGAAATCAAATTCCGTATAGATTTTTCCACAAAAAAATGGAACATAGGGGGTATGCCCTATCAAACTTTCATGTTTTATATAAAATGTAAAAAAACAGCACATTAGAAATTTCTCTATAAATTCCAAACGGGAGCTTGTGCATCATATCGGAAAACAGCAATTAATAGCTAATAAGTGTAGAAATCAAATTCCGTATAGATTTTTCCACAAAAAAATGGAACATAGGGGGTATGCCCTATCAAACTTTCATGTTTTATATAAAATGTAAAAAAACAGCACATTAGAAATTTCTCTATAAATTCCAAACGGGAGCTTGTGCATCATATCGGAAAACAGCAATTAATAGCTAATAAGTGTAGAAATCAAATACCGTATAGATTTTTCCACAAAAAAATGGAACATAGGGGGTATGCCTTATCAAACTTTCATGTTTTATATGAAATGTAAAAAAACAGCACATTATAAATTTCTCTATAAATTCCAAACGGGAGCTTGTGCATCATATCAGAAAACATTAATTATTAGCTAATAAGTGTAGAAATCAAATAACGTATAGATTTTTCCACAAAAAAATGGAACATAGGGGGTATGCCCTATCAAACTTTCATGTTTTATATGAAATGTAAAAAAACAGCACATTATAAATTTCTCTATAAATTCCAAACGGGAGCTTGTGCATCATATCGGAAAACATTAATTAATAGCTAATAAGTGTAGAAATCAAATTCCGTATAGATTTTTCCACAAAAAAATGGAACATAGGGGGTATGCCCTATCAAACTTTCATGTTTTATATAAAATGTAAAAAAACAGCACATTAGAAATTTCTCTATAAATTCCAAACGGGAGCTTGTGCATCATATCGGAAAACAGCAATTAATAGCTATTAAATGTAGAAATCAAATTCCGTATAGATTTTTCCACAAAAAAATGGAACATAGGGGGTATGCCCTATCAAACTTTCATGTTTTATATGAAATGTAAAAAAACAGCACATTATAAATTTCTCTATAAATTCCAAACGGGAGCTTGTGCATCATATCGGAAAACATTAATTAATAGCTAATAAGTGTAGAAATCAAATAACGTATAGATTTTTCCACAAAAAAATGGAACATAGGGGGTATGCCCTATCAAACTTTCATGTTTTATATGAAATGTAAAAAAACAGCACATTAGAAATTTCTCTATAAATTCCAAACGGGAGCTTGTGCATCATATCGGAAAACAGGAATTAATAGCTAATAAGTGTAGAAATCAAATACCGTATAGATTTTTCCACAAAAAAATGGAACATAGGGGGTATGCCCTATCAAACTTTCATGTTTTATATGAAATGTAAAAAAACAGCACATTAGAAATTTCTCTATAAATTCCAAACGGGAGCTATGTTCCATTTTTTTGTGGAAAAATCTATACGCTATTTGATTTCTACATTTAATAGCTATTAATTGCTGTTTTCCGATATGATGCACAAGCTCCCGTTTGGAATGTATAGAGAAATTTATAATGTGCTGTTTTTTTACATTTTACTTAAAACAACAAAGTTTTTTAGGGCATACCCCCTATGTTCCATTTTTTTGTTGAAAAATCTATACGGAATTTGATTTCTACACTTATTAGCTATTAATTCCTGTTGTCCGATATGATGCACAAGCTCCCGTTTGGAATTTATAGAGAAATTTCTAATGTGCTGTTTTTTTACATTTCATATAAAACATGAAAGTTTGATAGGGCATACCCCCTATGTTCCATTTTTTTGTGGAAAAATCTATACGTTATTTGATTTCTACACTTATTAGCTATTAACTGCTGTTTTCCGATATGATGCACAAGCTCCCGTTTGGAATTTATAGAGAAATTTATAATGTGCTGTTTTTTTACATTTCATATAAAACATGAAAGTTTGATAGGGCATACCCCCTATGTTCCATTTTTTTGTGGAAAAATCTATACGGAATTTGATTTCTACATTTAATAGCTATTAATTGCTGTTTTCCGATATGATGCACAAGCTCCCGTTTGGAATTTATAGAGAAATTTATAATGTGCTGTTTTTTTATATTTTACTTAAAACAACAAAGTTTTTTAGGGCATACCCCCTATGTTCCATTTTTTTGTGGAAAAATCTATACGGAATTTGATTTCTACATTTAATAGCTATTTACTGCTGTTTTCCGATATGATGCACAAGCTCCCGTTTGGAATTTATAGAGAAATTTATAATGTGCTGTTTTTTTAACATTTTATCTAAAACATGAAAGTTTCATAGGGCATACCCTCTATGTTCCATTTTTTTGTGGAAAAATATATACGGTATTTGATTTCTACACTTATTAGCTATTAATTCCTGTTTTCCGATATGATGCACAAGCTCCCGTTTGGAATTGATAGAGAAATTTCTAATGTGCTGTTTTTTTACATTTTATATAAAACATGAAAGTTTTTTAGGGCATACCCCCTATGTTCCATTTTTTTGTGAAAAAATCTATACGGAATTTGATTTCTACATTTAATAGCTATTAATTGCTGTTTTCCGATATGATGCACAGGCTCCCGTTTGGAATTTATAGAGAAATTTATAATGTGCTGTTTTTTTACATTTTATATAAAACATGAAAGTTTGATAGGGCATACCCCCTATGTTCCATTTTTTTGTGGAAAAATCTATACGTTATTTGATTTCTACACTTATTAGCTATTAATTAATGTTTTCCGATATGATGCACAAGCTCCCGTTTGGAATTTATAGAGAAATTTATAATGTGCTGTTTTTTTACATTTCATATAAAACATGAAAGTTTGATAGGGCATACTCCCTATGTTCCATTTTTTTGTGGAAAAATCTATACGGAATTTGATTTCTACATTTAATAGCTATTAATTGCTGTTGTCCGATATGATGAACAAGCTCCCGTTTGGAATTTATAGAGAAATTTCTAATGTGTTGTTTTTTTATATTTTACTTAAAACAACAAAGTTTTTTAGGGCATACCCCCTATGTTCCATTTTTTTGTGGAAAAATCTATACGGAATTTGATTTCTACACTTATTAGCTATTAATTCCTGTTGTCCGATATGATGAACAAGCTCCCGTTTGGAATTTATAGAGAAATTTCTAATGTGCTGTTTTTTTACATTTTATATAAAACATGAAAGTTTGATAGGGCATACCCCCTATGTTCCATTTTTTTTGTGGAAAAATCTATACGTTATTTGATTTCTACACTTATTAGCTATTAATTCCTGTTTGCCGATATGATGCACAGGCTCCCGTTTGGATTTTATAGAGAAATTTATAATGTGCTGTTTTTTTTACATTTTATATAAAACATGAAAGTTTGATAGGGCATACCCCCTATGTTCCATTTTTTTGTGGAAAAATCTATACGTTATTTGATTTCTACACTTATTAGCTATTAATTCCTGTTTGCCGATATGATGCGCAAGCTCCCGTTTGGATTTTATAGAGAAATTTATAATGTGCTGTTTTTTTACATTTTATCTAAAACAATGCACAAGCTCCCGTTTAGATTTTGTAGGGAAATTTATAAAACAATTATTGCTTATAATGCACACAAATTCTGAAAAATAATCCACAAAATTCTAATAATCCACAAAATTCACAAATTAATTTTATTTTGATTAAATGTGTTTTAGTTATTATTGATTTATTGATTTCTAAAAAAAATTTGCATCGACATCAGCAATTGTTGTTTATAAAACACATAAGTTTGTTTAATGTATTTTAGGTTATGTTTGGGTTTGTTAGTTTACAAATTAGAAACGAATGGAATGGACTTTTTAACAAACCGCATTTACACTAACAAATCTACACAATGATACATAAACAACAACAAACAATTTTCACCACTAAAGAAAAAAATGTTTGTTTTGATAAATCAGCTGTTACGGTTTGTTAAAAAGTTTCGTTGAGTTTGATTTGTTCACGGCGATAGTTTGTTCAATGTATTTTAGGTTATGTTTAGGTTTGTTAGTTTACAAATTAGAAACGAATGGAATGGACTTTTTAACAAACCGCATTTACACTAACAAATCTACACAATAATACATAAACAACAACAAACTATTTTCACCACTCAAGAAAAAAATGTTTGTTTTGATAAATCAGCTGTTACGGTTTGTTAAAAAGTTTCGTTGAGTTTGATTTGTTCACGGGCGTTTCATTAATTATTAAAGCTAATGTGAAGTTTAGGGTAAATTTATGTTAATTTGCAATGTATTCACCAAGTGGTGTGTATTGCAAATAATAATTACTCAGCCCGCGAAATTGCTAAGAAGTGGAGAATCTGGCATTTGTTATAGCAGCTGCAGCCTGTTTGGGTGTTTTTCCCTGTCTGGAAGATAATAATCGTTAAATTGTCCTGTCATCTCGTACCGACAGCAGACAAGGTCGTGATTTTTTTAGAGTGTATGGACTAATTTTTTTTATTTTTATGACTTGTTTCACTGTTCAATGACAGATTCTCACTTGGTTTTCTAAAAAGTCTGAAATTTTTGTCAAAGCACGCCATAAGCTAAAAATTTGCAAAAAAAAAAAAAATTATGAACAATTTGAAAAATTACATTTACTGTTGCTTTGATATTTTATAAATATCAAATAACGGTGCTTATGTACATAAATTCTCTGCAAATTTCCATTTATTCTTGCTGCCAGATTAAATGAACTTTAACGTGCAAAAGTGGATACATTGCAATTTCACATAAATTTACCCTAAACTTCACATTAGCTTTTTAATAATTATTGAATTTCAATTTATTTTCATTTTTGTTTTATTTATTTAACATTTTAAATAAAAACCATTATTATTTTTAAAAATTTGAGAGTATATTCGGTTTTAAGTCATAGTTACAAAACATCATCCATGTGTGCTCGCCACTGTATATATACAAACAAAACAAAAATTGACATAACGAACATGACTAAAAAAATCAGCTGGCGTTTCAACACCCCCTTGTAGAGTGATTTCACCATGGGCTGACGCTTGAAATGCGAAAAGTTCGTTTACTTTCTACTTTTGAACGCGGTGCACGCGTCACAGCTGACATTGACAAATGCAAAGCAAATTTATTTTAAAAATGATGTCACCAGAAAAAATGATCTATGTGTTTGATAAACAAACCGATAAAAACTTCGTATAAAAAAAAATCAGCTGGACATACGGCATCACCTCCAAAAGTACATACATATAAAAAAAATATTGACGCGAAAAATCTTCGCATGTAACTTGAAATGCCTGACGCTTAAAACGTTTAGAAAGCTTTAAACGCGTTGACGCCAAAACGCGAGTTGTGGACGTCCAGCTTTAGTTCTAAATGTAAGCTGATTTGGTAGCACAGATTAATAAACCGAAAAAATATGTGTTTGTCTGGTAACACGGCTGCACAAAAAAGAGAAAAAACTCAACTTCTGCACACTTATCTATTTTTCTCTCTCGATTGAGTGAAAAAAAGTTTGTTGGCGAAAAGTTTGTTATCTTGTCGGGCACATTTTCGTTCAGTTTGTTTTGTTCACGGCGCTAAAAACAAATCAGCTGAGATATATTTCTTAATATTGAATTTACTTTTGTAATACGTAGAGATATTTTCATTACATTTTATCTGTAATAATGCTTAATTTTTGATGTTTTCATACTGATGTCGAAGCAATGGGAAACACATACGTCCAGAATATCATTTGGTTTATAATATTAATAATGTTGATACAATTGGTATTTGGGTTTTTAGGTAACAGTAAATATTTATCTAGACCAAATACCTATGTACTTTATATTCCTTAATTTGTTTGCATCATGTATTTATAGAAAAAAAAATAACCTATGAATATAATTTTGATAGGGGAAGGACATCATCCGCCTTTAAATAATATCGTAACCACACAAGATATTATTGCTGGAGACGTATTCTTTGAAATAACAGACCCTTATTCTTTAGAGTACACTTATAGGTTAAGACCAGCTAAGAATTTTGGAACTTCATTTACGAAACAATTGAAGGGAGTTGCATTAGTACCTACAATACCATCTAATGGTTGTAAAAAACTTGAAAATAATCGCGCAGTTCGCGGCAATGTTGCGCTTCTTGATCGTGGGTAAGTTTAAAAGTATGTCGTCGTTTCATATCCATACATATGTATAACAAATACGTTCGATATTAATACATACAGTGGCTCCATCGCATAATCGGACAAGTGTTTGTATAATATTTACGTTCTCTGAACTAAAACAAATCGTAATAATTTTTATTTATTTTTTTGTTTTTATTTGCACTCTACACTCTAATCTTTCCAAATATAAAAAAAATATCAATATTCTCGATGATAACTGTTAATTTACATAGAAAAACTAAATTAACTCAATTTTTTGCGCTCAACGCATAATCGGACAAAGTAAAACATCAATAATAAAAATGACAAAAGAGAACAATTAATACTTTGTGGCATATCATTTGTACTCAAGAACGGCATGTAAACGTTTTGGAATGGATTTTACCAAATTGGAGCATACCTCAGGTTCTATGGAGTTCCACGCTTCCATTAACGCCGCTTTAAGCTGACTCAAAGTGTTAAATTGTTGTTGGTATACTCTTCTAGCTAATTCTTCCCAAAGATGTTCAATTACGTTGAGATCTGGGCTCTGTGCAGGAGTTTCTATAAGTTTGGGGCAGTTATGGATCAACCAAAGCTTTGCCACACCCGAAGTGTGCTTGGGATCATTGTCCTGGTAAAAAGCAAAATCATTCGCAATGCCTAATTTCTCGACACTTTGCTTTACATTTTCCGTCAAAATGTTGCGGTAGCCAAATTTGTCCATTTTACTATCAATAAAATGCAAATTGCCCACCCCAGCACTTTGCAGCCCCAAACCATAACAGAGCCTCCTCCATGCTTAACAGTAGCTTTTGTATTTTGAGCATTAAATTCAGCATTTGGTTTACGCCACACAAACATCTTGCCATCTGCACCATGCAAATTGAATTTGCTCTCGTCAGTGAACAGAACCTTGTAACGAATAAAAACTATCAGCAAAAATGTATTTTAAGATATCTTTACACCAAATTATCTTATTCCAAAAATCTTCTGTTTTAAGCAAATACTCTTTAGCAAATTTTATTCTATTGTTTTTATTCTTAGGGCTAATAAATGGCTTTTTTCTGGCAACTCTACCATGGTAGTTATATTTGTGCAATGTATTACGAATAGTATTTAAGCAAACATCTTTTCCACTACTGTTTTTTAAAGATATTTTTAGTTCTTTTGCAGTTGTAAACGGATCTTGTTTGATTTCCTTCAACAAAGAACGCTCTTCACGATCAGTTAATATTTTGTCCTGACCTCTACTTTTATTAGCTATCCTAAACTCATCACGGAATCTCTTAATAATGTCGTGGACAGTAGACTAGCTTCTTCCAACTAATTCAGCAATTTCTCTCACTGTTTTACCTACAAGATTCAATTTCACTATTGTCTTATTTCGACAGTAGATTGCTTCCCCTTAGGGGCCATTTCTAATAGATTTTTACCTATTGTTAGAACTAGAAATGTCTGCCAATAAATGCAAGTTATGACTAAATGTGACAAAAAATGTTTTGAAGTGCATATTTGTAAAGTAACGGTATTTTTATTATTGATGTTTTACTTTGTCCGATTATGCGTTGAGCGCAAAAAATTGAGTTAATTTTGTTTTGCTATGTAAATTTACAGTTATCATCGAGAATATTGATATTTTTTTTATATTTGGAAAGATTAGAGTGTAGAGTGCAAATAAAAACAAAAAATAAATAAAAATTATTACGATTTGTTTTAGTTCAGAGAACGTAAATATTATACAAACACTTGTCCGATTATGCGATGGAGCCACTGTATGTATAACACAAAAGTTGCTTATCTTAGTAGAAACGCTCAAAGAATATTGAGCAGACTGTTTATTAAGAAACTATAACGCTATTAAATTTATTCAAAAAGTACGTTTATTTACGATTACAACGCATATTTGGGTTTAAAAATAGATAAGTAATTTTCATGAAAATAAACTTTTAAATATTTTATACAAATTGTATTAATCATTTAACACAGTTTTACAAAATTGAAAAACCTGGGACCGGATACTATTTTTCTTGTAGGGCTAGTCGAGTAAAACATGATTCCAATAGTGCAATATTGCGGACACCTCCAAAATCCGGTTTTACGGTTAAAAACCCGTTTTTGTACCTTTGTGCACTTATAAGCCTGTAATTTTTTTGATAATGATCCGATTTTCAATTTCTTTCTAGATTTGGAAAGAAGAAACTGAGGTCTTTCGAATGATATATATATTATATAAGAAAATTTGAGAAATTTGGGTATTATTGTCGAGCAATAACACAATTTGCTATAACACAATTTTCTCGACAATAACACCCAAATTTCTCAAGTTTTCTTAGATAATAAATATATCATTCATATTTCACTATTGGAATCTTCTTTTACTCGACAAGCCCTACAAGAAAAATAATATCAAGTCCCAGGTTTTTTGGACTGTCGCACCGTGTTATCAGACATGTGATGGAAACCGAAATCAAAAACGAATCAGCTTTGGAAATACATTTTATTGCATTTATAATCTAATTTTTAAAATTTTTGTTTTAAGATTCTCTTTAGTAGCCCAATATCTTTTTATTTTATGTGATAAAAGTTTTTCAATACAGAAATATTACGAAAAAATTGACTTCTAAAACTTATTCGTTTTCGATTTCCATCACATGCCTTAATATCATGAATTTTTGCACACTTTATTTTTATTATAGAAGGAATGGTAGGAATCGGTCCACTATGGCTTTTTGGTACATAAATGTCTATATAAAAGCCGTGCCTAAACAAAATTATGCAATAATAAGTCTCATGCAAAGTGAAATCTCAAAAAAATATTTTCTTTCCATAACAAGCCCCATACAAAGAGCACTTTCGAAAATCACTTAAATGAACATAAATCTTTTGTAAAAATGACTATCAAGTTGAAATTCGACAAGCGCAATCAAAATATACATTTAAATCGTCGTACCAAATTCGTTATGATCGGTCCATATTTAATCGTAGCCCCCATATAAAGTACAGTTCCGAAAATCACTAAAATGGGCATAAATCCCCTACAAATATCAATTATACATTAAGAATTCTTTCCGGATCATATAGAAACAGTCACAGAAAATTTATTGAGAAAGCGCATCATGTTGCACAACCAGTTTGACTTCCTCCTATTTACAATGTTATTAACACACAGATTACGAATACCGATAATGTATTCAGATGGTCAGAGACGAGCAGTTATTAGGGACCAACCAGTTAGAAATCATACTGTGGTGCTTAATACCCCTGACAGACATAGGATTTCTATACCATAATACAAATACTATGGTTTTTGATACTAAATTGCCTTGACAGAATAGTAGTACATATACTAGTATTTTTGTTTTTACTTTCCCAATAAACTTATTGGCAAGCGTTTTATAAATTAAGATTGCAGCAAGCTTGCATAAATAAGAGTTTTGCGAATGTCGTTGACAATTTGCTTGCTAATGCAAGTGTTTTGCGAATGTTTTTGGTAATTTGCTTGCAAATGCAAGTGTTTCATAAATTTAAGCAAAACGTGTCATACTCGCTGTTAAAAATTGTGCTAATAAGTTGTGTTAATAAATAGTGTTAATAAATAGTGTTAAATTGTTGTTAAATTAAGTGTGTTTGATTCTTTTAATTATCATTTTCTATTAAAAAAGGTAATTATCTACTTATTTAATGTCTGTAGCAAAAAGGAAGAAAAGTGTTATGCGCAGAAGCACCGAAATTTTTCAGCATATATGAAACGGTGCGGCTGCAAGTTCTGTACTGCTTACATTTGAACGCTTACAAAACGTTTATTTTTATATGTAAATGCTGGCTGGTTTTGATAAAAAATGAAAAGAAATTAAATAAAATAAAACTGTCATTATAAGAACTGACAAGGTGAATCCCCGTCTTTTGGTTTGTTAATCGTGACATTTGTTGTGTAAATACATTTCTTAATATGGGGAAAGTTCAACATATTTTAAAACCAACGATTTCTCAAAAATTAGATATTTAAAAAAAAATTTAAAAGTGGAGATTGTTACGCGTCGTTTCCGAAAGAATAACAAAAATCATTGAATGTTTGTCTTGAAAAAAAATGTGTTTATTTTCAAAAAAAGCACTTGGTTAAGGGCAAGTTTTGATGTTGGCTAGCTCAGTGGTCTATACTGTTCTTAACCCGATTTCATGACGCAAACATATAATACACTCTCTTGCCTTAATATACCACAGAGTGTATTTAAAAAAAAAAATATATGTTTCAACAACTTCAAATTTCAAAAAAAAAATATTGGTGCAAGATATTAAGCACATTGGGTGCAATTTTCCCACCCTTCTGACTATAGATATGTCAGACGCCTTGACAGAATTCATATACCCTTAATTTTACTTCTGTCCCTAAAATATGACATATTACCTACTTACAAAAGTAACCATTTGACTGGTCTATCCTTCCCTTTTTAAATAAATTAAGATTGCATTTTTTTCTTTATGTTGTTTTAAAAATACAAATTAGAATTAATGTTTATTCAAATAAAGAAAATAAGTAGTATAAAAAAAAATCATAGTAAAAACAAAAAAATTACTCATTCAAAAAATAACCAAATAAACATGAATGAAGATGAAGAAAATAACTAATTTAAGAAAATAATAAAAGTAAAGAGAATGGGGACAAGGTAGAATCGGACTATCGGACAAATAAATGAGAAATACTTATATTAAGCTATTGATGAATAATTACAAAAAGAAACAAAATAAAGCTTTACATTTTACTCACAACCAAATATGAAGTTTCGTTTCAATACGTTCCGATCGAAGGGCCCAGCAATCATAGCATACTGATGACGTTGTTGTTGTTTGTTGCTTTAAAAAAGAATTTGTTATTATTTATTTTTTTTCTTTTGTAATTAGAGTATGCATTTAATTAGTAAAAAAAATATAAAGTAAAATAAAGATTCTTTAACTTACATTAGAAAAGCTTAGTTAGTAATTTTAAATATAAGTTTAAGATATTTAAAGGTATTAAATCATTTTAACTTTAATTCTAAAATAATTGTTTTGATTTGATATTTTTAATTCATTTGCATGTTGATTATTTATGTTTTTATTTGTTTTATATTACCTTTAAATACCTTTTACATATTGTTGTAATTTGATTTTATAATTTAGATTTAGGTTTTAAAGATTTACATGGAATATTATTTTAACTAATTGTTTAATTCATTATATATATTCTAGATTAATTATTTAGTTTAGATAATAATTATTGTGCAATGTTGGAAAATAGCGAGTTTTAGAAATAATGGGTTTAATTATATTATAAAAGTTGTGTAACAATTGTTTAATTTTTGATTTTAGATTACTTTTAGTTTTTAAAACATGTTTTAAGGTGAAAATTTCATTTTTAGGTTTAAGATTAGTTTTGATTATATAATATATTTGTAGTTGTGTAGTAATATTAATACATATTCTTTAAATACGAAATTTCAATTAAATGTAATTACTATTTTCAATCTTTTAAATTAGAAGATTTATATTATTTTAGTTTTAGAAAAATTTTGTTATTTAAATTAATTTTGGCATGATAATTTTATACGTGATTTGGTGTACTTTACGGGAATCGAGATTTGCTACGTCAAAGCTATTCACATGTGGAATTAGGCGTCATATTGGCAGATTTGAAGTTCATGTGGTAATTTAGCGGTCCATATCAGAATTTACCATCACGTGTTGAATATGGAGTTTTGGTTTGGAACCAACCTTTTGGTGTTTTCACAAACAAAATAAAACGGTGGGTCGAAGAAACATCCACGTTCAAATTTCAATAAGTTTCCTTGTAATTTTGCAATTTTTTCTTCTTTTTTATTTCACTCGTTTTGAAAATTAATTTTTTTTTTTAACTCTTATTGACTTAAAGACTTATTGTCAACTACCGTCACTTTAATCTTCCGATCTAGAATCTTCGCAAGATCATTAAGTGCGCTTTTTTTTTCTTTTTTTATATATTGCGTAGTAAGAAAAACAAAATAGAATAGATATCAAACACTATGTACATTTGATGGTACATACGTGCGAAAAGGACAAACAAATGTAAATCTGTAAAACAGAATTATTACCATATATGGTAATGAATTTGGTGATCTTAATGAGCGCAACTTAAATGTTACAAACATACATACATGTGTATACGCACTGATTGAGTGAGAGAGTCAAGAATCAAAAAGATAGACAACTGCAAAAAAAAATATATATAGCATGAGAAAAGGTAAAAGTTACGCCACCAACCTTAATTTATTTTTTTGTTTGACAGTGTGTTTCACAAGAAAATTTGCAATGAAAATCTTTTAATATCAGAAATTAAAAATGAAAATCGCAACAAAACTGCTTCGAACTGAAAATATAAATCATTTTTAGGACGAACGGTAAAACGATTTTCTTGAAGATGATTTAAAAAGCTATTTTTGTTATTCTTAAGGTACGTGGGGCACGATCCACGAAGGCCGGGTAAAATTTTTAAGTTTTCAAATCAGAAGAATGAAATTTACCAATGTATTTACCTTTAAGATCTTCTACACCATATAAGTTATTTCCAATCTTTTCTCTTATTTTGCATTTCAAAAACTTTGGCATGAATTTTCTATTTATCCTTTTCGACATGTTACTAAGTACGTGGTTTTTCCGAAAAACAATTTGACCTACTTTAAAATCTATTGGTCTGCTTCGCAAATTATAGTTTTTGCTTGACTTTTCATGAGCAATATCTAAATTTTTTCTAATTTGCACCCTAATTTTTGTCAACTTATCAACGTTGTTCTGAATACTAACATCTTCGCCAGACATACATCCAAGTTTCTCTAAAATTTCATATGTCGAGCCATGTAACACCATATTCTGGCCGAACATTGCATAGTACGGAGAACATTTGATAGAGGAATGGTAGTCACTCCTTAGAATGGATAGGATCTGGGGAATATATTTATCCCATTCACCATGTTCTTTCTGATCTCTCAGAAAACATCTTATTTTTGTTACAATTTCGCGATTAGCTCGCTCAGATGCATTTGAGTGAGGTGCATAATACCCAGTTGTAATGTGCTTTATTTCAAATAGTTTAAAAAAATTTGACATTTCCTTTGAAATAAATTGTTTCCCGTTGTCACTATGGACATACCTTGGAACGCCAAACATGGGGAACAATTCAGTTTCGAAAAACGAAATAATATTTGAAGTTGTAGCTGTTTTAAGCGGTTTAAGGAACAAAAATTTTGTCATGTGATCAAGGCAAATGAAAATTGTAGAGTTTTTTGCTTTCGTCAATGGATAAGGACCCAGAAAGTCACAATATATCCTTTCAAAAGGCCTATTTGTCAACATTTGGTTACCCATTAAAGGTCTTGTGATCTGGTTTGTCGACTTTATACTTTTGCAAATATCGCATTTTTGAACAAAGGACTTTACATCTTGGACCATTGTCGGCCAAAAGTATTTTTGACGAATTCTGGACAAGGTTTTAAGGAAGCCTCCGTGACATGATGTTTTCGAGTCATGGGCTGTTCGAACAACTTGTTGGATAAGAGCTTTTGGGATCCAAAGTCGCCATAACTCTTCTTCATCTTCTTCACCACCTTGCCTAAACTTTACCCGTTTAAAGATAAGGTTGTCAGAAATTTTTAAATCAGGTAACAAATCCTTTTTCTCTGTTACAGTTCTCTTAAGCTCCTCATATTCCTCAGTATTGAACTCTGGTGCTAATAAGTCTACTTCATAAGCCTCATTTGATACAAAGATCTCATCAATGTCTAATCTCGATAGACAGTCTGGCACTACGTTCAAACGTCCTTTTCTATGTTCGATAACGAAATCATACCTTTGGAGCTGAAGGCTCCATCGGGCTAGTCGTCCGCTCAAATCTTTTTGCGACATGAGCCACTTTAGAGAGGAGTGATCCGTTAAAATACGAAAAGGGAGACCCTCAATGTATGGGCGAAATTTGTTTACACAAACTACAGCCGCCAGACATTCTAATTCTGTAACGGTATAGTTACTTTGCGACTTATTTAATTTTTGTGAGACGTATGAAATCGGGTGCTCGTTTCCATTGTCGTCGTGTTGAAACAAAACACCTCCTACACCAACCTTAGATGCATCGCACTGTATAACGAATTCATTTTCAAAATTAGGCTGTGACAATACAGGTGCTGTCGAGAGGGCCAATTTAAGTCTCTCAAAAGAGGATTTCGCAACATCAGTCAAATTAAAAGGCTTTTGAGATTTTCGAAGACAATCTGTGAGAGGGCCGGCAATATCAGAAAAGTTACTAATAAAGGACCTGTACCAATTTGCCATGCCAATGAACCTGCGCACTTGTTTTGGTGTCTTTGGTAAGGGGAATTCTGCAATGGATCTTACTTTTTCAGGGTCTACCTTAAGACAGCCATTCCCAACAATGTAGCCCAAATATTTAATTTCTTTTTGGCAAAATTTACTTTTACCAATATTTATGGTTAGTTTGGCAAACTTTAAACATTGAGCTACTTGAGACAAAAGTTTCATATGGGTTTGAAAATCTGGACTACATACGAGTAGATCGTCCAAATATATAAAAACATTTTCCCTCAGACGTGACGGAATAACTTTGTCCATGAGTCTGCTCATGGTTTGTGGTCCGTTGCAGAGACCAAAGGGCATATATTTATAATGATACAGGGGTTTCCCTGGGATAGCAAAAGCCGTTTTCTCTTTGGACGATTCCGTAAGTTTAATTTGTAGGAATGCATCTTTCAAATCTAAACCAGTTATAAAAAAAGTGTCCTTTAATCTACTCAGTAAACCGTTTATGTGTGGCAAGGGGTAAGAATCTTTCTTAGTGACCGAGTTAAGCTTCCTACAATCAATGCATAGTCTTACTTTGCCAGGTTTTCTGACTAAAATGGCAGGTGAACACCAAGGTGAATTGGATTCTTCTATAACCCCCATATTTAATAGCCTCTCAATTTCCATATAGGCTTCTTCCTGTCTGGGCGGAGACAGTGGGTAGTGTCTGCTTTTGATTGGAACCGCATCACCTGTGTCAATATGATGCTCCAAGAGTTCCGTGCAACCTAGGCCGAGTTTTTCATAACATGGAAATTCTTGAATTATCTTCTCTAGATCTAATTTTTCTTCAGGAGAAAGATTATGAAAATTTTCATTTTCAATTTGTTCTAAAGACAGTTCAGAGATATGTGACGAATTTAGGAAAACTATGTCTGGGGCAAGAGCGAATTCTCGCCAAAAATTTATGCCGAAATATGCATTTTGTGTCAGAGACGGAACTAAGTAAAAATCGATATTCTTGATAACGCTTTTAAATAAAATAGGCAAAGTACAATAACCAATAACTTCTTGTTTAGTATTGCCAGCTGTTTTAATTGAAGACTTTATGGGTTTATATGGAACGTTAACTTTTTTTAAAAACGACAAACAAGATTTTCCCAAAACTGAAACGTTCGCCCCAGAATCAAGCAAGCCAATTAAGGGTTCATTAAAAACCTTTACCTTAGCAAACGGTCGGTCGTCTGATCCGTGGATCAAGGTGGATTCTAAGATTTTCCTGAAATGTTTTCTTCTTTTATATCGAAGTCTACATTTCAGAATTTTGAAACTAGGTTTTCTAGCTACAGGCGAAGTTTTGAAAAAAAATGGTGAAATATTAGAAGAAAAATCAGTTTGTGTACATATTGAGTTATGTTTCGTGAATTCAGACTTATCAAGGTAATTATGAGTTTTTTCAAAAGTGTTCGAGTTTAGTTTGAACTCGGGGTTTTCTGGGATGGACGAGTGTCCCCGGTATTCACTTCGCCCATTTGTTTGTTTCCCTGATTGTGGTTATTCGGACATTTTGGGGTCACAACGCCCTTGTTACCACACTTGAAACAAAATGGTTTTTTTATTTCTTGCGAACAGTAAATATACGAATGCCCAAACAGAGAGCAGTTCCAACACTGAATATTGGAATAATCGTACTTCGGTTTTCTTGACGTATAAGTTATTGCTTCAACTTGTGGATCTGGAAGATCAGAATCTAAAGATTCAGACGAAAGGAATTCAATTTCACTTAGGTTTCGAGATAATCCCGTGGGATTTTGAATTTTTGTGTCTTTAATGACCTTTTCAGCTCTTCGTGCTGTATCTCGAAATTGATTTATGTCTCTAGTTTCTGCATTAAATAGTAAAAAGCGCAAGTTGGGATTCAAATTTTTCTTTAGAATGTCTATCAATGTCACATCCGGGAGTGGGTTTTGGAGTCTGAGATTCATTGAAACAATTGTACAATGGAAGTCATCATACGATTCTTTATATTGTTGTCTGCGAAGAGAAATTTTCAACAAAATATCGTGGTCAGATTCAAGATGACCGAACTCTTTTGTAATCGCATGACGTAGTAGAGGATAATTGACATTTTTGTTTTGTTTGGTAAATAACCAGTACCAGTTTTCAGCTTTTCCTTCTAAAAGGACGTGAAAGTTAGAGAGCAAGCGTTCGTCTGAGCACTTGGATCTTGAGCTAAGTGTTTCAACTTTAAATAGGAAATCTGAAACTGATCCCGACCCATCAAAAATGATTTTCCAATTCTCTAGTTTGACGTTATTATCCACATTTTGATAAGAATCAATTCGGTTGTTTGATGAAAAGTTATTATTTGAAATTGGGGTATTAAAACTTGCAACATTTTGATGGAAATCTGGTCTAAATGTAGTTGGTTGATTCACAGAACCAATTTGAGAAACACTATCTCTAATAGAGTTAAGCTCCCTTCTAAACTCTTCACGTGTGTTCTTCATGGTTTGCTCCATGAGAGCAATTAGAGAATCGAAGGGTGTATTTATACTGGAATTCGTAATATCATTGTTAGAAATGACTGGGGCCCTATTTTTTTGGCTGCCAGATTGTTCATGTTGGGGATTAGGCATAAGATTTGTTCCAGTAGCTGAAACTCTGCCACTAACTGGAACAAACATCTGAGCTTGTGCTGAAAGTTCTGGATTATCCATTATTTCTATATCTCTGAAAAGTGAGCAAGTAGGTAAACTACTTGAACTTTGTATTTCCTCGGCGGGTCTAGGAGCAGAAGCGGATATATTTAAGCTATCTGTGCTTTGGGTTTTTATAATGGGTTTGTTTTTATTTGTCGTATTGGCAGTAGGAGAATGCACTACTTTAGTCTTGGAATCCGAGCTTGGTGGTTCGATTGAAATATTATTTCGAGATGCGGATGAACTTCTACGCCCTCGAACTCCAGAATTACTTAAATTTCCCCTCGAAGACTGTCTGGTATTCATTACAAATAAACAGAAAAATATCTTCTTAATAAGATTATAAAATGTTACTATGACTAATAATGGAAAGTTTTATAAAAAAAATATCTATTTTATAAGGATAAAGCTCTAATAAAGAGAAAATTTCATTAAATTGGATTTATGTTTTGATAAGGAAACATACACGATTGAGTTTAAATTAAAAAAAAAATTTTTGAATAAAGAAACAGAAGTCCTATTTGCATAAATTTTTCCACATGTACTGTACTATTTATTATGTGAAATTGTCAATATATAAAGTTTTAGAATAGTAAAAATATAGTTAATATAAGTAAATATTGTTAATAGTAAATTTTATATTTAAGGTTAAAGTTCAACACAGATTAATAAGATTCGCAATTCAAATTTCATAAATAATTGGGAAAGATAAACCAAGATCAAAAATATACTGATGTACAAATAATATGTCATTTGAAAAAAAAATGCAATGTATTTTATATACAAAATACATGTCTACCTTTTTTATAAAAAAAAATTTTACTTCGTGACGCAAATTTTCAATATACAACATTGAACACAAATCAGAAATGTTATTCTAATGGACTTTATTGAAATTTTGCACCACTGTAGTTTTATCTTTGTACTTTAAATGCAACAAGACCAAAAGTGTATTTTAGTACATGGACTATTTAAAAAAAAAGAAGAACTTTAATTGGTTATATACTTAGTCAAACACATAATTTCTAATTATTGCAAATAGATTCTAGGGTTTGTAACTCAAATGAAAACTATGACTAATAAAAGATATTAAGCATTTTAGCTGGAGATTTGCAAGTTCTAGACTTGAAGAATATTTTTAACCAATGTCAATAGATTTTATAGAAAATTTAAATTGTCTCAACTTTAATTTCTTTGCTCCTTAGAGCTTTGTATTGGCTTGCAAGGTCCTTAACTGAATGCCATTAGTATTAGATACCATATTTTGTACAGATTTTATATCATGACTTTGCAGAGGCCTATACGTTGGGCGCCATATATGTTACGCGTCGTTTCCGAAAGAATAACAAAAATCATTGAATGTTTGTCTTGAAAAAAAATGTGTTTATTTTCAAAAAAAGCACTTGGTTAAGGGCAAGTTTTGATGTTGGCTAGCTCAGTGGTCTATACTGTTCTTAACCCGATTTCATGACGCAAACATATAATACACTCTCTTGCCTTAATATACCACAGAGTGTATTTAAAAAAAAAATATATGTTTCAACAACTTCAAATTTCAAAAAAAAAATATTGGTGCAAGATATTAAGCACATTGGGTGCAATTTTCCCACCCTTCTGACTATAGATATGTCAGACGCCTTGACAGAATTCATATACCCTTAATTTTACTTCTGTCCCTAAAATATGACATATTACCTACTTACAAAAGTAACCATTTGACTGGTCTATCCTTCCCTTTTTAAATAAATTAAGATTGCATTTTTTTCTTTATGTTGTTTTAAAAATACAAATTAGAATTAATGTTTATTCAAATAAAGAAAATAAGTAGTATAAAAAAAAATCATAGTAAAAACAAAAAAATTACTCATTCAAAAAATAACCAAATAAACATGAATGAAGATGAAGAAAATAACTAATTTAAGAAAATAATAAAAGTAAAGAGAATGGGGACAAGGTAGAATCGGACTATCGGACAAATAAATGAGAAATACTTATATTAAGCTATTGATGAATAATTACAAAAAGAAACAAAATAAAGCTTTACATTTTACTCACAACCAAATATGAAGTTTCGTTTCAATACGTTCCGATCGAAGGGCCCAGCAATCATAGCATACTGATGACGTTGTTGTTGTTTGTTGCTTTAAAAAAGAATTTGTTATTATTTATTTTTTTTCTTTTGTAATTAGAGTATGCATTTAATTAGTAAAAAAAATATAAAGTAAAATAAAGATTCTTTAACTTACATTAGAAAAGCTTAGTTAGTAATTTTAAATATAAGTTTAAGATATTTAAAGGTATTAAATCATTTTAACTTTAATTCTAAAATAATTGTTTTGATTTGATATTTTTAATTCATTTGCATGTTGATTATTTATGTTTTTATTTGTTTTATATTACCTTTAAATACCTTTTACATATTGTTGTAATTTGATTTTATAATTTAGATTTAGGTTTTAAAGATTTACATGGAATATTATTTTAACTAATTGTTTAATTCATTATATATATTCTAGATTAATTATTTAGTTTAGATAATAATTATTGTGCAATGTTGGAAAATAGCGAGTTTTAGAAATAATGGGTTTAATTATATTATAAAAGTTGTGTAACAATTGTTTAATTTTTGATTTTAGATTACTTTTAGTTTTTAAAACATGTTTTAAGGTGAAAATTTCATTTTTAGGTTTAAGATTAGTTTTGATTATATAATATATTTGTAGTTGTGTAGTAATATTAATACATATTCTTTAAATACGAAATTTCAATTAAATGTAATTACTATTTTCAATCTTTTAAATTAGAAGATTTATATTATTTTAGTTTTAGAAAAATTTTGTTATTTAAATTAATTTTGGCATGATAATTTTATACGTGATTTGGTGTACTTTACGGGAATCGAGATTTGCTACGTCAAAGCTATTCACATGTGGAATTAGGCGTCATATTGGCAGATTTGAAGTTCATGTGGTAATTTAGCGGTCCATATCAGAATTTACCATCACGTGTTGAATATGGAGTTTTGGTTTGGAACCAACCTTTTGGTGTTTTCACAAACAAAATAAAACGGTGGGTCGAAGAAACATCCACGTTCAAATTTCAATAAGTTTCCTTGTAATTTTGCAATTTTTTCTTCTTTTTTATTTCACTCGTTTTGAAAATTAATTTTTTTTTTTAACTCTTATTGACTTAAAGACTTATTGTCAACTACCGTCACTTTAATCTTCCGATCTAGAATCTTCGCAAGATCATTAAGTGCGCTTTTTTTTTCTTTTTTTATATATTGCGTAGTAAGAAAAACAAAATAGAATAGATATCAAACACTATGTACATTTGATGGTACATACGTGCGAAAAGGACAAACAAATGTAAATCTGTAAAACAGAATTATTACCATATATGGTAATGAATTTGGTGATCTTAATGAGCGCAACTTAAATGTTACAAACATACATACATGTGTATACGCACTGATTGAGTGAGAGAGTCAAGAATCAAAAAGATAGACAACTGCAAAAAAAAATATATATAGCATGAGAAAAGGTAAAAGTTACGCCACCAACCTTAATTTATTTTTTTGTTTGACAGTGTGTTTCACAAGAAAATTTGCAATGAAAATCTTTTAATATCAGAAATTAAAAATGAAAATCGCAACAAGATTCCATAAATTCAATTTGCATGAATTACAAGTTGCATAAATCTTCGGTTTACCGCATTATAAAGCAAGAAAATTTATTAAAAAAGTTCGTACATACAACAGAAAGTGGACCTAGCAAATTTGCACCTTAAAGAAAGCTGAGTACCCAAGAATGGAAAAAATGCTTTACAAGGAGAAAAATGTTCCAATATCAGCAGCGATTTTACGATCAAAAGCCAGTCATTTGTATTCCAAAATTTATCAAACCAATTTAGGTTTCAATGCCAGTGAAGGATGGTTGAAGAAATTTAAGCGTCGACATGGAATTAGATTTTTAAAAATAACGGGCGAGAAATTGTCTTCGAAACCTCATCTTATTGATCCATTTGTACAAGAGTTTAAAGATGATGAGCATGGGTTGACTCTTAACCAAATCTACAATGTCGACGAATCCGGTTTATATTATAGGATGCTTCCAAATCACACTCTTGTCACATGTAATGAGAAAACGGTTCCCGGAAGAAAAATATGTAAAGAGTGAATAACTTTTTTGCCTTGTTCAAATGCGAAAAAGCCACGCGCCTTTAAATGCTTTTTCAACAATCCTGTAATATACAACTCCTGTAATAACGCCTGGATGACATCAATTATATTCAAGAACTGGTTCCATCGCGAATTTGTTCCCCACGTAAGTTAATTTTCAGCAATTAGTAAAAGTAAGTTCTTCATAATTAAAAATTTTTAGGTTCGAGAGTTTTTGGCTTAAAAAGGTCTTCCGCAAAGAGCAGTTTTGCTTTTAGATGACGGCTTAATTAAAGCAATGAATCTACCACCCAATTGCACTGCCCTTATTCAACCGTTAGATCAAAACGTTATCAACTTAGTCAAATTAAATTATAAAAAAAGAACTGTTCACCCACTTTCTTGGCGAGAAGGGAACAAATTTGCAGCTCAAACTAAAAAACTTCAATCTCAAAAATGCAGTTCAGATTCTAGCTACGTGCTGGGATAAAATATCAGTGTCCAACATCCGAAAATCGTGGAACGCCTTGCTCGAATTCGGTAGCGAATGACCTTAAAAATTTTACAAAATATAATTCAGGAAGAAAACGAAGATCTTTTAACTATTGGTATACTTGTAGCTCAAATTCGTAGGGAACATATTTTTACGAATGCTGACATAAACAACTAGATTCAAGAAGAATTTCAAGTGGAAAGTAATGAGAAGCAAATGGAATTATAAGATACGGAATCGGAGGATTTATACGATAGTGGTCAAGTAGAATTCAAAATTAAAGTGGACGATTGTATAATATCGATAAATATATGCATACAATGAATGGGCTTTGGAAAATGATAAGCCGACAACTGCACTATATGAACTACGTGATTCAGCTGTTATTTTAAAAAATAACTTGCCAAAAAGCATCTCAAAATCTCCAATTTCTTTAACAATCTTTAAAATGTAAATATGTATATCAATTAAAACAGCTTTAATTTTAAAAATTACATCAATTTTTCAATAAAATTTTGGGTTCTGTTATCGCGAAAATTCAGTTTTGGCAACTGGCCTGGTTTTCAATTAGTCGCGAATACCGAGCTTGCACTGTATTAAGTACCTCACTTATATTAGTAACACAAATAAATGTGGGTTCTGAACCCTTATTTACTACTTCTGAGTATAAATTCTCACATTTTTGATTAGCGTCGCTGCTACTCCATATAATGTGATGCGAGTTAGCGTCAGCACAAATCTCCACAAGTATTCCGGACTCAGTCGTCTTATACACTACCTTACGGACGCTGCCACTGGGTGGATGCTTTCTATATTCATGTGCCATGTAGCTGGGTGTAAGCCATATTACCTCACCCTTATTTGTTGAAGATGTTATTGTTGCCTCGCATGGGCACAACATGAGTAAGAGACAAGCAACGGAAAGTAGCTCTCAGACTACAAACCATAATTATTATACACCACTACAAACTCTCGATGATGATAATGATGAAGTTGTTATCGAAAAAGCTGTTAAGGTTACCATACCACCTATAACAATCTTAAAATGTCAAATTGAGCAAATACATGAAATGTGTAGAATATTAAATGTAAAAAACTACTCTATACGTAAAATTTCAATTGGTTTGAAATTATTTTACACCAATAAAGATGAATATGACAAAGTATGTGATGCCCTTATTAATAAATTTAATTTGGAGTATTTTACTCATGCCCAAAAAAATGAAAAGCCCTATAAGGCCGTCCTTTTGGGACTGGACAAAACCGACCCATCTGTTGTGAAGACTCGACTGCTAAAATTGGGTCTTAAATGCACTGTATTGGTGTGTGGGTTGGACACCAATGGGAAATAACCTACTTCTGGATAGAGGATAGGGGATGGCCGCTGATTGTAAACGGTGGGCTATCAAGATATAGGTTATTATTATAATTTCTCCATAGGAGTAATTATAATAGAGTGAGTGAATATATAGAAAATGAAACAAGGATTTAATACGTTTTCAGTATGGGTTTATTAACAATTCAAGTTTCTTTTCTTATATTAAATGCTTACGTATTTTGTAGAAAAATTAAAAGGTGACAATCGATGTTAAGTTTTGAAGTTGTAATGGAAGTTGCACGCACTGCTGTGTAACGTGTTGAGTGATCTCTTGTTAAAAATCAAAAAAGGAATGTGTGCGCTCGCAAGAGCAACAGTATATATAACTTACAAACGTAATTAATTACTTAACGAAAATTCGTTACTATTGACAAATGGAAAGGTTATACCATGGTGAAATTAAATACCAGGTGACAGCATTGCTACAACAATTACAACAAGGCAAGAACAACAGGCATTTTTCTATATGAAAAACTTTCGTCACTGTCAAAAAGTTTTTTTTTATATAACTTTTTGACATTTTCAAATTCACCATGAATAATCAGCTGGCGCTACGCTGTCACCTAGTATTTAAATTCACCTTGGGTTATACCGAGTGTTAGGTTTTAGTGTGGGCAACTTTCATTAAATCTACGAGATTAGGTGTGGTGAGTTTATATAAATCAAATAAAGAATTCAATTAAATTCAAATACATAAATGGCTTAATTCAATAGGTTAATTAATGTAAGTACAGAAAAATTTAAATCGATCAATAATTAAGATTTTCAGTATATTTACGAATTATTTTTTATAATGTACAAATCTACTTTGTACATGCCGCCGCCTCCGAGTTAGGAACTAGGTGCCATGATATCGGTGGCGCAGAGCACTTGTGCTAAAGATCTAATAGCTTCAGCCAAGACCTTTTGATTCGGGGTAGTTACGGATGGGGGCTGCCTATTATGTTGGGTTGTTGTCTGCAATGCCGTAGATGTAGGGTGCCTTTCTGCGGGTGTATTTGTTACTTGCCGATTCTGACGGGACCGTCTGGTGGTCTGGAGGCCCATTACACGTATAGAGCGGCGTCGACTTGGATGTAAAAGTGTGTTTTGCACGTCTCCATAGACGTGCAAGACCTTATGGTTTGGCTTTTGGCCAAACAGTTATGACAGTAACGATGTCGGTCTACCAGCTCTTCTCTCGCTCTGACATCCATTCTCAAAAACAGACGGCAAACCTTTAACGGGTGGTACCGTTTACATAAGTTGCATTTAAAGATTTCAGGCTGTTGACGTCTTAAACGATTGTTGATGGTGCTGTTCCTGGTACGGCTTTGCCGAGCTGTGGATGATCGTCGATCTGACCTGTGGAGAATTAAACAATATTAACATGGTATTCATAAATTGGCTAATACGTAATGGGAAAATGTGTAAAGTGATTAGTTATAAGTATATGACAAGTGTAATATTTATGAGTGTGTGAGGGTGTAAGTTATGATTGTTCAGGCTCGTTGCCCAAGTAAGGAAGGTAGCACAACTTTGCAATTGGACGCGTTATTACTCCCGAAGCTGTACGCACGTCCGCGATACGTACGTTGTTGTCTGGACCAGGGAAGGTTTTATGAATTCTTCCTAAGCGCCACTCGTGGGTAGGCTGAAGGTCGTCCATGACCACTACTAGATCTCCCACCTGAAGATTCGGGACAGAATTTCTCCACTTGTATCTTTTGTGAAAAGACTTAAGATATTCATCCTTCCATCGCCTGGCCCGCTGATGGTGGAGGGCTTTTAATTATTCCCACCGGTTGATTAGAGATATGTTTTCGCAATTTTGCTCTGGAAAGGCCATTAGGGGTGCTCCCCTTAAAAAGTGTCCGGGAGTTAAGGCCGTTAGATCGGAAGGATCTTCTGATAGAGCTGAGATTGGGCGAGAATTAAGGACTCCTTCTATTCTGGCTAAAATGGTAGAAAATTCCTCGAAGGTGAACTTTTGCGCCCCTGCGACACGTTTAAGGTGAAATTTAAAGCTTTTTACTGCGGCCTCCTAGAGGCCGCCCATGTGTGGTGCGTATGGGGGAATAAACTTCCACTCAAATCCGTGCGCAATATATTTTTGAGCTATCTCTTGCGACGTGTTCTGTAAAAAGTTTGAAAATTCTTGCTCGAGATTTCTACTGGCCCCCAGGAAATTTCTTCCGTTATCTGTTATAACCCGTTGGGGTAGCCCCCGCCTTCCAACGAATCGGGAAAATGCCGCTTGAAAAGCCGCTGAGGAGAGGTCAGAGCATGCTTCTAAATGCATTGCCTTTGTGCTGAAGCAAACGAAGACACTAACGTATCCTTTCACAGATGGAGATTTTCGTAGAGTTGATGTTTTTATTTCGAATGGGCCGGCAAAGTCAATTCCGGTTACCTGAAATGGTAGCGATAAACTACATCTTTCGGCAGCTAAGGGAGCCATGATTTGGGAACATGCTGTTTGTTTATAAATTATACAGGTTTTGCATTGCCGTATTATGCTTTTCACTCGAACTTTGAGTCTGCAAATATAAAACTCCATTTGCACCATTCTACACATCTGGCTGCACTCTGCGTGAACAAGAAATTGGTGCAAGTGTGTTAGATATAAATAACAAAACCGTGATTTACCTGGTAGTATTATCCGGTACCGTTCATTATATGGAAGAGACGCTTGAGATAATCTTCCATTTGCTCTTATAATCGAGTTTTCATCTAGAAATGGGTTTAGGGATCTTAATAAGCTTTTATTAGATAGGGCTTTATTATTTTTAAACATTGATATTCATCTGGAAAAAATTAGGTTTGAGCTAAGAAAGTGAATGTGTCTGTTAGGGCATTCCATTTAATACCTAGGGTTTTTGTGGAACTGGTGTCGTGAAAACGAAGGAATTCTGAATCATACAGATCTTCTTTGGGTAAATGGGATAAAAGGTTTGGATTATTTGCAGTAATTTTCTTTAGAGGAAAACCTGCTGACTTTAGGGTTCTAATCAGCTGATTTTGGGCTTCTAGAGTTTCTGCTATCGTATAACCTCCTGTCAAAATGTCATCGACATAGGTCTCTGAGCGCAGTATTGATGCTGCTTTAGGGTGTGTGGGTTCGGATTCAAAAGCGAGTTGTATTAGGGTCCGAATTGCTAAGAAAGGAGCACAATTTACTCCGAAAGTTGAATCTTGATGATCCTAGAAAGACTGTTTCGGGAAATTCTTTCTTGAAGGGTAGCCTAACAATGTATCTACCAGTTTCATCACGCGTAGTGGTCTGAGTATAAAAATCTTCGCAGAACTCATCTTCTGCTGATTTTATGTGAGCTATGGGTACTTCTTCTTGCTCCCAAAACTTTTTCCGGCTCGAAGGACCATGTATAGGTGTGTGGGTTAGACAACAATGGGAAATAACCTACTTCTGGATAGAGGATAGGGGATGGCCGCTGATTGTAAACGGTGAGCTATCAAGATATACGTTATTATTATAATTTCTCCATAGGAGTAATTATAATAGAGTGAGTGAATATATAGAAAATGAAACAAGGATTTAATACGTTTTCAGTATGGTTTTATTAACAATTCAAGTTTCTTTTCTTATATTAAATGCTTACGTATTTTGTAGAAAAATTAAAAGGTGACAATCGATGTTAAGTTTTGAAGATGTAATGGAAGTTGCACGCACTGCTGGGTAACGTGTTGAGTGATCTCTTGTTAAAAATCAAAAAAGGAATGTGTGCGCTCGCAAGAGCAACAGTATATATAACTTACAAACGTAATTAATTACTTAACGAAAATTCGTTACTATTGACAAATGGAAAGGTTATAGCGAGTGTTAGGTTTTAGTGTGGGCAACTTTCATTAAATCTACGAGATTAGGTGTGGTGAGTTTATATAAATCAAATAAAGAATTCAATTAAATTCAAATACATAAATGGCTTAATTCAATAGGTTAATTAATGTAAGTACAGAAAAAATTAAATCGATCAATAATTAAGAATTTCAGTATATTTACGAATTATTTTTTATAATGTACAAATCTACTTTGTACAGCACTAATGTTAAAATTGTTACTAGGTCTATGGACAATAGCAGAGAACATATTATTTTCATAGTATACTTTAAAAGAAAATCAATCACTCTAAAGGAACTGAGGCAAAAATATTCCGTAATTAATTATATAAAGGTGAGGTGGGAATACCAAAAACCTAACAAATCAAAACTGACGCAATGTTACAACTGCCAACTATATGGACATGGTTCCAGTAGGTGCAATTTGAAACCATTTTGCGCTAATTGTGCTGGAAATCATAAAACGGAAGAATGTTCTACAACGGTCATTAAGTGTGCCAATTGTAAAGGTCCCCATAAGGCTATGTCTCCAGATTGTCCTAGCAGGGAAGTGTACAAACAAATCAGACAACGCGCTCAACCAAAGAGCAATAGACAAACCAACCAAGGCTATAATAGCAGGTTGTAGCGGAACACCTTTTATTTTATGTATATTTTACTATTATTTTATGATATTATTAATCACTTGTGAATCCCCCAACTGTATTTTTATTATTACAACCCTACACACTACTGTTTTAATACAACACTTCACACATTGTATTGTTAAGTGCACTTTAATCAACTCTGTATGAACAGAGAGAGAGCTTTCGTTGAGTTTGAATGTTAACGATCTTTCGTTTTGTTGAAAGCTCTAGTTTGTGGGTATAAAAGCAGCACCCTCAACGACAGCAGCTCATTCTTTTTGTACAGGTTGGTTTGTGCGGTCGGACTACTAGTCATGACAACTACACAAACTTCGTGATGGCGTTGGCTGTCGTTGTTTGTGTGTGTTGGCATGACAGTTGAATATTCTGATGTTGTTGTTGGTCGCGATGGTGGCTGCAACTACTAAGAATTATTCGAGCACACATACTATTCTTTTTGTACAGACTTTTGTAAAAAGAATCCAATTAAAACACGTTTTGTAAGAAAATTATAAAAACCCTTACAAATTGGCGCCCAACTAAGAGGCCGTGATAAACGCCCATAAAAATAATTAAAAAAAAGAGGAAAATCCCAACTTAGAGGCAGTGGAAAAGGCCCATACTCGTATAGCTGTATTGAATATCGTGTTTTTTTTCTTTTGATCAATCGTGGCAGAAACTTCTGGAATTTTAAGAAGAAGTGAACGTGTTGCGGCAAGATTGAACATGGTTTCGTTGTCTACAGAGCAATTTCAGCAACTTTTGAGCGTTGTCAATAAGTCCAATGAGAGATGTGGCTCATTTAGCAGCTGTTCTGCACGTTATGGTGGTGAAAGAAATCCGTCCAAGGTAGAGGAATTTATTTCTGCAATATCTACGTTTAAATTGGTCGAGAAAATACCTGATTTGGATGCAGTAAATGGTATGCCGATGCTTCTTGACGGTGACGCTGCGGAATGGTGGCGTGGTGTGAAAAATAATGTGCAAAATTTTGATGATGTTGTGCGTATGCTACGTGAATCGTTTTCCCCCACAAAGCCAGCATGGAGAATTTACGCTGAGATAAACGATTTTAAACAGCAGAAAAATGAACCAACGGATTCCTTCATCCGCAAAAAGCGTGCTTTGTTTGCCCAGTTGCCTAGTTGTCCATCCGAACCAGATCAATTAGACATGATATTTGGTATGTTACACTCGCAAATTCGTGAACGTCTTTTCCGGCATAAGGTAAGCTCTTTTGATGAGCTGTTGGCAGATGCTCGTGAAGCTGAGCATGTATTATGTGAACGCAGTGCAGTGAACATTGATGTTGGTGAAATTCCCAGTGGTCCTGAAGGCGGTCCAAAACGTTGTTCCTTTTGTCGTAAAAAAGGACACACTATTGAAAACTGTTTTAAGAAACAAGATATCGTTGCAAAGCAGCAACCAGTAAAGATTGATCCCGCACTTCTCAAACCAAAATTTGCTTGTTATGGATGCAATGCCCCAGGCGTGGTTAGAGCTAATTGTCCAAACTGCAGCAAGAAAACTAGTGATGTCTCACCAACGGGTGTGAGTTTTAATTCTTTGGGTTTGTGTATTGGCCGAAATATTCCAGTAGTGAACGTGCAAATATTTGGTGTTCCAGGTCAAGCATATTTTGATTCCGGTGCAAAAACTAGCGTGGCTAGTACAAATTTCAAAAAGATTATGGATTTTGAAGGTTGTCGATATGAGTCAATCGTATGTAATGTGTCTCTTGCCGACGGTACCTCTTGCAATAGAAAGTGCCTGACGACAGAATGCAAAATTGTTCTTGGTGGCAGATGCTTGAACATCAAATTCTTGATTTTCCCAGAGGATAAGAGTAACAGAACACTGATTGGTTCCGATTTTATGGAACAGGCGGGAATTGTTTTGAACATGGGACAACGATATTGGTATTTTGAAAATTGTCCTACTCAACAATTTGACTTTTGTGAGTCATGGCCTTTGGATTTGAATCTTATCGAGTCAATAGGTGTCGTAGGAACACGTGTGAAACGAAGAACACCTGAAATTGTTCCCGAATTCCTTAAAGTTACGCCCAAGAGAATACGTAATACTCATGTATCAGAATTTGAATCATATGGTCCCGACTACTGCAAGGAAAGTGACTACTCACCTCATTCAATACAGGCAATATTCCGTGACGCAATTCCTATAGACATGACGACGCCCGATAGAGCAAAAGATTGTGGCCTTTTTAATGGTGTTGTGTACATGCCTCAAGTGGATGATGAGAAGGATCCAATTTTTACACCCCTATACTCCATCGACTACAAAGTATTGAAACAGTCTGTTGACAACATGCCCTATTCAATAAAGACGGATGCAAGTGCTTATGCAATGGGAGCGGTTTTACTCCAGGGGGAGGGTGATGAAGAACATCCAATAGAATATGCGAGCCGTTTATTAAGCAACGCCGAACGTAACTATTACACAAGTAAAGGCATAACATCCAAGTTTGGGCCTAAACGTGATGGTCCCTACATCATAACCAGGAAGATTGGGTCATCCATATATGAAGTGTCATCGCCAGACAATATGACCATACCACTTGGTACCTACCATGCTTCTGCACTGACATTGTACAGAGGTACTAACACAAAAGAGAATCCTGCAACAGTTCATCCCATGAAGAGACGCGGCCGTTTGAGAAAAGCCTGATGTTGTCGCACTGGTCGAGTCGACCTTGTACGTCAAAGGGGGAGAATGTAGCGGAACACCTTTTATTTTATGTATATTTTACTATTATTTTATGATATTATTAATTACTTGTGAATCCCCCAACTGTATTTTTATTATTACAACCCTACACACTACTGTTTTAATACAACACTTCACACATTGTATTGTTAAGTGCACTTTAATCAACTCTGTATGAACAGAGAGAGAGCTTTCGTTGAGTTTGAATGTTAACGATCTTTCGTTTTGTTGAAAGCTCTAGTTTGTGGGTATAAAAGCAGCACCCTCAACGACAGCAGCTCATTCTTTTTGTACAGGTTGGTTTGTGCGGTCGGACTACTAGTCATGACAACTACACAAACTTCGTGATGGCGTTGGCTGTCGTTGTTTGTGTGTGTTGGCATGACAGTTGAATATTCTGATGTTGTTGTTGGTCGCGATGGTGGCTGCAACTACTAAGAATTATTCGAGCACACATACTATTCTTTTTGTACAGACTTTTGTAAAAAGAATCCAATTAAAACACGTTTTGTAAGAAAATTATAAAAACCCTTACAAGGTCTAATTATAATAATAATTTCCCAAACTCTCTAAATCAGAGTGGATATCTTCCATATATGCCTCCAATGAGTCATCCATTCATTCAATCTAGCATTGCTGCAAATAATAATGCTAACAACAACAACAATCTGTTCTCATTTGAAGAACTTAAAAATCTTACATTTGAATTAATAACAAATCTTAAAAGTTGTAAATCTCGAGAAGAGCAATTTCAGGTTGTTACAAACCTAGCATGTAAATTTTTGTATCAATGAATAACAATATTAAGCTGACATCATGGAACGCACGTAGTATTCGTACAAAAAAAGAAGATCTATTTAATTTCTTAGATAAATATAATGTTGATATATGTCTAATTTGTAAAACCTGGTTGAATCTTACATTTGAATTAATAACAAATCTTAAAAGTTGTAAATCTCGAGAAGAGCAATTTCAGGTTGTTACAAACCTAGCATGTAAATTTTTGTATCAATGAATAACAATATTAAGCTGACATCATGGAACGCACGTAGTATTCGTACAAAAAAAGAAGATCTATTTAATTTCTTAGATAAATATAATGTTGATATATGTCTAATTTGTAAAACCTGGTTGAATATTAGACATAATAGTTACTACTGTTACAGATATGATCGACAAACTGGTACTGGAGGAGGAGTAGCTGTTTTAATAAAAAAAAAACATTCAACATCAATTGTTACCACCAAAAACAACTGAAATTATAGAAAATATCGGAGTTAGAGTTAATTGTGGGAGCGAACTTATAGACACTTATTCCTGTTATTTTCCAGGAGGCACAGTAGGATCAGACTTTTCCAAGAAACTCAAATTTAAATCTGACCTTCGTAAATTAACAGATACAAATAATAAATACATTTTAGGCGGAGATTTAAACTGCAGGCACAACTATTGGGGATGTTCAAGAAATATCACCTAGGGTAACATTCTATATGAAAATATACAACTAAACAAATTCCAAATTGCTTTTCCCCATGAAAATACATATATTCTAGAGGATCCAAACAAACAACCATCAACATTAGATCTCATTTTAACCAATTGGTTAACAAACATTTCAGCTGTTAAAGTTATTAACGACCTAAGTTCGGATCACTTACCTATTATGTGTAATATAAATTTAATCTACAAGTCGAGAGACAATTTAGTCTATGCGTTCAATAAGGCAAATTGGACACGTTTTACCAAATTTATAAGTAGAAATCTCCCGAATATAGAGGATCACAGAACAATAACAGATACCAATGAAATTGACGTTATGATTAATGTTTTAAGCAATGTTGTAAAAACTGCAATAGAGAAATCAGTTCCAAAACAACATATATCACTAACGACTATACCATTACCTAAAAACATTATAACTATGATGCAAATGAGGAATATTTTTAGAAGAAACTGGAAAAGGTTTAGAGACAGAAGTGACCATGAAGCAATGTGCCGTTTAAACAAAAGTATTAAAGAAGAAATAATAAAATTCAGAAACCATTCTTGGAACTCCACCTTGTCAAAAATGGATATGACCTCCCCCCTTTTTGGAAAGTATCTAAACTTTTAAGGAAGAAATCTACTAATATACCAATTTTAAAATCCAACAATAATGTTTACTACACCCAGTTAGCAAAAGCTGAAATAATGGCTGAAACTTTTAACTTGAACCATTGCTCTTCAGCACATCTAAGCGACAACATAACTGTTTCTGAGGTTAATGATGCCGCAACCCAAGTCAGAAATACAGACGTCACTCCACCCAATTCACACTTTACTTCTCGTGGAAAAGTGGCTGCCATCATAAAAAAATTAAAAAACAATAAATCACCAGGTGCAGATGGTATAAATAACAAATGTTTAAAAAAATTACCAAGTAAAGGTCTAAATTATCTTACAACAATCATAAATGCTTGCCTAAATCTATGTTATTTTTCTACTGCTTGGAAAATCTCTAAAACTAGTCCAATTCTCAAACCAAACAAGTCTCCTGACTCCCCTCTTTCATATAGACCTATAAGCTTACTCTCATCGTTAAGCAAAATTTTGGAAAAAAATTTAAAGGAAAAGATTATTGTATACATCGATGCAAATAATATTCTACCCCCTCAACAATTTGGATTCAGAAGTGAACATAATACTTCACAACCATTACTAAAAATCAGGAAAATGATCAAAAATAATTTCAATATTGGTAAATCAACTGGTATGTTTTTACTAGATATAAAAGCTGCTTTTGATTCAGTCTGGCACAATGGCTTAATCTTCAAATTGAAAAAATTTAACTTTCCTATAGAAACTATAAAAATTTTACAAAATTTCCTTGACAACAGATCCTTTAATGTTTTCTTGAGTAAAACTTCGTCACATAGGATCAATATTAACGCTGGCTGTCCTCAAGGGTCATGTCTGTCACCAATTCTTTACAACATTTTTACAGCTGATGTTCCTGAACTATCAAATTGCACAATGTCAATATTTGCTGACGATACATCAATTCTCTGCTCCGACATTCATTCAGTGGATATAATTCATAATTTACAGGTTGCATTTACAATAGCTTGAAGAATTATTTCAAAAAATGGAAAATTATGTTAAATCCCGGAAAAACAAAAGCTATTTATTTTACGAGAAAACGGAAAACATGTTTTATTCCCCAAAGTTTGTTGCGTTTTTTAAACTTTGACATACCATGGGACAGCAATGTCAAATATTTGGGTGTTATACTTGATACTAAAGTTAACTTCAATAACCATATACCATACATTGTTCATAAAATCAACAAATTGATAAGAGTATTGTACCCTCTAATAAATAGAAAATCTCAACTAAATATTGACAACAAGAAACTAATTATTAAATCCATATTTCACCCCGTTATGTTTTACTGTGCACCAGTCTGGTTCTCGTCCGCTAAATGTCATATAAGTAAGCTTCAAGTAGCACAAAACAAATTACTTAAGAGGTATTCAATCTACCATGGCATTATTCCACTTGTCGTCTACATGATCTTGCTGGCTTCGAACTTGTCCAAGATAGACTAGTCAAATTGACCACAAACTTCAATAGCAGATGCTCATCTTCTCAGCACCCACACATCAATGAACTTCATTCAATGTAATTTTAGCAGTAGTATAGTTTTGTTTTTTTTTTCTTTTTTTAATTTGTTTCAAATAGGTTTTTGAAAATTTTTCTCCTTCAATTTTAATAATAATTCATCTGTATATATGTATATATTAGAATTCATAGCTCATTATTAAGTAGAAAAGGAGCGTTAGCCCTAAACTCTTTACCTTCTCAGACAAATGTATATAAATTGAATATTATCGAAATAAATAAATAAAAAAAAAATACATATATTCATACTTTGCTGTGCGACTGTAGGTCTATCGCTAGCACTTTTGTCGATGACAGTCTGTCTTTAAGAACTCGCTCTTGTCAAAGATTTTAGCATCAGAGAATTTATTTATATATGTATGTACATATATGTATTTAATAAAAGAAAATTAATATATATTAACTATTTTAAATGTAATCGAAACTGGGTGAAAGCTATTAGAAGTAAATTGTACTTAGTTTAGTAAAAATCATGAAACTTCGTTCTGAGTGGTATATATGGAAACATGTTTTCAATTATTTTAAACAAATGTTTATGAATACTAAAATTATTTATTTGTCATGTTTACCAAAACTTTACTGATTTGTTGTTCATTTATCAAGGCATATTTATTATAAGGTGGAGTTGAAGACAGCTGATTTTTTTTGGTACTTCTGTTATGTCAAACGTTGTTTATGTTTACAAATTTATAAGTGTCAAAATTTGTTTATTATTATTGTTTTCGTTTTCGATTTCTATCACATACCTGACTTAGTGATGGAAAATGGGTTTTTGTTTTTCGTATTTGTTAAATAATCATAAAACTTTACCACAAATTTACTTATCGAAAATTCGTTATATCTTATAGCAACATTATTACGTTAATTGTCGCGATTATCTTAAAATATTCTTATTAATGATGTATCGAGTCATTTGCGAAAAGTTAACCTTGGTAAACATATATATTTCCAAAATAACTAGAATTATTATTGTAAGAATAAAAGAAATAGAAGACGATTTTGAAATCCTGATTAACTACATCTTAAGCTTTAGTTTTTGAATTCAGCCTCAAAATCATTTAATGTAAATTAATATGTCAAAGACTCATATTGTTCGATAATTCAACCAAAAATTTATTGTAATAATCATCTTATAGATGTATATTTAAATATCAAATTGATATCAGTTCCAAAATGTTCATGAAATTCAATAAAATCTCTTTTGCTTGCACTATTACACAGATAGTAACTTATACGCCATGTCACAGAATTTAATTCCGTTCGGAACTGGAATTAATTCCATTTTTTGCTTCTATAGAAAAAACAAAACGAAAAATTTGTTCGGAATGAAACCAATTCTGTGACATGGCTGATATATGTATATCTGTTTCATCTGAAATACCAAATTTTTATGCAACAGTATTTTGAAATTGTACCATATGACTCGTGGTAGTACCACGGTACCAACTGTGTTAAAAATGTATCAAAAAAAGTACAATTGTACCATGTTTTGTCCCGTTTCACACCAAGTTTTCTAGAATTCCCAAGATTTGTTCATTTTCCTCAGCACTCGACCGAGAGGGCCGGATTGTTGGAACTCTTTTGGTGTTATTTCCGCTGTTACTACCACACTGGCAACTTTAGTAATTGTGCACGGCTAAGGCTCGTCGGGCTTGGGCGGTGCACAGTGTAAGATTTTGCCAATCTAGGGGGACTTAATAAAAAAAAAAAAAAGTGCTTCAAATTTTATCATATGTTCCTAGATGTTAAAAAAATATCCTATTGTTACGAAAATAAACACAAAACGTAATACAAAAATGTTGTTAATATGATGACGGCTATCAAACAGGTGTTATTGAAATGCATTTAAATGGAAGTTTGACAGCTGGCAAAAGTCATCAAATTAAAAGTGGTTAGAATTAAATCGTGTGTGCTTTTTTTACATTTTTTTTTCTTTAATCTCAATAGTTTAACTATAAAATTTTGAATAAATTATTCAAAAAAATTTAAGTGGAGTATTTAAATAATTTTGCTTCATAAAAAGCTAAAAAGAAAGTAAGTGTTAAAAAATCTTAAACTTTTCATAGTCTAAAACTTTCATATTCTATCAGATTCTACTTTTCCACCACAAGGAGGATCATCGAAAAGATTCCCGAAACTGATTCCAAGAATAAAATCTTGCCCATATTTTGCCCAAAGTTATCGTTTTTTAATATGTCTGAAATATCGCGCCAGGAACTTTTTCATGTTTGGTTAAATAACATAAAACCAGAAAGGTTCGAAGCGATTTTAAAATTCGTTTTAACAATTTTTGGAAGAGATGTGGACTGTGAAAAGTTAAAAGCACGTTGACGAAAGCTATGCTACGATTTTCAAGTGAGATGGGATAAATCTAGACGAGTTAAGCCCAGATTTATGCATGATAATGCTTTATGGCTTAAAACAACAATTCAAGCTGCAAGTAAATACAATTTTTGCATACATATTATATGATAAGTACAATATAATACAATATTGAATACAATAAGTGAATACAACCCTGAAAACAACAACAAAAATTTTTTTTATTTACCCCCTGGCCCACGATGTCGAACGATAACGTTCGCTTAGATAAGACTTAAGACGTAAACTTTTTATCGTATCTATTTTTTACACAATCAAGTTTGTTTATTCCACAATCAAGTGTGTGTCTTAAGTCTTATCTAAGCGAACGTTATCGTTCGACATCGTGGGCCAGGGGGTTATTTTCTTATATATTTTTCTAATAAACAAATAGTTACTTTAATAACTTTTAGGGTACTCTACCTTTAGTTTATCAAAAAGCCTTTTTTGGCTTAATTCTAGAAAAAAAATGTGGGGCTAATATTGGAGGGGGGAGTAGTTTTTGGCCAATGTTACTCATTTTAGATCTGAGCCTCCACATTAAAAAAAAAAGCTTATGTTCCAAATTTCAAGTCTATATCTGTTAAACTTTGGCTGCAATTGAATAAAGTCCCCCTAGATTGGCAAAATCTTACACTGTGCGGTGATACGTTGTAGTAATAGTGAAAACGACAAGATATAAAATTTAGTACCAGTGTTCCTAAAATCAAATATTTAACTGCTATCCCTTCACTGTAGGACAAGGTGTTATCGCCTACCATTATTATACCCTCCCCTAATCCATGGTAGCTATGATAATTCTAAAGGCTACCCCTTTGATGCATCACCACTCGATACCTACCTTTAAGCCAGTTTATATTCTTAGCAACACATATTTATTTTTTTAAATGAAAATTAAATTATTATTATTCATAACTATTTTTTTTGTTTGTTTTTGTTTCTTTAAAAATTACAATTCAGTTGACTTATGCTAATAGGCTAACAAAACTATTCCTTAAGTTCGAACTGTTTGTTAACAATCTTAATCGGACCTGCCATTTAATTTTTCATATATTTAAACTAATGATATTAAAATAATTCTTAACTAAATTTATAAAATTTTGACATTGTGATTCTTTTATAGAATACAAAGCTATGGTTATCTTAGGAATAATTATTATTATGTGAGATATCTAATTTTAGGCTTGAAAGCGTTCAGGACCAGTGTCTCAACTGTTCATATATTTAAACTAATAATATTAAAATAATTCTTAACTAAATTTATAAAATTTTGACATTGTGATTCTTTTATAGAATACAACGCTATGGTTATCTTAGGAATAATTAATATTATGTGCGATATCTAATTTTAGGCTTGAAAGCGTTCAGAACCAGTGTCTCAACTGTTCATAAAATTCCTTTTTTTTTCTTTATTGTTGTTCTTTCAAACTTAAATTTAGATAAAGGTAATGAAATCGAGTTTTGTCGGATAATTTTGAATATGGTTAATTAAAGTCTTAAGGAATTTTAAGAACATTTATGCCTTTTAAAACAAAACTGTTCATAGATGTTCCCACAAATCCTTACGATCTTTATGTCTTATAAAATTGATATAATTTTTTTTCTATGTGTTTATAATTTTGAACTGTTTATGACCGAAAAGTTCCAAATCGAACTTAGCTTAAACAAAAGCTGGTAATGTGCCTCCGCTACCTTGTAGCTTCTTCAATACTACCTTTGGCCCAGATCCTCTCTAGGTCATAGGTCGCATTGAGTCCACTACAGACTCACTTTTGGCTTGTATGCCCAAAACATACGTGGAAAAATCAATAATGTAAGTTTTTTTTTTTCTTAAAAAAAAAACGGACAAAAACTATATAAAAAAAATAACTATGAGGAGTCTACAATGACCTTATTATATTTTTTTTTTAAATATGGCAAAACTACAAATGCTACCGTGGTACTTATCTTTTTGTTGCTCGTTGGGTGGTTGTTGGTCACCTTATCTCGGCTCCTTTATAGCTGATTATGGCTGAACATGGTGGATGTTGTTGTTCTTCGTTGGGGTATGTACTCGTTCCCGCAGTTTTGAGGTGGGCAGATGTTTTGCCACTGGTGCGTTGTTAGAATTCAGAGCCATACACGGCTGTTGCACGTTGTTAAAAATTTTTTACACCGATGCACTGATGTTGGATGCACGTTGTTAAAATTTTTGTGCACTGATGTTGGATGCACGTTGTTAAAATTTTTGTGCACTGATGAACATCAAGGGCGCTGATGAAAAATTATATGCGCTGATGGAAACGATGTGCGCTGATGGAAATGATGTGCGCTGATGAAAAAGTCAAGATGGTCGGTCATCAAATTATACGCTGATGGAAATAATGTGCGCTGATGAAAAAGTCAGGATGGTCGGTCATCAAATTATACGCTGATGGAATTGATGTGCGCTGATGGAATTGATGTGCGCTGATGAAATTGATGTGCGCTGATGAAAATTATATGCGCTGATGAAAAAAGTCAAGATGGTCGGTCATCAAATTATACGCTGATGGAATTGATGTGCGCGGTGGTCGGTCATCAAAATATGCGCTGATGGAGTTGATGTGCGCTGATGAAATATTCCAGGTGGTCGGTCATCAAATTATGCGCTGATGGAAATAATGTGCGCTGATGGATTGTTTGAGCATTGTTGCTCAGTGACCAATAATATGAGACTCGTAAAACTCACCTATTATAGGATTTATCCCGATTACCAAACGAAAAAGAAATCATCCCTCAACGGAAACTCAACATCTTGCAAAAAAAATGTCTGCTTTTTCAATTCGCGGGTAACTGCAGCCAACTTCACATTATCAGTTGATGCAAATATTAGTGTCACATGATTAAACTCCACTGATCTCAGTACTTTACTGATGTGGCAACCTTTCCTCCTTTATATGTGCCAGTGTTGCATTTTTCTGAGCCATACTACCTACAGAGTTGTTTTTTTTCCCCCCGAGATGTCAGCACGGTACACATCCTCTTACTTGGTGTAAGATTTTAATTTGCTAATATGATAAATTTCAAACTATTGCTCTACATTTATCATCTTAAGCTTTTAAATCCTTTGCATGAAATACGCCTTGGGATTTGCCTTGCAAGTTTTCTATTTCATAAAGATTATTTCCCACTGGCTTGACGATTCGACATTTGACAAACTTTCTACATAGTTTCGCTGAAATTTGCTTCGAAAAGTCCGATAGCTGAAAGTTACGACGAAATACTTCTTGTCCGGGCCTGAATTTTGTATCCCGACATCTATAGTTGTAACGTTTAGCGTTGGCTTCATAACTTTGGTGTAACTTTTGTTGAACGTTGTTGCGCAATAACTCTAAGAAATCACTTCGGTTATCTAAACGGTTTTCAGGATCTTCCAACAGGTCCAATTTCCTAGCTAATTTGTAAGCGGATGCATGTGATATCATATTTGTGCCAAACAATGCAAAGTAAGGCGTCACACCAATGGCTGAATGTACGGCCGATCTTAGAGCGCATTCTATTTCACAGAGATGTAAATCCCAATCAGTTTGATTTGATTCCAAATACGAACGAATAGCTGCTAAAACGGATTGGTTTACTCTTTCAGATGCGTTTGCTTGTGGCGCATAGTTTGCTGTGCGTATATGTTCAATTCCAAAACAATTTCAAAAGTCCTCCCCCGACGATATATCCAAGATATCTCAATTCACTACATGCAAACTTCGATTTACTAACATTTATGGTGAGCCCTGCTTTATTTAGGCAATCGGCTACCTCTGTCAAAATCTGAATATGTTCCTCGAAATTTGGAGACACCACTAACAGATCGTCCAAATATACAAATACTTTTTCTCTGAGGCGTGCCGGAATCACCTTGTCCATTAAACGGCATAACCTTTGGGCGGCGTTGCACAACCCAAAAGGCATGACCGTAAAATGGTACAGTGGTCTTCCAGGTACTGTGAACGCTGTTTTCTCTCGGCTTTGATCTGTTAATGGTATCTGCCAAAAGGCGTCCTTCAGATCAATGCTGGATATGAAGTGGGTATCACCCAAACGGCTTAACAGTCCTTCGATGTGTGGGAGTGGATAGGCATCTTTAACGGTTACGTCATTGAGCCGCCGGGCATCCAAACAAATTCTTACTTTATCTCCCTTTTGCACAAACGTTACTCGATTGTTCCACGGGCTCTCGCTCGGCTCAATGACTCCCAAGGATAACATCCTATCCAGCTCGCCAAACATCAGTTTCTGAACTGCTGGAGATACGGGATAGTGTTTCTCCTTGACTGGCACAGCATCTCTGGTCTCAATGTGATGTATTTCCAGTGAAGTCTTACCTAGGCCTTTGTGTGTAAAACATGGGAACCAAGCTATAACAGACTCTAATAGGCTACGCTGTTGTGGGTTCAACTCATGCATTCTTGGAAATGAAGTATCAGGTACGACACTTGAGCAGGTATCTATACTATCTAAATTGAATCTAATCAAGTTAAAGGCTTTTATGAAATCAAAACCTAAGTACAAAGGTAACTTAAGAGATGGAACCAGAAAGAAATCAATAGGCTTCTTGGTTTTACCAAACACAATATCCGACCTAACACGACCTATGATGGGATTCATCCTTCCATCGGCTGTTCTAATTTCCGATTTAAATGGATAGATAATGAGATTTGCTTTTTCGACGAAATCCAAGCAGTTTTCTCCGAGGGCTGTAACTGAGGCTCCACTGTCTACTAATCCTTGTATTGTTTGACCATTAATTTCGATGGTGGTATATATTCTGGTATCTGGTCCTTCATAAATACTGGCAGCTGAGATTTCGAATCTTACGCGTTTTCTTTCTTTATATCGATTTCGTGTTTTCGAAATTTTTGCAGATGGTCCAAAAATTCTTTCCTTGGCTTTCTCATACTCTTCCATTCGTAAATGAAGCGGTTTTCGTGGATAGATCAGGTTTAAAGTTTCTGGCTGTGTCACTTTTTGTAAAATTTTAATTTTCGATTCTATATTGGGTTTAAGTTCTTTTATTGTTTGGGATACGGAATCCGAGAACGTGTCTCCATCCCAACTTGAGACAAGTTCGTCCTTGGGTTTCCCTGACATACGGGACATCTGGGCGTGACTGTATTTTCCAGTCCGCATTTGTAGCAGAACAAATTTCTCTTCTCTTCCGAGCATTCCATGAATGTGTGACCTTCGTGTTTACAGTTCCAGTTTCCTTGTACCCGCGGCTAATGCATCTACATCAAGATTATTTTCTGTCATGTCCGCTTCGTACTCTAGTTCATTAACAGACCTATTTGGGAATCTACTGTTGAAATTTCTATGATTACCTAATAGATTTTCAGCACGGCGACATTCTTTGGCAAATTGAGCCAGACTGGTGACTTGGACTGAGAATAGTAATTGTGCCATTGAGGCTTTAAGATTTCCTTTCATTATACTGACCAGGTCTCTCTCACTTATGGGACTTCTAAGCTGGTTGCGTAGACGGATTACAGCATTATAGAAATCATCAAAAGTTTCTTGACTTTGTTGTCTTCTATCTAATATTTTACGCTGAATGTCAAAATCGCTGTCAAAACGATGGAATTGTGCAATCAAAGCAGCTTTGAACTCTCTCCACCGGGAAACGTTATTGAATCTTCTATGATCCCAAAACCAATCCAGAGCTGGTCCGCTTAGCAGATGGTGAAAAGACTTTAAAACATCCTTCCATTCACATCCATAATCTGATTGAAGGGTTTCAACACGAAATACGAAATCTTCGATGCTAGTTGTGCGAGTAGTACCGTCAAAAATTATACCCCATTTATCAATACGAACATTCGAACTGGCTGCAGATAGTCTTTGCACTGTTGGTATCGACGTATTGAGAACTTCGGGTGGATTTGAAAACTCATTTTGGTAAGTGTTAGCAGGATTATAAGCCGTATGGGGCCATTGCTGTACTTGCAGTTGTCTTTGCGGAGGGTTTAAGACGGAAGGTGGTGGTTGACTCAAATCTGGTAATGGATGGCTAACCCTTGGTTGTGCAATACTTGATCCTTGTTGCTGTGAGTGCACTTGTAAACTACTTTGGATAATTTTAGGCACTAAATCTAATAATCTATCTTCCAAATTCTTCAAATCATCGTGAGTTATACTTCTTTCAGATCTAGGATCTCGACGATGTACGTACTTTGGAGGTGGTCTCAATGGGGCATTCTGTTGTTTGAAAGCGTCGACTGCGCCTTGCGCACTAATGCTACTAAACGGTGGTGTTGCTATAGAGCTATTGCCGGAAAAACTGGCTCCACTTTCGTCTAAATCTTGTGGTCTATGTGCTTCCAAAGCCGTTGCGTTTAAATCTAGTCTTCTAGGAATTACTCCCGTCGTATTGGCTGTAGTAGTAGTAGTTGAAGTTGTGGTTGTCGCAGTAACCGAAGTGCTAACAATCGTATCGTCGTTTCTGCTTGTAGAACGTGTACCCACCATAATTAAATATTAATCAACGCTAACTACTAAAATTACGAAAGAAACCTTGCTATAATGGTTGAACACAACCAAAGCGTTCTAAGAGTTTCAAAATAGTCAAAAAAAAAAAGGTCGAATCTTCCAAGAAGAAACGTAAATCCAATGTAAAAAGGTAAATCAGGTTAAAGCTTTATCAAGAATTTGAAACAAAATAACTTCTAAGTTTCCATTTGTTATGTCAGTCTTTTGACCAATAAACAAAAAGAATTATTCAATTACGATTTCAATCAAGTAAATTCAAATGGTTTTTTTTTTTTTTTTTTTTTTTTGAAAGATAATATATAAATATGACAATTAATTCAATTCAATAATATGTGGCTAAGAAGGCATCGAGATGGTGATATAAATAAATGTAAAGAAATGCAGTACGAGCTGTGGTGTAAACTATTGGCTATATCGATTATTCCTTGGTACATTAAGCCGTAAAGAGTGTGGCAAACAAACTTTCAATGAAAAATATTATAAGTCTGGACTCACATCACTTTCTGCTTAAACTATAACTAGAGGTTCGTCGCAATTAGAGTATCCTTTACTTGGATCAATAAGACTTACGAAATCCTAGATATAGTTGGCATGTTAATCCGGTAGTGGTGGCAAACAGACTGTTACATTGAGTGACAGACCGGACTCACCAGAACCTAAACATCTAAATACCAATAAAACTTCAGAAATAAAATCGATTACTAACTTTTAGCCTAGACCAAAATGTGGATATTCTTAATTAATTAAGTAGCAAAACTAACTAACTAATTTAGGCCGTGCCCCACGTTGGGCGCCATATATCTATAAATCTGTGCCTCACGTTGAGCGCCATATATCTATAAATCTATGCCTCACTTTGAGCGCCATATATCTATAAATCTGTCCCGTTTCACACCAAGTTTTCTAGAATTCCCAAGATTTGTTCATTTTCCTCAGCACTCGACCGAGAGGGCCGGATTGTTGGAACTCTTTTGGTGTTATTTCCGCTATTACTACCACACTGGCAACTTTAGTAATTGTGCACGGCTAAGGCTCGTCGGGCTTGGGCGGTGGTACGTTGTAGTAATAGTGAAAACGACAAGATATAAAATTTAGTACCAGTGTTCCTAAAATCAAATATTTAACTGCTATCCCTTCACTGTAGGACATGGTGTTATCGCCTACCATTATTATACCCTCCCCTAATCCATGGTAGCTATGATAATTCTAAAGGCTACCCCTTTGATGCATCAGCACTCGATACCTACCTTTAAGCCAGTTTATATTCTTAGCAACACATATTTATTTTTTTAAATGAAAATTAAATTATTATTATTCATAACTATTTTTTTTTTGTTTGTTTTTGTTTCTTTAATAAATGTTTTTTTTTCCCCCCGAGATGTCAGCACGGTACAGTTTGCCATCAGTGACCTGAATAAATACAAATAAAAACAAGTTCGAGTGCTATATTCGGCTGTGCCGAATCTTAAATACCCTCCATCTAAACCAGTGAAGCGCAAACGCATACTATCACATTTATGGTTGTGTTGGCAGCAGCAGAAAACGAACGACGCTTACTAGTTGTACACTCGAAAAATTATTCATTAGTTGAGAGTAAATGGTTTTTTCTTGTTTTTGTGATATTATTATTTTATTAGAACTTTTTTAAATACGTATTTATATTTTTTAATTAATTATGACAATATCAACACTAACTATTAATTATACAGGGGTAACCATCAAAACATTTTTTGGGAACAAAATTAAAAAAAAATATGAATGAATAATAAAAAAACAACGGTATACGATGCCTTTTTTAAGGCCATAGTAGGCCGATAAATATTAGTTTCATTAAAATTCTTTTTATTACGAGAATTAGTTTCATCAACCATAAATCTTAAGTAAAACTCAGCTTTTAATTCATAAAGTCTTAAGGCCCAACTATAATATGCATATGCTAGCTTAAGCAAACGTGCGAACACATATAAAATGTATGTGGCAAACTATAATGTACTTAACGAAACTTTTCGTTAAGTTTTTCAACTGTCATTTGCTTAAGCAAAAAGCGAAACTGGTCGCATATTCCGTACGGAATCAGCTGTTTGTTGTTTGTGTTTTTAACAAAATGGAGAAAGAAGAAAATACATTTATTTTAAATTTAATAGAAAATGTGGAAAAAATAAGTGGCTTTATAATAAAAGGGCCCTTTTTATTTTAACAAAAATGTCTCTGTCGTGGTTTATTTCTCTGACAGAACAAGAGCGTCTTCTTCTTTTACAGTGTAGTTCACTTATTTCTTTTAATGTGCACAGGCCTTCAAGCGCTAACTTTAATATTTTTATATTATTTAAATTTTTAAGTTTTTTCTCCATTTTTACAAACACAATACGAAAATTAACAAAACATATGTAAACGTTTATTACAATGTAGTGCTGCCACAGCTGTACATTTTAGTACTTTTGCCGAAAAATTAAAAAAAAGGAAAAAATATGCGTTTCGGGTACGAAGTTTTCTTTTAATTATAAAATAATATAAAATTATTTATAAAATATAGTCATTTAATGGGTTTTTGTTAAAATAAAAACATTTTTTTTAAACATAAATGAGCAACTGTGGACAAAAAGTTTCAAAGTCATTGTAGCCACCTAAAAGTTAACTCTGAACTGGTTATGCATTTGACAGCCTTTTCGTTAACTTTTGCAATTTGCTTAAGCTTGCTTATGCATATTATAGTTGGGCCTTTAGTGTTCGATCACTCCCGGTAAGGTTATCAAAATTTTTATGGCAAGAATAATGTCTTTTTTAATAATATTCAATTTTCTTATAGATAACGCGATAGCAAATCACGCATTGTGCCTCGCCATGCATGTTCTCTATGAAAAAAAAAATCGTTTTCCCATTGTTCATTAAACATTTTAATTTGAGTGTATTCATAAAGTTGTGCAGCGAGATCTTGCTTCAACAAGTGCTGAACAGCAACTAATATAAATAACTTTGAAAAATTACAACAACAAAGCATCAGCCGAATGTTCATCGTCATCAGACAAACAAAGAATCTTCTTGTATACATGTGTCGGCAGCGCACAAGCAGCATTTGTAGCCTATTCCCGCGGGAATAGGAATTACAATTTTGCGTATCGCTGATCTAAACGTACTAAGAAATAGAAAAACTACACTGGTTATAGGACTAGAATATCCTTATTCTGTGTTTTCTATTCAGTCTTAGTACACATTTTATTATTATTTGATACAGTATGACCTCGGTTACTGCAACTAATAAAAACCAAAGCAGTTGCAAGAACCGCGTTTGTTGCGTTGACCGAGTCACATATGTATATATAAACACTGCTTTAAGTATTTATATTCAAACAATATCTAGTTTATATTGTCCTAAAGATAATTTTGTACATAATGAAAATATTTTTTTAAATAAAACAACTTTAGTGTTATCAATTTACTTCGAAAATGATAATTTTTCAAGAAAATTTAATTATTTTATTAATAATATGTATTACAAAACACAAAACATTACGTACAAACATACACATTCTTATGTGCAAAATATGAGTAATTGGTCATTTGTCCTAGTGGATACCGTAATACCGTTCTATGTGGATACCGTAATAGACACTGCCCAAAAGTTAAACCACATTGGGTTTAAAGTAAACGATGAAATTGTTACAAGATTTTGATACTTACATCAACTTTACAACAACAGAATCATCGTTTTATAGTAAAGTAAAAGCTAAACAAAATCCTGTGAAAGGTAAGAAGATGGTAGGTAGGTAGGTAGGAAGGCCGGTGTGAGTCGCCTCACACCTTCACCCAGAGACCAATACGGTCTATTGCGACGCATTAGGAAGAAATTTTTAGTACATAGAGTGAAATAAAAGCTATAGTAAAGACAGGAGAGTAATATTATAGTATAGAGAGAGAAGAGAAAATAGAAGATAGAAAAGAGAAGAAAGAAACATGACCAACTCCTTACTCGGACATATGTCCTCCATTTGTGCGACTCGCACCCAGTCATCTAACGCGTAGCCAGGCCATACCCATTACGAATCCTATTAGACTCTCCAGCCCACAGCTAGAGACATCCCCTAATTCGCCTAAGAATCTATTGCCCAGCCATCTCATCCTACTGCTCTGCAGCCTGGGACAGTGGCACAGAATGTGCTCAACTGTCTCCAGCTCATCCGGGTCCTCGCATAATCTGCACATATCCGATAGTTCGGATCCCATTCTCACCGCCATCCTGCCCATCATGCAGTGGCCCGTGATAATGCCTATCATGGTCCTAACACAGCTCCTATTCCTGCCCAGCAGCAATTCCGAATCGGACTTCCCAAGCACCGGCCACAGTGTCCGTGACACTTGGCAGTCCGTCCGGTTTCCCCAGGCTTGATTGGTCGCACTTAGTATCCACTCCCTAATTCTTCCATAATAGAGGCCTATTGGAAACCCCACTGTCTCCATACGGTTATTACCCTCTGTGCCTGCGCCCATTCTTGCCAACTCATCAGCCACCTCATTGCCGGCAATGCCTGAGTGACCCGGTACCCAGCACAACCTAACCGTATACCACCCTAAGGCTCCCTCTAGAGCCCTCCTACAACTGTCAACTAGCTTAGAGTTCACATAACAGCCCCTTATGGCCCTGGCTGTCTACATATATCGTGACCTCCGAGCCCCTGTCAATGTTGTCTCTCATCAGTTCTACGGCCCTCAAGATCCCCAGAACTTCCGCCTGAAAAACACTACAGTCGTCAGGAAGCCTATATGACATTCTGATGTCCAGATCCTCAATGTAGACCCCCGCGCCCGTACCATTCATCTTCGAGCCGTCCGTGAAGATAGCAAATCCATCATATAATTTGCCCCTTCCCAACCAGCTCTCCCTGGACGGTAATATCACCTCCGGCAACCGCCTAAAATCTACCATAGTGCTCACATAGTACGTGGAGCCAGGCAGTCCCAGGCAAGTTCCATCTGCTTCAATCTCACACAGGATCCGAGAATGACCCTGCGTGTGACCCTTTAACAGTCCCAGTTCCCTCAGTCTAAGAATGCTTCTGGCAGCCATTCCCATCACATACTGCTCAATGGGCAGAAGATGAAGAATGACGTCCAGAGCCGCTTGAGGAGTGCTTCTCATGGCCCCTGTTATGCCGATTGAAGCACACCTCTGAGCTTTAGACAGAAGGTTTCTTCGATTAGCCAGTCTCATTGCCTCCCACCAAACAGCATCCATATGTAAGAATGGGCCTAACCACTGAAGTGTATAGCCATCCCACCACTGATGGCCGAAGTCCCCAGTTCTTACCTATCGATGATCTGCAAGTATAGTAGGCATTGAGTCCTTTTTTAAGCCTCTCCTGAGTGTACCTTCCCCATGACAGCTTCCTGTCCAGGAAAACTCCCAGATATCTGATAGTCTAAGCTCTACTCCTCCCAGTACCGGCAGCCTGAAATTTTCCACCCTGTACTTCCTAGTAAACAGAACTATGTCTTCTCCGGATTGACTCCCAAGCCTTTCTCACTAGCCCAAGCTGAAAGTTCGCCCAAGGTAAGAAGATACTTTGTTATAATTGTAATAAAGAGGGCCATATTGCAAAGTTTTTTAAGGCACAAAAGAAGAGGCCAAATATTGGCAATTATAAAAAAAAAACGTTAGCAGCGAGTTTTGCTGCAAAATTTAACAAAGCTGACAATATTTGGATAATAGATTCTGGAGCTTCTTCACACATGGTAAATTGTAAAGATGTATTTGTAAATTTTACAAAATTTGATTTTGAGGATGAGGTGAGGAGTAGGTGACAACACTCTTACAGTTGTTGGTTTTGGCGACATTCGCATACAACAAAATGGAGTATATTACTGTGAATAACGTTTTATTTGTGCCTGACATTTGTGCAAATTACAAAAAAAGGGTTTGAGGTTAAGTGTGTTGGTAATAAATGCACCGTACAAAAAGACAACATAGTTTATTCAGAGGCATTTGAAGAAAAAGGTTTGTTTAAATTGTGTATAAAATCCGAGAACTATGCAGCCGTAAGCAAAGAAATTTGGCACCAACGATTAGGTCATGCTGCTGACATTAATGTTAAACAAGTAAAAGTGCTATATACCCTCTACCTTAATGTAATAAGAAATACAAAAACTACACTGGTTATAGGACTAGAATAGCCTTATTCTGTGTTTTCTATTCAGTTTTAGTGCAAATTTTATTAGTATTTTAGATATTGTTTGAAAGACAATTTTACGACCAACATATTTTATGTTAAATATTTTTTGAAATTTTGTCTAATTTTTACCATTTTTAATTGATTTAATTACCAATTTTTGCAATAATTTACAGAGTTTGTCTGATGTTCATAATAATCTTAAGTGTAATTAAACAAACAGAGTATAAACAAGTACACCTAAACGTAATAACAAATACAAAAACTACACTGGTTATAGGACTAGAATATCCTTATTCTGTGTTTTCTATTCAGTCTTAGTGCAAATTTTATTAGTATTTTAGATATTGTTTGAAAGATAATTTTACGACCAACATAATTTATGTTAAATATTTTGAAATTTTGTCTAATTTCATTTTTTCTAATTTGTCAATTCTTACCATAATTTACAGAGTTTGTCTGATGTTCATAATAATTAATCTTGAGTGTAATTTAACAAACAGAGTATAAACAAGTAAGAGTGCTATATTCGGCTGTGCCGAATCTTAAATACGCTTCACCTAAGCGTAGTAAGAAATACAGAAGCTACACTAGACTAGAATATCCTAATTCTGTGTTTTCTATTCAGTCTTAGTGCAAATTTTATTAGTATATATCAATTGTTTGAAAGACAATTTTACGACCAACATAATTTATGTTAAATATTTTATAATTTTGTCTAATTTTCACCATTTTTAATTGATTTAATTACCAATTCTTACCATAATTTACAGAGTTTGTCTGATGTTCATAATAATCTTGAGTGTAACTTACCAACAGAGTATAAAAAAGGGATACAATTCGGTTTTAGTGATTTTGCTCAAAAAAAAAAAAACAAAATCAAATATGGCTTTTAGAGGAGATACCAGCAAAAAAAATTTGTTGGCGGTCACGCCTATTTTCGAGGGGGCGGGCCCTTAAAGTTGAAAATATATAGGCCTATATCTCGGGAACTACTGGGTGTCTGATAATTTGTAATACATTAAATAAATTAAAAATACCTTTCCAACGATATATATCATGATTATAATATATTGACCGAATATGGGTTAAATCCGAAAAGAATATTTTTTCACCCGAATTTATTTGTTTTTTGGAAATGGTTCTATATGGCAGGTATGACAAATTATGGGCCGATCTTCTTAAATTTTGGAACAGTTATTTTCATGCATATGAGGATATTTCACGTAGAATTTCAACATAATAACGGTATATTTAAGATATATATTAGTATTAACGTGGATTTCGGTAGTGGACCTTATGTGGGGGATATAGTTAAATATGGACCGATATTCTCAAAATCCAGTAGTTTGATTTAGGCGTGTACAGGGTTTTCCAATAAGGACTTGACAACTTTTTTTTTAAATAAAACGCAAACCGTTTGAGATATTTCCAAAACTTTATTACCGACTTGAAATACATTCAAAACATTTATGAATGGAACTCGACTTCGTTCATATGGGCACCGCGGCCACGTCGGCAGTGGTCGATTCGTTGGACCCAATTTTGGATGACTCGGTCACACATTTCGGCCGGAACGGCCGCTATTTCGCGTTCAATGTTGGCTCTAAGTTCTTCCAACGTTGTCGGCTTGTTGGCATAGACCAATGATTTGACGTAGCCCCAAAGAAAAAAATCTAGAGGCGTTAAATAGCAAGAACGAGGCGGCCAATTGACTGGTCCATTTCTTGAGATAACACGCTCGTCAAACTTACTCTTCAGTAAATCGATTGTAACGTGTGCTGTGTGGCTTGTGGCACCGTCTTGTTGAAACCACATGTCATCCAAGTCCATGTGTTCCAATTCGGGCCAAAAATAATCGCTAATCATTGCGCGATAACGATCGCCATTCACAGTAACGTGACGATCGTTATTGTCGACGAAAAAATATGGCCCAATGACGCCGCCGGCATGCAAAGCGCACCAAACAGTAATTTTTTGTGGATGAAGTGGTGATTCGTGAAGCACATGTGGATTTTCAGCAGACCAATAACGCATATTTTGCTTATTGACGAACCCATTGAGCCAAAAATGAGCTTCGTCACTGAAGATGATTTTGCGATGAAATTCATCATCTTGGTGCATCTTCTCCAGAGCCCAATCGGAGAACGTACGTCGACTCAAATGGTCCATCGGCTTCAATTCTTGAGTCAGCTTAATCTTGTATGGGTGTAAACCCAGATCCTTACGCAAAATTCGCCATAAAGTGGTCTTGGGGATGCCCAGTTCTTGAGAACGCCGCGGAATCGACTGATTTGAATCGTTTGCTACGGACGCCTGAACGGCAGCGATATTTTCGGAACATCGACCAGGCCGTTGTCTCACTGGCACGACAGCATCACACAATGAATATGTAGACTCAAATTTTTGCACTAAACTTGTTATTGCTTGTCTACTAGGGCGAGAATTACGACCGAAAATTGGAGTTAACGCTCTTAAAGTTGCGGTCACCGACTCCGAATTTCGGTAGTACATTTTTATAATTTCCAAACGTTGTTCCTTCGTGTACTTTACCATAACGAAAATGTTAAGTTTACTGAAAAAAAAGAAAGCAACAATTAGATGATCAGTGAAATAGTGCGTTCACAATTTAAATTCAGAGTTGTCAAGTAGCTATTAGAAAACCCGTTATGTAAATGATCCGTGTAAAATTTTGGATTGGTACCCTTATTTATAAGCGATTTATGAGTGTTAAAGTGATTTTCGGAAGAGGGCTTTATATGGGGCATACGGTTAAAAATAGACCGAAATTAACAAAATTGAGTGGAATGATTTTTGTATATATGTAAATGATCTGTACAAAGTTTTGAGTCGGTAACGATATTTATACAATATATATAGGGAAAAATGTCTTTTTCAGATGTGGTCCTTGTATGGGAGCTATGACCAATTGTGGGCCGATCACCATAAAATTTAGTACAACAATTTATTTGCCTATAAAGAGTATTTATGTAAAATTTTAACCGTTTAACATTATTTATATCTGTTTTATATGTATTTAAGTGAATTTTGTAAGTGGACTTTATATGGGGTCTATGGTCAAATATGGACCGAACTAAAAAAAATTTCGGTTTGTGATTTCTTTTTGTATAAAACTTATTTTTGCTGAATTTTGTCTTGATATTCCAATTTTATAGGCATTTATTTATCATTAAGCCATATTTCGGGAATATATATATTTGTATGGGGGCTATGAGAAATCATGGACCGATTCTTACTATTTTCCGCACACTTTCTTCTTTTATAGTAAAAACAACGTATATAAAATTTCATGGTATTATCTGCAATATATTTCAAAATATTGCAATAAAATGGTCGAAAAATATCAAATTTTTATGGAGTTGGTCTCACATATTTGTTCATAACTCTGGTTGACCTAAACCGATTTTGCTGATTTTAAATAGCAAACTTCTCGAAAGCACTTCTGACAGAATTATTGAAGGTTTGGATCCCGAATATATCTTGGGACTTCAAAAAACTGATTTCAACATCCAGACAGACAGACAGACAGACGGACATGGCTTAATCGACTTCGCTATCTATAAGGATCCAGAATATATATACTTTATAGGGTCGGAAAATTATTTATTTATTTATTTATATATTTAATATTTCATAAAGTTAATTTATGGAATATCATAAAATAGGCGCCGGGTGACAAGACCATTTGCGCACGAATACGAACTTAAAAGAAATTACAATTTAATAAAATGAAAAGTGGTAGAAGAAAGAGAACTTGTTAATAGTACATACAAATAGCATGTATCTATGAATATTAAAAATTTAAAAAGATTTATAATAACTAAGTAAAGGATAAAAATAAATGATATTAATTTGCATATAACAGTGTTGATGTGAGGATAGCGGTTTCAAACGTTCCTGATACCATGGCACTCCAGGGATCTCCATATTCTGGGTAGATTCTTCTCAGAAGAACAGTTTAGAATCTCTTCAAGAGGCAACTCAGTTTTTGAGCTGGGACATTCTGTGAGGATGTGTTGAACAGTTAGAATTTCGTTGCAAAAACTACACAAAGCCGGGTCGCATCTGTCGTAGTAATGTTGTGTCGTAAATAAAGTTTTCCCTACCCTTAAACGACCGAGTGTAATGCATTCCATGCGTGTTAGATTGTTGTTGTATTTGGGTCTTTTAGCCACTGGATTTTGTTGCCTCTCAAAGTTATTGAAAGGGTTTGACAGGACCTTGGGAAAGCATGGAACATCGTGAACGGTATTAAATTTTAAGGCATTTTTTGCTGCATAATCCGCGGCTTCGTTCCCTTGGATCCCGATATGAGATGGAATCCAAAATAACAACAGCGAGCTACTAGCATCTGGGAGGTGCAGAATGTCGTCATATATCCCATTGGAATTTTTTTTTATAGCTTTAATTGCGCTAAGGCTATCAGTGAAAATAATTGATTTTTTCCCTTCTTGTACAGCAAAGTTAACAGCTAGTTTAATTGCGTGTATTTCGGCAACGAAGACCCCAACAAAGTCTGGTAAGCGTTTCTCCAGGACAACGCTGAATTTTTTATTATCAGTACTTTGAACTAATGAGGAAGCTGATATTCCATTATAGAAAGAGCCGTCAGTAAATAATAACATGTTTGGAGAGAAGCAGTCAATTTTTTCGAGCATCAGCTTTTTGAAGACAACAGGATCTGTGCTATTTTTGTTGAAATAGGAAAGGCTGTCGTCGATTTTCAAAGAATATTTGGTAATAACAGCTGATTGCGGCTTAAGAGGTAGTGAAATTTTGGCCTGTTTAAGAAGAGAAATTATTTTCTCAATTGATGTTCCCGCGTTAATTGGTTTTTCCAAGTTCTTCCAAAAAGTGTCGTGAAGCCCATCACTTGGGATTGTAATAGACTTTGAAGCCATTGCCACAGATCTTTTCTTAAGTAGGGACCTAAAGTCAGAGAACTCAGCTTCAGTTCTTAATAGCCCTAATGGCGTGGGGCGAAGAAGACCTGATGCGGTTCTGAAGCATTTATTTATTGCAGTATTCAGTTTGTTGATATTTTTGTTTGATGTCCAACCATACAGAGTGATTCCATGTTGAATGCTGCCCATGGAGAGGGATTTACAGATAGACAGAGCTGTCTCCATGTGAGGTCCCTTGCTTCTGGAACAGATTAGCTTCAGCAAATTGTTTATTTTCGTCATTTTATTGGTCAGTTGTTTAATATGTTTATTCCAGAGAAGGTTTCTGGTGAAAATTAATCCGAGAATTCTCATTTCTTCCTTGATGTTCATATGTGCATCTCTGAGTTGAATGGTAGTTTCTTTACAGTTTCTGCGCCTACAGACGTGTAATATCTCCGCTTTATCAACGGGTATTACAGCACCTCTGCTTTTTGCCCACTTTTTAACAGAGTTGTCCAGATTGTTTAAATTCTCTACCACTGTCGTTGCTTCTCCAGAGGCAACTGCAAATATATTATCCGCATAAATCCCCACGTAATCAATACCTGGTAGGTTTTCCACAGCTTTTGACAAGGAGTTTGCATATATGGCGTAAAGGACTACTGAAAGAGGAGATCCTTGCGGAACGCCGTTGTCCAGTTGATAAGATAGTGACATAAAACCGTCAATCTTTACTTTTACTGCTCGATTTGTAAGAAAAGATTTTAGGAGTCTTATAATTTCTATTGGTACATTCCAGTCATCAAGTTCCCGAAGTATGTCTGTCTTTACCACACGGTCAAATGCTTTCTCAATGTCTTCCGACAATATTAGAGTATGTTTTCTCTTTTTCAAATTAAGCCGCAAGGTTTCCTCCAATTGGTGACAGAAACTGTGAACACCGCGTCTTGGTAAAAAGGCATGCTGTTTTGTGCTGAGTTTATCTTTGCAGAACTTCCAAAATCTTCTCGAAATAATTTTTTCGAAAATTTTAGACATGACTGGTAGCAGCGATATGGGTCTATAACCTTCAAGTACATTAGGATTTTTATTAGGTTTTGGGATTGGAGATAAAGTAGCCATCTTCCATTGATGGGGGAAAAATCCGCTCATAAGTATTTTGTTGTACAGTTCATTTAGTCGGATTTTCAACACAATTGGAGAATTTTTTATCATGTTGTAAGTAATTTTGTCGTTTGCCGGAGTTGAGCCTTTCAGGGTTTTAAGAACCTCAGTAAGTTCCCACATTTCAATTCTGCCGATCATTTCAGTGTGTTGGTTGCTAGATGTTGATAGTTCATAGATGTTAAAATTTGCTTTTTTGGTTATAATATCACAATCAAACGCTCCATCTGAGCTTAACGATGACCAGAATTTACCAAAGCAATTAGCTATTTGTTGGGGATGTGAAAAGCAACTATTATCATCAAATATTATCGGGAAACCGTCGATTCTGTTGGATCTTAGATTTTTTACTTTACTCCATAAATATCGAACGTCCATAGATGGATTTAGGGAGTTAAGAAAATTCTCCCAAGTTACTCTTTTAGCAATTTTGCTTTCTCTTTTAACTTTTGCACAAGTTCTCCTGTACTCTATAGCGTTTTGTTGGCTTCGATGTCTTTTAAACATCCTCCATGCGATTTGTCTTTGGCGGATAAGTTTCGAAATTTCTGAATTGAACCAAACTGGATTATTTTTGATTGACTGGCGGTTAAGTGGGATTGATTCATTTGCTGCATTTCTTATTATTCGGCTTATTTGTGCTGCCTCCTTGTTAATATTTGTTGATATTGGGAACTTCTCATTAAAAATTTTAACTTTTCTATCAAACAATTCCCAATCGGCCTTCTTGTCCAGAAAGCGAGGTATAAATTTCCTCACTGGTTGTGTATACGTGTTACTTTTTATCATCAAAGGGAAGTGGTCACCCACAACTGGCAAAGGTAAGCGGTACCATGTTAGGTTGGGTCCAAGGTCGACGCTGCACATTGTTACATCAACCGATGTTAAAGTGTTCCGTGTATTAAGAAGTGTAGGCGAACCATCATTAAGTATGACAAGATCCTGGTCATTCGCAAATTTCTCCCAGATACATCCGCTAGGAGAATTTTCTGTAGAACCCCATAGACAGTGTTGAGAGTTAAAATCTCCAAGCACAAGGTGATGGGAGTTACTTGGGGTGGATATACTATTTACCATTTGATCAGTAAGCCTTATGTCGCATTCTTTATATATGTTTGTAATTTTTAAGTCAATTGCACCTTTTATTGTAACAGATTGATGTAAAAGATCGCAATTTGAAACATGATTATGTGAAACGTTAAAATTGATTTTCACAAAAATAGCTATGCCGGATTTGGCGTATGTGTATTCTTTGTTATGGTGAAAGACCTTGTAACCTGGTAAATGTAAAAGATGTAAATTATTTTCTGTAATATGTGTTTCTTGTAGTGCTATAATATTGGGTTTATGTCTAGTAACGAGCAATTCCAAGGCGTATTTGTGGACTAAAAATCCCTGTATGTTCCACTGTAAAATGTTGATGTTCAAACCACTATCCATTTTTATATAACAAAAAACAAATTATTTTTTCTTATTTTTTGGTAATGTTTCTTTGTAAGTTTTTGGTGTTATTATTGTATTTAAGTCTGGAAAATTTTCATAGAGTTGAGAGCAAGGAGACATTTGGTTGGTATACGGCAGATCAGGCTTTGTGAGGGTGTTTAAACCCAATCCATTTTGTATGTCATTGAGGATCATTTCTTCTGAAAGGTTTTCATCAATCATCATGGGTGTTTCTACTTGATTGTTATCATAAAAGATATCGTTGTCATCACTTGAAAAGCTTTTGTCTAAATTTTTCTGAGCAGCTGGTGTTTCATTGAAATTGAGAGATTCTGTTGAGGTGTTGAGTGAAGCTTTTAAAGAGAGTAATTTTTGTTTTTTAATTTTAGTTTTATCTTGACTTTTTGTGAGAGGCATATTTTTGTTTGGAGTTGGAATTGATATGGTATTTTCTGCGTTTAAAGTTTGTAGGACTGTATTAGTATTTTTTGGTAATGTTGTTTCATTAATAGTTGTTGAGTTTGTAACGGTTGTTTCTTTTAATTCTTTTTGTTGATTTGTAACGGCGTTGTTTTTTAAAATGTGTGCGATTGTATTAGGTATTGCGCCTGTATTTATTTTTGTAGATGTAGTTCTATTATTTGCCTTTGAACTTGCAAGGGTTATTTTGTTTTGTTCTGCATGTTGTTTTTCTGGCACGTTGTCTTTTAAAATATGCGCGTATGACAATTTGTTTTTTCTTGTAGGTGGTTTGAGTGTGTTCATTGAAGGATTGTCGTTGTAGATGGCCCAGGCTTCTCTTGTTGTACATTTACGTGTGATACGCAAATAATTCACGGACTTGTGCTTCCAGAATGTTGGACAATCAGGGTCATTTGATGTATGGCTTTCGGTTTGACAATTAATACAGAATTTACGGAGACATTGCTCATGTGGTGGTTGGTAGCCGCATTCTTTACATTGTTCGATGTTTCGACATCTTTTCTTAGTATGACCAAGTTTTTGGCAGTTAAGACACCGCATAGGGTTTGGTATGAATTCATCTACTTTTACTAATTCCCAACCTAATTTTATTTTTTCCGGGCGTTTAATAAGGTCAAAGGTAACAATGGCGGCCCCAGTTGCTACCATTTTCTCACCATCTTTTTTCATTATTTTGTGTATTTCAACGACCTTCTGATCTCTTAGATCCAATTGTAGTTCTTCTTCAGGTATGTCTATTATTTTTCTAGAGAAGATTCTGCCTTGTATTGTATTAAGTGTCTTGTGCAAAGATATTTTAACAGGAATGCTATCAATATAATTTGCTTTTAGGAACTTTTCCGCAATATCATGATTTGCAACCTTGATTAATAAGTCTCCACTTCTCATCTCATTTACTTCGAGGCGGTTTGTGGAAATATAGTTTAAACCTTTTTCAACCTGGAAGACGTTGTAAGATGCTAGAGATCGAGGTATTTCATTTTCCTTAAAACTTATTGCGGTAGCAACAAGATAGCGGGGCATATTACGTTCACTGGAGAAAACAGTAGGTAGAGGCTCAAAATCATCTGGACGTAGGCGTTTGTTTTTATTTGCTTTGTTCTTCACGTTGGAGAACAGCTCCTGAAAGCGGTTCCCGTTGGGGGGATCAACCCCGTTCATCCCGTAAAAAAGTCACCAAGATCAAGAAAAAAAAACCAAAAACTATCAAGAGCAAAAGTAGACACAGACGTATGTATATATGTATTAACGAAACTGTATTAGAGTTTAATACTCTAAAAAGCACAAATAAAAAGCCCAACAATAAACAATAGACGTAGTCGACCGACGCGAGAGAAAAACGTGTGCACTCGGCTATTGCCAGGCAAAGACTGGAAAATTATATTGTGGAAATTTCACACGGAATGACAAACTTATATATACCCTTCTCACGATGGTGAAGGGTATAAAAAGGGGTACAATTCGGTTTTAGGGATTTTGCTTTTAGAGGAGATACCAGCAAAAAAAAATTTGTTGGCGGTCACGCCTATTTTCGAGGGGGCGGGCCCGTAAAATTGAAAATATATAGGCCTATATCTCGGGAACTACTTGGTGTCTGATAATTTGTAATACATTAAATAAAATGTATTAAACGATATATATCATGATTATAAAATATGGACCGAATATGGGTTAAATCCGAAAAGAATATTGTTTGACCCGAATTTATTGGTTTTTTGGAAATGGTTCTTATGGTTCTTAAATTTTGGAACAGTTATTTTCATGCATATAAGGATATTTCACGATATATAGATATATAAGATATATATTAGTATTAACGTAGATTTCGGTAGTGGGCCTTATGCGGGGGATATAGTCAAATATAACCCGATATTCTCAAAATCCAGCAGTTTGATTTAGGCATGTATGTAAATGATCCGTGTAAAATTTTGGATTGGTACCCTTATTTATAAGAGATTTATGAGTATTAAAGTGATTTTCGGAAGAGGGCTTTATATGGGGCATATAAAATTCACAAAATTTTGTATGAAAAATTGTCTAAACGCACATTTCAAACCTACTTTATTTTTTATAATACATGACATTTATTTATTATTTTTTATAAATTTGACATATTTTTTATAAATTTTTCTATTTTAATGGTTTCAAATTGTGCTAATATATTTTTTTGACAAGATCTTCTTTTGGATTCCAATCTTCCAAATCAACATCTAATAAGTTTAATGCTGAAAGCATATTTTCACAGGTACTAACTTTTAATCGGTTTGACAACTTATTTTTCATAAGTGCTAATTTTGAAAAAATACGTTCAGCACAAGCACTGCTACTTATGTGGTAACGTAAATATATACGATGAAAATTGGTATAAATTAACAAATAAAGGTTCACTAACTGTATTTTTTAGCTTTTTTTAGCAAAAAGTTTCCGAACTTAAATTTGTAAAGATATGCTCACAGCTTTTTTCATTAATTTTACTTTCTAATAACTTGAACGCGTAAATAAACTCTTCTGGGTCAGTTATTATATCAGCGAACTCTGAAGCAATTTCAAAATAATTAATATATTCATTGGCCCTTAAAAATCGTAATGCATTAAGTTTTTTATCATAAATGTCAATTCTAGACATTACTTCACTACACAGTTTTTGGTAAAATTTTAATAAATTTCATTTTATCTCAAGTATATGCTTCAAAAAGTTTTTCTACACATACATATATCTAACATTTTTCAGAATTCTGACACATTCGTTCTATATTTATATATTTATTTATTTACAAAGTTTATAGACATAATTAATTATGAATACAAAAAAAAAAAGCTTAGGTACTAACAACAAAGGTCTTTGACCCAATATTCAGTTTTAACTAGATCGAGTTGTAAATATTGCAATGTTTTAATAGCATGTTTACGGCTTTAATGTTGTTTATATTTATGGTTTTTAAAAGATCCAATAGGCATATTTTTTTAAATAAATACATTTCGGCTTGTTTTATAAAACTACAATTTATAAGTAGGTTCTATATTGGGATGGTAAACTACTACCTGCAATGGCTGGAAAAGAAAAAGTTGACCGCCTAGCTATTGTTTTAACTGCAGAATAAATTTAAAAGTTAATTGCCATTCCAATTATTGAAGTTGGATCTGGAGCAGCAATCGCACAATCAATATATGATTATTTAACGAAAATGAACATGATAAATTTATTAGAAATGGTGTGGTTTGACACAACTGCTACCAACACTGGTCAACATGATGGGGCAGCAATGTTGCTGGAGAAAAAAATAGATCGGAGTTTGATGTGGTTACCGTGCAGGCATTATATTGTAGAAATCTTACTGCGAGGTGTTTTTGAGGTATATTTTGGAAAATCTAATGGTCCAGAAGTTGGTATATTTGAACGTTTTTAAGTTGGAAGATTTCAAAGTTGGTATTATGAATGAAGAAGTGCAACGTGCTGTAAGTGTCTAAGAATGTAACTTCAGAAAAGATTTTTGTATTAAAAAAAAAGAAAAATACCATATTCGACATGATTATAAAGAGTAATTTCAACTTACGTATATTTTTCTTGGCGGCAGCATCCCAAATTTCGCATTTCATGCACCTGGGGCAACATCCCATGCAAGATTCATACCGAAAGCCATATATGTTTTAAAAATATATGCTTTACAAAAACAATCCGAAACCACCTATGGTATTTATCGGAAGAGTTAGTTGCTCTTGCGTTTTTTGATTGCAACGTACCCTTTGACGTAAAAAGAAAAATGGGTGTGGCACTTGCAAGTGAGATCGAAACTGAGGAAGACAATGTAATTTCTCTGTCTAAAAAACTTTGCGTTAGTATTGAATAATTAAAAGAATTTAAATCTAAAGATTTGAGTTGCTTTGTAACACATAAAACTAAAACTTTTTTTGCACGTTTGGAAATAGACACCAATTTTTTAAACTTTGATCCCTCAAATTGGCACGAAAAAGCAGAATACATTAAAGGCGTTCAAATTCTGAAAAATATTAACGTTGTTCATGATGCTGCTGAAAGAAAAGTCAAACTTATTACAGATTTTAACCGGCCCTTAACACATAGCGAAGAAGACAAGCAGTACTTGCTTTATGTTGTTGAGAACTACCGAAAGGAATTCCCATCATATACTAAATCGTCGCTCTTATAATAATTTAATAATATTAATTCTCTTCTTTTTTTTAATGAAATGTTTAAATATCAAAAATTGTAAATTAAGAAAACATTATATGAATTGCATGTTTTTTTATAATAAATAACTTGTCATCAATGAAAAAACGATTGTTTTCTATATATTTTGAACTTAGACCTCATTGTGGCACGGGTTGGCACACTCTGATCGAGTTCAAATTTTACCACATGAATTTTTACATCAAATCGCACATTTAACCAATCCCCAAATGCAAAATTCGAAAAAAAAAATTTTCTATATAAGTGAAATCAGGGTAAATGAACCAAAATGTATTCATATCACTTTCACATTGCGAAAAGATACCTGCTCGTCCATCAAAATAAATAATCAAATCCATCAATTGGATTTATTCCTGTCTGTCGACGTGTAAAGACGTATTTATTCTCGTGAGCTCTGTTAACATCGCCTTTTTTCGCAATTAATAACAAAATTAATAACAAAAATTACGAAAGTTAAAACAAGATTTAAAAATAAACAAATTGCACAAAATATCGAACAAAAAGAACAATAAGATAATTTAAATGAAACAAAACAAAACATTAACAACAATAAAATTGCAAAATTAAAACAATACATACATATAATAAATCTAAGAGTAAAAACCAAAAAAATCTATTTTTTGTTTTCTCTTACAATAACCCAAAGTACAATAAACTCTAAAGTGTTAAAAACAGAATATAAATACAACAACAATCATAAACAATCAATAATAATAATACGAGAGAATTACAAGAGATAATAAAAATAAATATAAAACATTGTTTGTACTTAATATACATAATTATGTCAACACGTAGAACAAAGAAAACAACAACAGAAATCTCTCAAAGCTTGTTGTCTGCCGACAGAGCTAAGAGAACAGCAGATAAAGCTGAGCTTAGTCCGTTATCTGATAATGCTCCTGCAGTGGCAGATCTTATTTTTTCAAGTGCAAATGACTCTTGCTCACGCAGTCGTTTGTGGAATTGGCTGGATGCAAAATTTACTAAACAAGACAGTTATATGAAAGAGCAAGCTGAAATAATAAAAGATATGATCGCAGAAAGTAAGAGAGTTTTAATAATTGAAATTGAACAAAAATTTAAAGTCTTAAAATGTGAGATTATAAATGAAGTGAAAGGCGAATTAAAAGAATTAAATGATAGAATAAATAAGTTAGAGACGGTCAATATGGAAATTGATCAATTAAAATCTGACGTTGAAAATTTAAAAATTAAATGTTTAAATCATGAAAATTCTATGGTGGCGTCTGAAGTACGCATAACTGGCATACCTTTTTATAACAATGAAGACTTAAATAAAATTTATGAAAATATATGCAACTCTCTAAACACTACTATGCCTGTGATTAAATCTATTTTTCGTGTAAAACACTACAACAACCAAGGAAGAGTTATTGATCCACCCATTGTTATAAAATTTAACACGCCGTATGAGAAAAACTATTTTCTGAGAACTGTTGCAGCTCATCGTCGTAAATTTAAATCGCCGCTACGATTGTCCGATGCCGGTTTCCAAAGTGATAAGAGTTTTTACATCAATGAAAACCTTACCCCGCACAATTATGGTATATTTAAAACAGCGATTGGACTAAAAAAGGATAAGCTATTGAAATCAGTTTATACTCTGAGGGGAATTGTCTACATTAAGCAACATGAGAATGATGAACCCAACAAAATTATTTTTCCAGAGCAATTGGGGCAGTTTTTTCGCTGTACTACACAAGTTTTTTAATGACCTTATGATAATGACTCTATATTTGTTTGTTGCTTTAATAATTGTTTTGAAAATTGTTTTGAATTTCTTTAATAATTACATGACTTTATTATTTTATCTGACTTCAACATTTAATTTAATTTTACTATTTCAATACATGACTTTATTATTTTATCTGACTTCAACATTTAATTTAGTTTTACATTTTCAATACTTTGTTATTTTTGCTTCAATTACAATGATTCAATTTCTTAATTTAATATTATCTTTATATTATATAATTTCTGATTTTATTAGCATTACACACATTATTATGCACTTTTATGACTTTTATCAGTGATGATCGTGGAAGGTCCAAAGACTTAACAATGAATATGGTTAGAATTTTGGCTAACTATAAAAGAGGTTTTAAAATTGTACACATAAATGCACAAAGTTTAAATAATAAATTGGATGAATTTAAAATTGTTTTTGAGAACTCTGGTATTGATGTTATTTGTGTTTCGGAAACATGGCTGTTAACATCAACCACAGATAATAATATATGTCCCAATGGGTACAAGGTATTTAGAGATGATAGAGGAAGTCATGGTGGCGGTGTGGCCATTTTTACTAAGAATAGCATTTCTTGCAAAATATGCAACAAATCATCTTTGACATACAGTACAACTGAACAAGCGGTTGAGTTTATATTTATCGAAATTTCTTCATTTGGCAAAAAGATGCTGGTAGGTTGTGTTTATAGGCCAAATAAGAGAATACCATTAACTGTTTTGTATTCAACACTAGAAACTCTCGCCACAATGTATAATGATATAGTCATTACTGGTGATTTTAACTCAAACGTATTAGTGGAGACGACGCTCCATGATAATATGTTATCGCTTGGTCTTTTTCCAGTCAACATGATTAATCCAACGCACCATACATCCACAGCAAGCACGCTGATTGATCTTTTCTTTGTGTCCAATACTACGAATATAGTTCTGTATGATCAAATATCTGCTCCGTGTTTTTCTAAACATGATCTAATATTCCTAACTTATAACTTTCAAATCCAACAAATTGAACAGTGTTTCAGTTATCGTGACTTTAAGAATCTAGATTTTAATATTTTATATGAATATTGTTCCCATATTGCCTGGAATGATATCTATTTTATGTACACCGTTGATGAACAATCTTCATTTCTGGAACACAATATTCAATATCTTTTCGATCAAACAGTACCACTAAAATATAAAAAAACAGTACATACTCAAAAACCATGGTTTTCAAATTCTGTTAAGAATGCAATACAATTGAGGGACTTAGCATATGCCAGGTGGAAAAGATTTAAAACTCCTGAACTAAAATTACAATATTCCAATGCCAGGAAAAATGTAAATAAACATATTAAACAGGCAAAAACTGAATATTATTCCAACCGCTTTGACTCAGCAATCAATTCTCAACAAACTTGGAATATCATTCGCGAAATAGGAATTGGCAATACTAATAATCGTACAGATTGTAATGTGGATGCAAACATGCTTAACAGAACTTTCACTGACATACCTGTAGTACAGGCAAATCCCACTTTTTTTAATTTTTCCTCATGCTCGCCAAATACAAATACTGGAATAATTAGTGAACATTTCCAATTTTCGTGCGTTACTCAATATGACGTTATTTCAACAAGCTCTTTGATTAAATCAAATGCAGTAGGAATTGACGACATACACCCGAAGTTTATAAGATTACTTTTACCTATGATTCTACCGTATGTTACTTATCTATTTAATACTATTATAATGTCAAGTACGTATCCGTTAAACTGGAAACACGCAAAAATTATACCATTACCTAAATCGAATGGAGAATATAGACCGATAGCTATCTTGTGTTTTCTATCGAAGGTTTTAGAGAAGCTCTTGTATAAACAAATGATGGAATATATTGATACTCATAGTTTACTTTCCAGCACGCAATCGGGGTTTCGTCAGAATCACAGCTGCGTTACGGCTCTTGTGGAGGTTAGCGAAAATATACGTCAAGGATTAGATGAAGGTAGTATGAATTTTTTAGTACTTCTAGACCATTCTAAGGCGTTCGATACGGTAGACCATGACATACTCATTAAAAAACTGTACCACTTTTTTCGGTTTAGCGACACTTCTACTAAACTTATATATTCGTATCTTACGAACCGCACACAATCGGTGTTTGTGAACAATACATGGTCAGATAGCGTATCCCTTAATAGAGGAGTACCTCAAGGCTCTATTTTAGGACCACTCTTATTTTCATTATATATAAATGATTTGCCAAACCAACTCTCTAAATGCAACATCCATTTATACGCAGATGACGTGCAACTTACTCTAAGTAGCTCTGTTATAAATATAGCTTCAGGAATATCATCTCTAAATGAGGATTTAAACAAAATTTACCTCTGGGCTTGTGCAAATGGGCTCTGTTTGAATCCACACAAATCTAAATGCATTGTGATATGTAAAAGGAGCTTAAATCGTTACATTTCTGAAGATATTGTTTTAAATGGTGAAAAAATCGAAATTGTTAATTCAGCGAAAAATCTCGGTATAATCTTCAATAGCAATCTGACATGGACTGATCATATAAACTCACTGGTTGGTCAAACATACATAAAGTTACGAGCTCTCTGGTCTACACAATATTTTACACCAATAAGAATAAGAACCTTACTAGCCAAGACGTATCTGATTCCTTCTCTAATATATGGGTGCGAGTTGTTTGGAAGCTGTGATTCAAGTAGTAAAAGTAAGCTTAATATATTGTTTAACAACATAATAAGATATGTGTATGGATTGAGAAGGTTTGATCATGTTTCTGCTGTTTCCAATAAACTTTACGGAGTTTCACTTGATAGCCTATTAAAAATTCGTATTCTTGTATTCTTGCACAAAATAATAAATACTCAAACCCCCAAATATATATTTGAAAAAATACGTTTCTTCCAATCGTCTCGAAATCGAAATATTATAATACCTCGACATCAATACCTAGTGTCTGAATGGCACTTTTATGTACATGCCGCTCGTCTTTGGAACAATCTTCCACGAAATCAACAAATAAATAGTAATGCTAATAGTTTCAGAAATTTTTTATATAACTTTTTCACGTAAGATGTTATCAATATAGGTTTTTCTGTATCTAATTTGTTTATGCTCATAATAAAATTGTTTATAACGTAATGCGTTCCTGTACTATAAATATAAGACTTAGTCTTGTTGTACAGGAAATGAAAAAATTCAATAAATAAATAAATAAATAAATAAATTATCCCACAACACAATGAAGTCAAATACCTCGGAATCCACCTCGATCGTCGTTTAACTTGGAAGTCTCATATCGACGCAAAACTTACTCAGATGAGATTAAAGGAAGTGCAACTTAATTGGCTAATCGGCAGAAATTCTACATTAAAGTTGGATTGCAAACTTTTGTTGTACAGTCAATCTGGTGTTATGGAATACAATTATGGGGTACGGCCTCAGCATCAAATATTGAAAAAATTCAAAGGGGTCAAAATAAAATTCTACGTATAATTACTGCAGCTCCATGGTATGTTAAAAATTCTCGAATCCACAAAGATCTAGGAGTGCCATTAGTAAAAGTCGAATTTACAAAATAGGCGTCAAAGTACGTCAGCAAACTTGAACACCATCCAAACCCACTTGCACGAGACATCCTTAACTTTAGTGGACACAATCGGTTGAGAAGGAGGGATACCCTTGCTTTAACTCAAGCGCAAAACAGATGACTGGATCAGTTGATGTGAAATTTTTTTAGTATCATAAAAATTTTTCTGGCTGGGCTTATTATTTTCTTTTTAGTTTAAGATTTAAAAACTTATTGTCATTTCATGATATGAAGATTCAATAAATAAATAAAAGCTAGAAAAAAAAATATAAGTGAGGCGAGGTCTAATGTGTATACGTGGTTAATGAAAACAGTGAAAACATTATAATTGTCGCAGTTTATGTTGACGATATGATCGTTCTATGGAATAACGAAAGTACAAAAAACTCATTGATTAAAAGCTTAAAAGAAGAATTTAAGATAAAGAACTTTGGTCCAGCCAAATCTTTTCTTGGAATGAGAATCAACTACAATTTTAGTAAAAGTTTAACAATTGATCAATCGGCTTATATACAGAAAATGTTGGAACGTTTCGATATGCTTTCCTGCAATCCGGTTTTAACACCAATGGATCCGAACGTGAAATTTTATAAAAACAACCATGATAAAGATGAAGCAAACAAATTTGAAAAAGACAAGTATCCATACCAGGAACTTATTGGCAGTCTACTTTTTGCGGCTCAGGTAACCAGGCCAGACATCAGCTATGCAGTAAATTTACTCAGTCGCTTCAACAATAGTTATGATAATCAGCATTGGACAGCTGCAAAAAGAATTTTACGGTACTTAAAGGGTACAATTAATTACAAATTAACTTTTGAAAAGGCGAATTTTGAAAGTTTATGTTTCTCTGATGCTGATTATGCGGCTGATCCGGAAGAGAGAAAATCTGTCAGCGGAACGTGTTGATAAAAAAGGGCGGCGCAATAGCATGGGGTTCCAAGAAGCAACAAACAACTGCACTCTCAAACTGTGAATCAGAGTATATGGCGATGGGCGTGGCTGTTCAGGAGATGCTTTGGTTAAGAGGGCTTGAAGAAGAGGTAATGCAAAATCAACTAACAGAAACCACCTTGTTTTGCGATAATCAAAGTGCAATTCCACTTGTATTAAATGAATCATATCACCCCAAGACTAAACATATCGATGTAAGACATCACTTTATCAGGGACAACATCCTTAAAAATTATATAGCCTTGAAATCTATAAGCTCTGATGAGATGGTAGCGGATATTTTGACAAAACCTCTCACGAATACTAAGCTAGAGAAATTTATAGATGACATGGACTTAAAGCAAATATGAATGAATTTTTAGTGAAGATGTTGAAAATGTAAAATTAATTTATATATAGTTAGCAACACTTTTCTTTATTAAATATATGTAAATGTACTTAATTATCTGGTAACATTCAAAATGTAATAAATAAAAATTTGCATTCTCATTTAATCATTAGAATAAACCAAACGTGTTTCAATTTCAATTATACATACATATATAGCTTTCTGGGTATAAATTCAACAACAATTTTACGACCAACTTAATTTCTTTTAAATATTTTGAAATTTTATCTAATTTTGACCATTTATAATTGATGTGATTACCGATTCTTACTGTAATTTACAAAGTTTGTCTGATGTTTATAATACTCTTGAGTGTAATTTAACAATTTATAAAATTAAAAGAACATTTTTCCATATTCAGAACAAGTTAAGAAACAAAGTATAAAACAGAATATAAAAAAGGATAATGTATAAGATGAGGCTTTTTTGTTTGAATTCGGTCTCAATAACATTATTTACAAAAGATTTATGGGTGGCATAGAAGAAGTGGACCAATTATGGACCGATGGCTTCTAAATCCAGTATCCACTAATGTGATTTCTATGTATTTTAGGTATGTAGGTAGGTAGGTAGGTAGGTAGGAAGGCCGGTGTGAGTTGCCTCACACCCTCACCCAGAGACCAATACGGTCCATTGCGATGCCTTAGGAAGAAACTTTTAGTATATAGAGTGAAATGAAAGCTATAGTAAAGACAGGAAAGTGACGTTATATTATAGAGTGAGAAAAGAAAATATAAGATAGAAAGGAGAAGAAAGAAAGAAACGTAACCAACTCCCTACTCGGACATATGACCTCCATTTGTGCGACTCGCACCCAGTCGTCTAACGCGTAGCCAGGCCATTCCCATTACGAATCCTATTAGACTCTCCAGCCCACAGCTAGAGACATCCCCTAATTCGCCTAAGAATCTATTGCCCAGCCATCTCATCCTACTGCCCTGCAGCCTGGGACAGTGGCATAGAATGTGCTCCACTGTCTCCAGCTCATCCGGGTCCTCGCATAATCTGCATATATCCGACAATTCGGATCCCATTCTCACCGCCATCCTGTCAATCATGCAGTGGCCCGTGATAATGCCTATCATGGTCCTAACGCAGATCCTATTCCTGCCCAGCAGCAATTCCGAATCGGACTTTCCAAGCACCGGCCACAGTGTCCGTGACACTTGGCAGTCCGTCCGGTTACCCCAGGCTTGATTGGTTGCATTTAGTACCCACTCCTTAATTCTTCCATAATAGAAGCCTATTGGAAGCCCTACTGCCTCCATACGGTTATTACATTCCGTGCCTGCGCCCATTCTTGCCAACTCATCAGCCACCTCATTGCCGGCAATATCTGAGTGCCCTGGTACCCAGCACAATCTAACCGTATACCGCCCTAAGGCTCCCTCTAGAGCCCTCCTACAACTGTCAACTAGCTTAGAGTTCACATAACAGCCCCTTATGGCCAGAAGGGCCGCCTGGCTGTCCACATATATCGTGACCTCCGAGCCCCTGTCAATGTTGTCCCTCATCAGTTCTATGGCCTTCAATATCCCTAGAACTTCCGCTTGAAAAACACTACAATCGTCAGGAAGCCTATATGACATTCTGATGTCCAGATCCTCAATGTAGACCCCCGCGCCCGTACCATTCATCTTCGAGCCGTCCGTGAAGATAGCAAATCCATCATATAATTTGCCCCTTCCCAACCAGCTCTCCCTGGACGGTAATATCACCTCCGGCAACCGCCTAAAATCTACCATAGTGCTCACATAGTACGTGGAGCCAGGCAGTCCCAGGCAAGTTCCATCTGCTTCAATCTCACACAGGATCCGAGAATGACCCTGCGTGTGACCCTTTAACAGTCCCAGTTCCCTCAGTCTAAGAATGCTTCTGGCAGCCATTCCCATCACATACTGCTCAATGGGCAGAAGATGAAGAATGACGTCCAGAGCCGCTTGAGGAGTGCTTCTCATGTCCCCTGTTATGCCGATTGAAGCACACCTCTGAGCTTTAGACAGAAGGTTTCTTCGATTAGCCAGTCTCATTGCCTCCCACCAAACACAGCATCCATATGTAAGAATGGGCCTAACCACCGAAGTGTATAGCCATCCCACCACTGACGGCCGAAGTCCCCAATTCTTACCTATCGATGATCTGCAAGTATAGTAGGCATTGAGACCTTTTTAAGCCTCTCCTGAGTGTTCCTTCCCCATGACAGCTTCCTGTCCAGGTACACTCCCAGATACTTAGCACTATCTGATAGTCTAAGCTCTACTCCTCCCAGTACCGGCAGCCTGAAATTTTCCACCCTGTACTTCCTAGTAAACAGAACTAACTCTGTTTTTTCCGGATTTACTCCCAAGCCCTTCTCACTAGCCCAAGCTGAAAGTTCGCCCAGTGCCCCTTGCATGACATCGCTAATTGTCGGCAGAAACTTGCCCGATACCAATATAACTACATCATCCGCGTAGGCCACGACCTTCTGACCCGTTCTGTCAAAAGATCTCAGAACGACATTGACAGCCAAGAGCCATAGTAAGGGGGAGAGAACACCCCCCTGTGGGGTCCCTCTGGTCACCAGTTTCCTTAGGCGTTCGTTTCCCCAGTCCGAGTGAATGACTCTGCTACTAAGCATCAGAGTTATCCATTCGACCAAGAACGACGGAACCATTAGGTCACTTAGTGCCTGCCTGACAGCCCCTATCTTTAAATTGTTAAAGGCGCCCTCTATATCAAGGAAAGCCGCCAAGGTGTATTCCTTGTTTCGCAATCCTTTCTCTATATAACTCACCACATCATTAAGCGCACTCTCAACAGATCTACCCTTGAGGTAGGCATGCTGAGCGCCACTGATGATGCCGGCGTCAATTTTAGTCCTTAGATATAGATCGATCAGTCTTTCCAGTGTCTTCAAAAGAAAAGACGACAAGCTGATCGGTCTAAAATCCTTGGGTTTAGAGTGACCGGTTTTCCCCGCTTTGGGTATAAACACGACCCTAACTTCCCTCCATCCCTTAGGAATGTACCCGTTTAGTACACATACCCTAAAAAAATCCACCAACAGTAAGAGCGATGATCTCCCGATATTCTGTAGCATCGCCGGAAAGATACCATCTGGTCCTGCCGATTTGTAAGACCCAAAAGTATTGACCGCCCATGTTACTTTATCCAAGGTTATCATGTCCCCCACTGTTCCCCTTACCTCATCACCTGCGCTCGGCCCCGGGAAGGGGTCGTCATTTTCAACCCGCTCCCCCGCCACAGGATCCGCACACCCCGGAAAATGAGTCTCCATAAGAAGGCATAGGGTTTCAGAGCTAGATTCCGTCCATGAGTCATCCGGTCTTTGAATAAATCCCGGGACTGCTGGGTCCTTGGATAAAATTCTTCTGAACCTGGACATCTCATTTACAGATTCAACTGACTCGCTAAATTTGATCCACGAGTCCCTTTTCACTCTTCTAATTTCCTTCTTATACTTATTGTAACACAATCTGAAGTTACTCCAATCCTCTTCCCTACGCGTATATTTCGCCCTGTTAAACAACCTTCTTACAGTGGATCTTTGAGCCCTCAGCTCCTCCGTCCACCATCGCGGTTGTTCGCGTCTGCCCGGGAAGTTCAGCGGACAGGATCTCTCATAACTACTGGTTAGTGCCTCCGTAAAGGTACCCACCAGTCGCTCCACTCCGGTCGAAGTCGACCTCCACTCATGTGTAACCCTAAGGTTATCTACCACTAATTCCGAAAAAGAATCCCAATTCGTTCTTCTCGGGTTCCTATACGGGCTCCTTTTTGATCCCTCAAACACTAGATTGAAGGATAGACGGCTATGGTCAGAGAAGGAAAATCCCAAATCCACCCTCCAATCCTTCACTAGTTCCCTACAGTTCGTCAACGTTATATCTATTACTGCCTCCCTATCCCTATTCCTGAATGTTGGCGTGTTTCCCATATTACAGATATAGAGATTGTTAGCAATAATGAAGTCAAACATAGACTCACCTCTTTTGTTGATGTCTGTACTTCCCCATTGGGTATGGTGTGCGTTTGCGTCACACCCCAGTACCAGCTTCGAGCCTGTTCTGCCCGAATTCTTCACCAACTCAATTAATTTTACACCAGGAGGATCGGTAGCCTCATATGGCAAGTAGACCGATGCTACAGCCAGAACCGTTCTGTCCTTGGCTTCTCCTGTCACGACCGTGAGGTCTCCATTACTGAAAGAATGAGACAAATTAAATTTATGTTCGCTTCTTGCCAGTATACATGTTCGTACCTTCTCGTCAGTATGAGGTACAAACAATGTATACCCCTTGGCCTTCAATCCAACTACCCGATTTTTATTAATCCAGGGCTCTTGGATTAAAGCCACATCCACGTTGTTATCAATGAGTTGGGTTACTAGTTCGGTTGAGGCTGCTTCACAGTGGTGCAGGTTTATTTGCACCACTTTCAGCCTCTTAGGGTTTATCATTTTTAGGAAACCTAAACTTGATAGACCCCAACCCGAAAACAGCAACCCCTCCCATTGACTTCAACATCTTTAGAGACTCCTGGTCTACTGCGAACCTGAAGTCTTTCCCTTGGTTCTCATTACAGCCCAATGAAGCTATCAACTTCCATTGTGCTGTAATAAGTCCCTTGTTTTGATTGGACAGTAGCCCCAGTATTACCTCCACCGGTTTTATAGGTGGGGGAATCCACACTGTGACTACTGGCCTTAGTGGCAAATCAGACGCAAGTATAACATCCAAATTGGCCTCCGGACAAGTGCTGCCACACCTGCCAATTGCAGCTTTTAAAAACTCGAAGGTTTTTTGATTGCCACAACTGACAGTTTGACACCTCTTGCCCAGTCGGCCCCTCTGAATGCCACTTCGTCCTGCCTTCCTTTGACGCTAAAGATTTCGTCGAGTAGTTTGTTCTCTAGCACTTGCCATTTCTCGACACTGATCCTACCATCGGGATCCATTCGATCAATGACAGCTGCCAGAATACCGTCCTTACCCGACGACTCCCTTAGCTTCCTTGACGTTGAGGGCTGGCCAGCTTTAGAATCAGTCCTCTTGCTGGTCACCTTGCGGGAATCTACAAGAGAGCCAACACCAAACTGCCCAGTCCTCTTAGCCATTGGGGATTTCTGGTCATCATCAGACCTAACTCTCTTAACTGCCCCTCTGTTGGGGGGCTTAGCAGAGTTTGGTCGATGATCGCCCGATTTCCCTGCAGATTTTGACTGGTTCGTCCTGGTAGTTCCTTTAGTGACTTCGTTTTGGGAGTGACTGTCGGAGATTATCAAGACATTACCAGTCACCATCGCACGACTAGTGGTGGGTAATTCGCTTATAGGCATAGCTCTCCCAGCCGAGACAATTTTGTCGCTGCTAAGATTGCTAGGCCTTAAGCCTCTACTCTTCTCCTCTTTACCCGTTGCCTTCTTTAAGGATTCATCAGCAAAGGCTGCTGAGGATTCATTGTCTTTTCTGACATTTGAGTCCACAGCAGTTTTTGGTATGTATCCCGCAGGATAGGGAATACCTAAGATAGCAACGACAGATCCGTGGGTTCGTTCGAACCTTGCCACGTTCCTTCGGTGCTTCTTCAGTAAGTGCCTATCCCGCCCATCGTGCAGTGAAGGGTCTTTCTTAGCTATCTCTTCCAGAAAGGCTAAGGAGACTCTCACACCACTCTTGGCTTTTTCAAAGCTTGTTCGGCAATCTGATATGACCTGTACTGTCGCTTCCTGCCGAACGACGGGCTTTAATGTAACCTCCGGTCCACTTCCCGTTCCGAGTGTGACCTCCGAAACCGAACTTCTAGCTCCCTGGTTCCGATCATGAGCTTGAATCATTGTGATTTCATGCTCATCCTCGGAACTCAGAGTTAGACCAGCTAGTCTTTCAGAGGCCCCAGATCGAGACGGTGAGTCAACGTCTTTTTTTATCTCTTACTGTCAGTTCCGTTAATAACTGACCCTCTTGCAGTAGAATATCACTGTGAATCCTCAGCCAATCGGAGTTTGGATTTGACACCGAACCTGCTGAGTTGTCAGGGATATTCTCCGCTTCGACTCCTAGAGTCTCATCATTTTTATTTTTATATAAACCTTCAATTTTGGTCCCACGAGTATGCGCGTTTGGGATTGGCAAAATCTTGTTTACAACCGACCCGTGCCCTGGCGTCGGAGGGGAGCTGTTAGCGACTAGTCCTCTTTTACCACTAACTAGCCATTCAGGTTATTGGCACTGCTACCAACCACGCTAACCTTACAAGTGGAGTCAGTTTTGGTCCGCGGGTTGTAATTCGAATTAAGGAGGGCACCTATTAACACTTGAGATCGCTTTGATCTAGTGTTTCTCTAGCCTTAACACATTCCAGTGTCACCAGCTTGTTACCCCTTTGCGACCATTCTATAAAAGTGTCACAAAGGCGTAGCAACCCGGCTATCCCGTCTTCTAATTACCACCTAGCTATGTAAATATGCTCATGACCATTTGTAGAATGTATCATGAACTTACTTACATCGCTCCAGCCTCCATCGCCACTAGGGACCATTTATATGAAAGAATGTATCCCAGCCGCGATGTTGGCTACCCCTATCCGCCACCTGGGGACGCGTCCGATAGAAGACTGACTAAACTCCGCACGGAAGTTTAGGATTATATTGGTTGAATTTCATCTCAATAGCGTTATTTACAAGAGTTTTATGGTTGATTGTTATGCTCGAAAGTAGACTTAATTCAGGAGCTATTATTGACTGACAGCTACAAAATCCAGTAGCTTAATTGCCGTATAACCGACACTAATATGATTTCTGGATTAAAATTTCTGATCCATATAAAAGATGGTTTGATATCGGATATTTATTAGACATTTTTGTGGGTTTATTTGTTTTTTGGAAATGGTTCTTATATGACAGCTATGACAAATTATGGGCCGATCTTCTTAAATTTTGGAACAGTTATTTTCGTGCATATGAGGATTTTTCACGTCGAATTTCTACATAATAACGGTATATTTAAGATATATATTAGAATTAACGTGTAAAATTTTGGATTAGTACCCTTATTTATAAGAGATTTATGAGTATTAAAGTGATTTTCGGAAGAGGGCTTTATATGGGGCATACGGTTAAAAATAGACCGAAATTCACAAAATTTTGTGGGATGATTTTTGTATATATTAAAATGATCTGTGCAAAGTTTTGAGTCGGCACCGATATTTATACAATATATATGGGGAAAAATGTGGTCCTTGTATGTGAGCTATGACCAGTTCTGGGCCGACTACCATAAAATTTAGTACAACAATTTATTTGCCTATAAAGAGTATTTATGTCAAATTTTAGCCGTTTAACGTTATTTATATCTCTTTTATACGTATTTAAGTGAATTTTCGAAGTGGACTTTATATGGGGTCTATGGTCAAACATCGACTGAACTAAAAACAAATTTCGTTTTGCGATTTCTTTTTGCATAAAACTTATTTTTGCTGAATTTTGTCTTGATATTCCAATTTTATAGGCATTTATTTATCATTATCGGCTTTTTCGGGAGTATATACAGTGGGGAGCAGAGGTGAGTACATGTTCTTATTTTCTGCATTTGCAGGTGCATAAAAACGGTAATAACAAAGCGATTTAAATTATTACTTTTTTATTTTGTTTATTAATTAGTGGATTACAATAATGATCTTAAAACAAAACAAAAAAATTACGTATTCAGGGAACAAACTAAATTAAATAAAATTAAATCTTATGTACTCAGTTTTGCACTTTCAGGAAACAAACAAAAACTTTTAAATTTTTAGTACTTAGTCCACAGCCCTTAATTTTTTAATACACTATTTATGCGATTGGGCATACTTTCAACCAACTTTTGGATAATTTCATGTGGAATTCTCTGCCACTCCAGCTCCACACGTCGCCACAACTCAGCGAAGTTCGACGGAACTGTTCGATACTGTCCCAACCGTCTTTTCACAATTTACCACAAATTTTCAATTGGATTGAGGTCGGGACTTTGCGGAGGCCACTGCATCAATAGAAATGTTTGCCCATTCAACCATTCCTTAACGATTTTCGAGGTGTGTTTTGGGTCTCCATCCTGTTGAAAAACAACTTCTTACTCAGGGTATGCGCTCAGATCTGCAAAATCGGGAAGTTGAATCTGCAATATTTTTAAGTAGTCTTCTTTTCTCATGATTTCATAAATTTTTTGTAATCTACCAACATGCCACAATGTAAAGTAACCCCAAACCATGATAATGCTTTACAATCTGTTTAACATGGTGTCGTTGTATACTCTCCCGCTGTCGACGCCAAAAATACTTTTTACCGTCAGATTGATATCGGTTAAACTTGGATTTATCTGACCATATTACGCGTTTCCAGTCATCAACAGTCCAATCTTTGTGTAGTCTGTCGAATTTTAAACGTGCTGAAACATTTTTATCTGACAGTGCTGGTTTAGGTTTTTTACAGCTGAGATGTATCCAATATTGTGTAGCGCTCTTCTTGCTGTACATCGGCTAACATTTTTATTTATTGCTCAGGAAGCTTCTTTCAGGACTAAAGACGTGTCTGCTCTCATTTTTCTCATTATAGGGCGTGCGTCTCCATCAGATAATAATCGTTGGCGACTGAAAACCTGTCTTTAGGAGCTACATTTCGCCGTTTTAACACTCTTAACAACTACTGATTGACTTATATTAAGCTCTTTTGCAATCATACGTGACGAGGAGTCATCCTTTGTTTTATTTATTATCAAATTTTTCACGGCTATCGATAGTTTCTTAATTTTTCAAAAAATATTAACTTTTACTTTTTTAAATTAAAAAAAACGACGTTTTTGGAACACGGAGTTATTCAATTATTATTTAAAACTAAAATTCATACTGACAAGATTAAAGATTGCAGTAACAAATTTAAAAACTTAATTTCAAATAACGGTAAATTAAAAAATGATTCAATAATTTGGGTGATAACAAGTGTGAGCAAAACTGAGTACATACAAGTTGTTTTGTAGTTATTTAAATTACAATCTTGTTTTATTGGGCTTTTATTTCTCTTACAGACCAACCTAAATTACGACGCAAAGCGCTGTCTGGCTGTCAAAATTTCTCATGTCCATACAAAATGTATGAGACCAACCCAAATAGCGCGACGCTAACGCTTTGCAATTGGAAAATCCAATTTTGACAGAGCGTAAAAAGTGAAGTTGGCTGCAAAACAAGTGTTATTGTTTTTTTTTTTTGTGGTATATACAAAAGTAAGTAATGACATTACAGCTACTTTTAGGCCAATTTCGCGATTTTATCTCTCTTCATTGTTTTTATTTTGTGGTTTTTAACAAATAAGATAAGTAAACATTACTGTTCTTTTCACAACGTTGGCGCTCTTATTAAGGTTGCTCATTACAGCGTAAAAGGCGTTAAATTACGTCGCGCTTAACGCTCGTATTTAGGGTGGACTGTTATTAAGAATTATCTAAAGAACTAAATAAGAATTAAAACAGAAAAAGAAATTGAAAAGTCGCTCCATTATTACCATTTTTATGATCTTTACAATGCAGAAAATACAAACATGTACTCACCTATGCTCCCCACTGTATATTTGTATGGGGGCTATGAAAAATCATGGACCGATTCTTACTATTTTCCGCACACTTTCTTCTTTTATCTGCAGTATATTTTAAAATATTGCAATAAAATGGACAAAAAATATAAAATTTTTGTGGAGGTTGTCACACATATTGGTCCATAACTCTGTTTGTCTTAAACCGATTTTGCTGATTTTCAATACCAAAGTTACCTGCAAAATAAGAAATATTTTTCTGGAAATTTCGTTTAGTTAAGTTGTATAGTTTGGACGTGAGCGTGTTTTACACAGACGGACAGACAGACAGACGGACATGGCTAAATCGACTTATAATTTCATAAGGATCAAGAATATATATACTTTGTTGGGTCTCAGATGAATATTAAAAAAGTTTCACACGAAATGACAAACGTAATATACCCTCATTCACCACTCTTGGTGGTGGAGGGTATAACAACGAATGTTTGTAATTTTCAGTCAGCTGTTTTTGACATAAAAGAAGTCAAAGCAAAAACAAATAACCATGTTGTTTTTGTATTGTTGTAATGTGGCTCCTACCAAATAATAAATATGCTTTGTTGTATGATCATTGATTTATTTTTTGATATGATTTATTATTAGTTATTCCTTTTTTAAGTTTTTTTTATTTTATTACAAATAAACGCCATACATCAAATTTATTTAAAAATTGTGTGGTTCAATTTGGGCGTTTTTAAATTATCTGTCCTAACCATTTAGTAACATATGAAATTTATTAATATGGATATCACAAATTTTATTTATTATAGCAAATTATCCTTATTATATTTTTCAGGCAATGTTCATTTTTAACAAAAACGATCAATGCTGAAAATGCGGGAGCCTCCGCTGCGATCATTACAGAATTTAATAGTGAATCAAATGAATTTGATTACTATATTGAAATGATACATGACGAAACAAATCGTGATGCTCAAATACCAGCAGGATACTTACTTGGCAGCAATGGCGTGGTTATACGGAATACCTTACGTCGACTAAAGAAAACGTTTGCACGCATTAACTTGCCGGTGAATTTAACATTTGTCCCACCTTCAAAAATAAATCATCCTCCTTGGTTAGGTTGGTAGAAAATTAGATGACAAAAATTGTTTAATAGTTAAGGCTTATAACCAAAGTGACTTCAAGTTTTCTTCATAAGTAAAGCAATTGTTTAAATTAATAAACGTAAATAAATGTGTAACTGTCTTACAAAAGAAGTACAAATAGTAAAAAACTAGAATTCTTTTCGATGTTTATGGTATTTCTGCAAAAATGTTTGTATGATTGTTCTAATATATAACATATTTAAAAATATATAAATATCTATCTGTTGGCGAAAAACTTTAAATATAATCTTTATATTTATTTCACACATTTACTATTTATCTTCTTTTAAATAACTAAGTTAATTTTCTTATTTCTAATTTCATGCCTATTAATTATTTATTATAATTATTATTTCTAAATTCAATGCTCATTAAAGCATACACAGTTATTATACCCTTCACCTTCATGAGAAGGGTATATATACGTTTGTCATTCCGTGTGTAATTTTCACAATAAAATTTTCCGACCCTATAAAGTATATATATTCTGGATCCTTATAGCGGAGTCGATTAAGCCATGTCCGTCTGTCTGTCTGTTGAAATCAGTTTTTTGAAGTCCCCAGATATATTCGGGATCCAAATCTTCAATAATTCTGTCAGAAATGCTTTCGAGAAGTTTGCTATTTAAAATCAGCAAAATCGGTTTAGGTCAACCAGAGTTATGGACCAATATGTGAGACAACCTCCATAAAAATTTGATGTTTTTTGTCCATTTTATTGCAATATTTTGAAATATATTGCAGATAATACCATGGAATTTTGTATACGTTGTTTGAAGAATCGGTCACTTCCAAAATTCATTTAAATACGTATAAAACAGATATAAATAATGTTAAACGGCTAAAATTTTACATAAATACTCTTTATAGGCAAATAAATTGTTGTACTAAATTTTATGGTGGTCGGCCCAGAACTGGTCATAGCTCCCATACAAGGACCACATCTGAAAAAGACATTTTTCCCTATATATGTTGTATAAATATCGGTACCGACTCAAAACTTTGCACAGATCATTTACATATATACAAAAATCATGAATTTCGGTCTATTTTTAACCGTATGCCCCATATAAAGCCCACTTCCGAAAAACACTTTAATACTCATAAATCGCTTATAAATAAGGGTACCAATCCAAAATTTTACACGGATTATTTACATACATGCCTAAATCTAAATGCTGGATTTTGAGAATATCGGTCCATATTTGACGATATCCCCACATAAGGTCCACTACCGAAATCCACGTTAATACTAATATATATCTTATATATACCGTTATTATGTTGAAATTTGACGTGAAATATCCTCATATGCATGAAAATAACTGTTCCAAAATTTAAGAAGATCGGCCCATAATTTGTCATAGCTGCCATATAAGAACCATTTCCAAAAAACAAATAAATTCGGGTCAAAAAATATTCTTTTCGGATTTAACCCATATTCGGTCCATATTTTATAATCATGATATATATCGTTGGAAAGGTATTTTTAATACCTTTTATTTAGTAAATTACAAATTATCAAGCACCCAGTAGTTCCGGAGATATAGGCCTATATATTTTCAACTTTACGCCCCCTCGAAAATAGGCGTGACCGCCAACAAATTTTTTTTTTGCTGGTATCTCCTCTAAAAGCCCTATTTGATTTTGTTTTTTTTTTTTTTTTTTTGCAAAATCACTAAAACCGAATTGTACCCCTTTTTTATACTCTGTTAAGTTACACTCAAGATTATTATGAACATCAGACAGACTCTGTAAGTTATGGTAAGAATTGGTAATTAAATCAATTAAAAATGGTTAAAATTAGATAAATCAAATACTAATAAAATTTACACTAATGGGTCGATTACGAATGGCAACCGAACCTCAGCTCGGATTTTCCTAATCATCTTCAACAAACTTAATATCATATTTTTCTGTAGATATGCCAAGAGCTTTTAAGCTATCTAAATAACACTGCTAAAGATTAACGCAAAAATAATAAAAGGCATTATAAATAGCAAAACCTCTTTTATACTCAGGCTCGTTGAGTACAAGAAGGTTTTTGCTTCCATTGGAACTAAATGACCAAAGAATGCAACTGAAGTGCAACGGACCCATAAGAGTGAATAGAAAACACAGAATAAGGATATGCTAGTCCTATAACCAGTGTAGTTTTTGTATTTCTTATTACGTTTAGGTGGAGGGTATTTAAGATTAGGCACAGCCGAATATAGCACTCTTACTTGTTTTATATTAAATAATTGTTGAACTTTACTTGCTTTTACTGCCTCGCTGTTAACAGAACAAATTATATTGTAATATATCAAACTTAGTCTTTAATAATTAAAATAACGGTTGAATAAATACCCTACATATGAAAATAAGGTATTTCATTCCGTTTAACCAAAAATTGAAGTAATTTTAACTTAAGAAAAGTTAAAATCTCGTACATTAAATGGTGCCGAAACCCGGGACTGGTGAATAATTGATTATAAATTGGAGTAACGACTCGGAATCTCATTGCTCTTGGAACTGTTTGCTTGAAAATTGAACTTGGATCCAGAACTGTGCTCTTTGTTAAGGATCAAAAGGATTTATATTTGAACTTAAAGCGTACTACTAGGTTATATAATTAGAGACAGCATAAAACTTATGGTTTAGCACAATCTGTTTTAGAAAAAATAGAATCAAACTTTTTGCAATTTAAAGAAGGGAATACATAATTCTGCGCCGTAGTCCGTGATAATAATATTAATACAGAAAATATTCTGTACTTCACAGAGGATGTTTATTATAAATATGTATCAAGACCAATTTTTTACCCTTAAAAGCCAATTGCTTGATTTCATAGAATCTTCTGGTTCTCATTCTCCTGGAATTCAGTCCAGTACGTTTTTTGGTCCCTCTCATTTTAGAAATGAAACATTTGCGCTTCAGGCTCGTTTACCGAAAATTGATTTACCAGTTTTTAATGGTGATTATTTAACTTGGATGTCTTATCAGGATATGTTCGTTTCGCTAGTGCATAATAATTCTGGCCTAACTGATGTTCAAAAATTTTGTTTTTTGAAAAATTCTTGTAAAGGATCTCATTTGGATATTGTGAACGAATATCCAGCAACGGATTCAAGCTACACTTTAGCGTGGACTGCTCTACAAAATAGATACCATAATAAGAGAAAAATTATTGATACTATTTTTACAAAATTATTTTCAATACCAGCTTCTGATGGCTCTTCAAAAGTTATTCAGACGATTTTAGATACAACCCGAACTAGTATTGCCCTACTGCGTGCTTTAAAAGTAGACACCGAAGGTGAACATGCTATGCTTATTTATATAACTATTAACAAGCTAGATATACAGACACGTAAGGAATGGGAGCAATCGCTTAATGACTCAACTCAGATCCCTCCAATTGAAGATTTATTTAAATTTTTGGAAGCAACCTTTCGAACACTAGAAACTATTTCTGATCAGACTGATTCAAATTCCAAGGTATCTTTTTCGAAACCCAAAAATCCACAACAACACAATAAAGGTAAAAACAATTTTCGACGTTATGTAAATGCTATTTCTACAAATACCGACTCCAACTGCCCCTGCTGCAATAAGCGTCACATTTTGTTCAAATGTTTTAAGTTTGCTGCTTTAACTTCTGATGAAAAAAGAGATTTTTTGAATGCAAAGCGAATATGCCGGAATTGCTTAACCCCTGGCCACTTTAGTAACAAATGCCACGTAGACTCTCGTTGTCAAGTCTGTCAATAAAACCACCATACCACTGTTCATAATGAGTATTTCACAAACCGCGCTTCTGAAACTCAACCTTCTGAAGCTGCTACACCTTCTCATACACCCTCGTCTTCTCAAGCGATTGAAAACGTTACCGCTCATGTCGTTGACAATAGTGAAACATTTAGTAGGAGAAAAAGGCCCCAAGTTCTTCTAGCTCTATTTCTATTTTCTCAAGAATTAAAATCGATTGTGAGGCTTTGGTTTTATCGAAATTTTATTTTTTTTTTAGCTTTTATTTATTTATTGAATCTTCATATCTTGAAATGACAATAAGTTTTCAAATCTTAATACTAAAAAGAAAATAATAAGCCCAGCCAGTGCTAGACAAAAATTTTTATGATACTAAGAAAATTTCACATCAATTGATCCAGTCATCTGTTTTGCGCTTGAGTTAAAGCAAGGGTATCCCTCCTTCTCAACCGAACATGGCCACTAAAGTTAAGGATGTCTCGTGCAAGTGGGTTTGGATGGTGTTCAAGTTTGCTGACGTACTTTCACGCATATTTTGTAAATTCGACTTTTACTAACGCCTAGATCTTTGTGGATTCGAGAATTTTTAACATACCATGGAGCTGCAGTAATTATACGTAGAATTTTTTTTGACCCCTTTGAATTTTTTAATGTTTGATGCTGAGGCATTACCCCATAATTGAATTCCATAACACCAGATTGGCTTTAGAATTGCATTGTACAACAAAAGTTTGCAATTCAACTTTAATGTAGAATTTCTGCCGCTTAGACAATTAAGTTGCACTGCTTTTAATCTCATCTGTTTAGTTCTAAAAGTGCCCTTATTTAAATTATATAGTCTGTAATATGAGAGAAGCAATAATACTGATAACTTCTCTCATTCACTTTTACTCTTTATTAAGTTATTTATTGTACACAAAAGAGCATAAGGTAAAAAAGAAGCAACCGATCAACATCAACAAAACCAACCCCGGCAATAAAACCAAAGGTGAACAACTTAAAATCCATTTTTTTGTTTTATTTGAAAACCCCCATTAATTCCCCCGTATATTTATCGGAACAAAATTTGTCTACTCACCCCCCTCATTTTCCCCCCTCAACATTTTGGTCCATTCGAACTGGATACAAAGGATCGGTGAATATTTAGACAAATTATATATATTTTCAGACAATTTACTCTAAAACCCCGTGGATACATCACACCCCTGAGAACCCGACATCCAAGGACTATATCGTCAATATCATCAGCTTTATCAGCATTGCCTAAAACAAAGTAAGTCATTTTTTTCATACTCTGTGATAAAATCATTAAACAAAAAAAAAAGTGCAAAAAGAATCTCAACGCAAAATATTTTATATTACAAAAACAAATCAATGTGAAAAAGTTCTAAGTGCATTTACAAAAACAAAAACTTGCCTTACAGTTAATATCTGTGAAACCAAAATTTCCCCCTACTAAAAGAAACAATATCCACATCGGATAAAAACATAAATTATAAAAGAGCTGTTAACAGCATTTTAGTACATGTAAGAGTGTTAAATTCTATTAAGCGATCTTACACCACAAGTTGTGCATGTAAATAAAATTCTGTAAAGGAACAACAGAAATCTTAAATATTTTACATAAACATATCAAATGCAAAACATAAAGCAACTAATAAAAAGAAAAACAAAACAGAGTTTGTATGTATATAACTTGTGTTAGTATATAACTTCTTTGGTGATTATAAACAAACCAAATCCCAGTGAACATTTTATTTTGAAATAATTTTGCAGCATAAATATTAACAAATTTAAATAAAATATTTTTAAATAAAATAAATAAAAGCGTGATTATAAACAAACCAAATCCCAGTGAACATTTTATTTTGAAATAATTTTGCAACATAAATATTAAGAAATTTAAATAAAATATTTTTAAATAAAATAACTATTCTAAATAAAATTAATTATAAGCAATTGGTGATTTTGGTTTGCGTTTTTATTTCATCGGTTTTGAGTTTTCCTTTGCTGATATTACCCTTTACCCTCTTTGAAAGTTCATTATGTCTCTTCTCGACGCCTTTATTCGCGCTTCTGATCGCGTAATAGAATTTCAAACATATTTTGAGAATCTTCCGGTAGAAATTCATTCCCTTCACACACTAGAGGTACACAAGGATGAGATTGTTCGTCTCTGGTCAGACTTTCGGGCATGCTACGATGACGTTTTAAATAAATTTAATAAATTAGAAGAGGATGTTGACGTCGAAATACTGAAAGGGAGATTTTATTCAACTTTCGAAGCTCATGTCAAGGTTTTGTCCAAATCAAACGAACTTTTAGATGGTCTGCGTCGACAAGCTAGGTCTAACACTGCCCCAAGCCCTCCTCCTGCTCCAATCGATGATACACCTAATATTTATCTGCCTCCCTGCGATACCGAAGTATTTCATGGCGACTACGAGTCATGGCCAACGTTTTTCGATATGTTTACTGCCTTATACCGCAATAGCAAGAGATTATCCCCAGTGGAAAAGATGTGCCATCTCATTAAGAAGACACAGGGAGAGGCACGCGAACTATTGAAGACATGTCCAATCACGAATGATGGCTTCGAAATGGCTTGGCAAAATATGGTCAATCGATATGAGAATAAGCGCATACTTGTCAACGCTCAACTGAAAAACTTGTTCAACATTACCCCTATTTATAAAGAAACCGGAGCCAACATTAGGCGTATTCAACGGACAATTAATGACTGTGTTACCAACCTATCGCTTCTGAAAATCGAAACTAAAAATTGGGATATAATTTTTATATATATTTGCTCCACATGTTTACCAGAAGTTACCCTCAATTTATGGGAACAGTCCCTTCCAAATAGTACAGAGTTGCCAACATGGGAACAAATGGATATTTTTCTAACGTCGAGATTTCAAACTCTAGAATATGTGGCTGATATTCGCACTACTTTTGTACATCCAGGCAGTTCAGCGAATAAATTCGCTCAATCAAAAAAACCACATAATCAAGATCAGAAGAAAATTAAGAGTTATCGCACTAGTGTTTCCAACGACAAACCCCAAACTTGTTCACTCTGTCCTGACATGCACCCCCTTCGACTTTGCCCTGCTTTTCTCAGTATGCCTGTCAAAGAACGTTTCGCAGTAGTCAAGAGACAAATGAGATGCACCAATTGTCTCGGAACATCCCACGAATTTAAGAAGTATAAGAGCCAATATCTGTGTCAATTATGTAAACAGAAGCATCATTCTTTGCTTCACCGTACAGATAATTCATCAGGTACAAACCCCTCTAATCCCCAACCTAGCAATAAAATTGCGGCTTCAAATCAGAATGTAACCCCCTCTAACTCTCGTATTAACGACCCCCCGCAATCAACGTTTTTAAACACCAACCCCTCGACTTCTGCTGAAGCTGCTATTCAAATGCGTCAAGCTTATTCATCGCAAATACAGTCCACCACGAATTCAACAGTATTACTTGGAACTGCTTTAGTATACATTTATTCAAATGATCTAAAGTATACTGTTCGTGCCTTAATTGATTCTGCTTCTGAAGCAACCTTTATTTCGAAAAAGCTTAAGAACAAGCTTGTATTAGAGACTCGATCGTCAAAAACGGAAATTCATGGCCTCAATGATGCCCTAACTGCCACTTCTACCCAATTGTGCCAACTTAGAACTGGTTCTCCCATAGATAACTTCTTTGAAACATATGCTGATGCCTTTGTTGTTAAGAAATTAACTGGACGGCTTCCATATTATTCTTTATCGGCTCCTAAAGAAAGGGAGTTTTCAGACTTGAAAATGGCTGATGTTTATGATAATCAATCTTCTGAAATAGAATTACTTCTTGGCGGAGATATATATCCGAAAATCTTACGAAACGGTATTCGATGGGATACTAATAAGTCTTTAGTGGAACAACAAACAGTGTTTGGCTGGATAATCACTGGAAAAATCTCGACCAACAGTCATATATCATTTGTTTCATCATTTTTTAACGAAGTTGCTCTGAATGACCACCTTAAAAAATTCTAGGAACTAGAAGAAGTTCCAACAAAGCCACGGCTTTCGGACGAAGATTTACACTGCGAGAATATTTTTCAATCTACAACATATCGTGATGAAAATGGCCGATTTGTAGGTTCGCTACCATTTCGCGGTGAATACCCTGATAATATGAATATTGGTCCCGCTCGTCATATTGCTCTTAGCGCGTTCTTACGAAACGAGTTCAGATTAATAAAGAATCCTCAATTAAAATTGGAATACGATCGAGTCATTGAAGAATATTCAACGCTGAATCAAATGGCTAGTGTTACACCCATTAATACAAACAGCGCGTAATATTTACCCCATCATGCAGTTCTGAACCCCGACAGTATTACAACAAAGCTACGTGTAGTATTTAACGCATCCAGCCCTTCGTTAAATGGAAATAGTTTAAATGATCTTCTCTACCCCGGTCGTATTCTACAAGCGGATCTTACTGTACTTATTTTGCGCTGGAGGCTCTTTAGATATGTTTTTAACTTCGATATTGAAAAGATGTATCGTCAAATCCTGGTCCATCCATCACATACCCCGAAATTCTCCCCAAGAACAACCTCAAGACTACGAGCTTAAGACAGTAACCTTTGGCGTAAACAGCGCCCCCTACCTGGCGATTAGAACCTTGCTCGAGTTAGCAAAACTTCATGAGCACTCTAACCCAGCAGCTACGGATATTCTCCGAAATTATATGTATGTGGACGACGTTTTAGGCGGCGCTCACACTCTGTCTTCAGCGGTATAAGCTCGAGTTTAACTTATTGCAGTTCTCAAGTCCGCCGGCTTCTGTCTCCGAAAATGGACATCAAATCACGAGTTTTTACTCAGAGGTATGTCACCTGATCACTTACTAAATACAGAGTTCCTGAAATTATCAGACTCCTGTACTACGAAAACTCTAGGGCTACGATGGAATGCCGGAGGTGACTATTTTTACTTTCGACTTAAAAATCACCCCGATCAGAGTCTAATCACAAAAAGATCAATATTATCAGAAATCGCCAAACTATTTGACCCCGCCGGTTGGCTTGCCCCAAAAATAATCGAAAATAATGGAAGGATGAAACAAATTGGGATGAGAACCTCAAAGAATCAACATTACTACAATGGCATGCATTCATAAAAGACTACGTCAATATCGAGAATATTAGAATTCCCCGATTCGTAGATTTTGATCTATCATATTCAATCCAGATACATGGTTTCTGTGATGCTTCGGAAAAGGCATATGCGGCAGCATTGTATTTACGAGCAGAAAACCAAGGTTCAATCTCTTCACATTTGTTAGTCGCTAAAACCAAAGTTGCCCCAGTTAAATTTGTTTCATTACCTCGAAAGGAAATTAATGGCAACCATGGTCGATTCTATCCAGTCTCAACTTAACTTTCAAAATCATAAGCTATTTCTGTGGACAGATTCAACAATAGTCTTGGCCTGGCTACAGAAACCCCCTAATAAATGGAAAACTTTTGTTGAAAATAGGGTTTCCTCCATTATTGAGAAGGTTGGGAGTCAATCTTGGTCTCATGTTGACTCTAAAAGTAATCCCGCCGATTTGGCGACTCGTGGACTCACAGTTTCTCAACTTATGAGGAGTAATTTATGGTGGCATGGCCCCTCGTGGCTCAAATCTCCCCCGAGTGAATGGCCCCAGAATACCTCTACCTTTTTTACTGAAGAAGAAGCCAAACCGATTCACGTTCACGTAACTCAGACACAAGATAACGATATTTTGAAATCATTTTCTGATTTTCCGAAGGCCATGCGCATTATATCCCACATATATCGTTTTTACTACAGATGTAACAAAAATCTTCGTCACAAACTGGTCACTTTCGACGATTTCACACGAGTTGAGCTAGATCATGCAAAGTCACGGATGGTAATTGCTTGTCAAAAGTTATACTTCGCCAATGAATACAACTTATTGTCTCAAGGTCTAAAAATACGCAAGACAAGTCATTTGCTAACGTTAAATCCGTTTCTAGATTCTACTGGCGTGATGCGAATAAACGGTCGACTGACTAACTCTCCGATGCTAAGCTATGAAGAACGAGTTCCCATTCTATTGCCATATCATGGATGTTACACCCGACTATTTCTCCTTTATCTACATAAATATTCTCTCCATGGTCAAAATGCTCTTTTATATCGTCTTATGCGGCTCTATTATTACGTTCCCCGTTTGAAGGTTTTAATCAAATCGCAGTGTCAAACATGTGTAATCGCAAAACGTCAAAAAAGTCAGCAAATTATGGCGGCCTTACCCCCAGAGAGGACTACACTTTCTCGGCCATTTGCAAATACAGGAGTTGACTTTGCAGGACCGTTCTCTATTAAATCCTATGTCGGTCGTGGTTGTAAAGTCACTAAAGGATATGTGTTGGTTTTTGTCTGCTTTGCAACAAAGGCTATTCACTTGGAAGCTACAAGTGAAATTTCAACACAGGCCTTTTTAGCGGCGTTTGCACGACGAGGTACGCCTACAGGACTATATTCTGGCAATGGTACTGCTTTTGTTGGCGCTGCGCATATATTGGATGCTGATAAAGCTCAATTTTTATCACTTATTCGACGAAAGCTTCTTCATCAACATAGTTTTGCTTCGCTGGAATGGCATTTTATCCCACCCGGTGCACCGCATATGGGTGGTCTCTGGGAAGCCGGTGTTAAAAGTTTTAAAATGCACCTCAAACGTATCTCTCATAGTCAAAGCTTCACCTTTGAAGAATTTTCCACTATGTTAACCCGTATAGAGGCTTGTTTAAATTCTAGACCCCTCATTCCGATGAGCGATAGCCCGACAGATCTGTGTGCACTTACCCCCGGTCATTTCCTTATTGGAAACTCATTGTTATCGCCACCAGAACCAGATCTGACTGATCACTCATTGAGTTGTGTAAATCGATGGCAAAAATTAAAAATATTACACCACCATTTTGCTCAGTGATGGAAAGAGAAATACCTTAAGGAGCTTCATAAGCGATTTAAGTGGAAATATCCCCAGCGTGATTACGCAATCGACGACAAGATAATTTACCCCCTAACCCATGGCGGCTTGGCCGCATTGAAAAAGTTATCCGTGGAACTGATAGTCGAGTTAGAGTCGCCGAAGTACGAACTGCCAATGGCATCGTAATTAGGCCTATAGTCAAATTAATCTTACTCCCCAACCCCGAACAGCACTAATATTATACTTTATATCTATTTACAGTCACCATCATGCCTCGACAACCCAGAAGCCTCTCTCCCTTAGAAAAACGAGAGTATAACAGCCATCAACGCCCTCGACAACCCAACTGCCGTTTATGTCGTCGGAACCATCCCTTGCGAAAGTGCCTCAAATTTAAAAAACTGAACGTCTCGGAGAAGTTAAAGGTGGTCAAACGTTTCCATTATTGCGAGAATTGCTTGGCGCATTCACACAATGTCAACCGATGTCACAATACCGACCGATGCCGTCAATGCAACAGCAAGCACCACACCCTATTGCACAGGCACAAACGTTTGCGTTCCACGAATCTCGAAGCAACTCCGCCAACACGTTCCAGCCTTCGAAGCGTGACGTTACTCCCAACCGTTATTTTAAAAATAGAGTTTGGCAAGGAATGGAGTAATGTTAGAGGATTGCTTAACCCATGCGAAGAAATAAGTTGTATTGCGAAATTCTTAGTCGAGCGATACAAATTAAGCACAGAAAAAAGTGGCTCTGATACGTTGTGCAAGATTACCATACGTCCCCGGCATGAGATGGAACCAACTGTGACGGTGACTGCTAAAGTTACAAGTGAGCTGCCCCGCAAACAACCCAAAGAGCAAATCGATGAAAGGGTTGCGCAGCTCTACACCAATCTGCGCCTAGCAGACCCCCTTTCTTATCGACATGACGACATTAACTTCATCCTCGGGGCTGATATTTATCCACGCCTCTTCAAATCCGCTATTCAACCGGAATCTGTTGGCATCCCTATGGCCCAAGATACTATTCTTGGCTGGGTCATAATCGGTAAACTGGGAGTATAGATGCTGATATACCATTGCTGCTACTATCGTAATTTTAAGTATTTCTAATTCTATCTACCAAACTCTATTTTTTAAATTTATGAATTTCATGTTGTTAACATTAACATATATTTATTGTCGTTAGAATTATTATGTTTCTAAACTTTAAAAATTTATGAATTGTTATTTGAATTTAAATGAATTTAAATCTTTACCCAACTTTTCGGTTTCCCTTTGTTGCAATATAGCAAGGGGGCCGGGATGTTTAGTTCTAAAAGTGCCCTTATTTAAATTATATAGTCTGTAATATAAGAGAAGCACTAATACTGATAACTTCTCTCATTCACTTTTACTTATTTGACTTTATTAAGTTATTTATTGTACACAAAAGAGTATAAGGTAAAAAAGAAGCAACCGATCAACATCAACAAAACCAACCCCGGCAATAAAACCAAAGGTGAACAACTTAAAATCCATTTTTTTGTTTTATTTGAAAACTCCCATTAATTCCCCCGTATATTTATCGGAACAAAATTTGTCTAAACACCCCCCTCAACACATCTGAGTAAGTTTTGCGTCGATATGAGACTTCCAAGTTAAACGACGATCGAGGTGGATTCCGAGGTATTTGACTTCATTGTGTTGCGGGATAATTTGATTATTTATTCTGATGAACGAGCAGGTATCTTTTTGCAATGTGAAAGTTATATGAATACATTTCTGTTCGTTAACCCTGATTTTCCAAAGCTCAAGCCAATTCTCTAGTTTATAAACATATTTCTGCAAATTCTGTGATGCTATTTGATGGTCCTTATGAACGCTAATAAAGGCTGTATCGTCTGCAAAAGTTGAAGTATGTATTATGGGGTCTGACGGCATATCGGATGCATAAATCAAATATAAACTTGGACCCAGTATGCTACCCTGGGGTACTCCTGCTTCAATTGGCTGAGTGGGGCTTAAAAATCGCCTTCTTTGATTGTAAATTTGCGACCATATAAATAACTTTTCATAAGTTTGTGGGTGTTAGCAGGCAGAGCTAATTTTATTTTATGCATTAAACCTTCATGCCAGACTTTGTCGAACGCTTGGGAAACATCAATGAAAAGCGCGGAACAGTATTTTTTTCTTTTCAAACGACCGTCTTATCATATTTACCAATCTGTGTGTTTGTTCGATGGTACTGTGTTTAGCTCTGAACCCGAATTGGTGATTTGGGATACATTGAGTGTCGTTCAGAATTGGAATCAACTCAGCCATTAACAATTTTTCAAACAGTTTTGAAATTGTCGGCAGTAGACTAATTGGCCTATATGAGTCTACTTTAGTGGGGTCCTTCCCTGACTTGGGAATCATGGTAATCATAGATACCTTCCAATCTGCAGGATAGTATTCTAGGCGTAAAAAGCATTGAAAATAAAGAGTATAATTCTTGTAGCTACACGAGGTAACTCCACAAGCATTTTGTTGCTGATTTTATCCATACCTGGAGCTTTTAATAGATTCAGAGTACCAATAGCGCTTTGAACATCATTAAAGCTAAGTCTTAGAGGTACAGGTGGTCTAATAGCGAGTGGAGGCAAATCAGATGCATTATTTGAGTTGTTTATAGTAAACACATTTCTGAAATGATTAACAAATAAAGTCCCCTTCTCGGAATCATTTCTAGCCCAGTCACCAGTCGGATTTCGCAGAGGAGGCTTTCCTCTAACTGGTCTTTTTAAACCTCGTGCCGCCTTCCATAACGAATAGTCAGATTGTGGGGTACTATCAAGACCCTCCAAGTAAGATTTAAGTGAAGCCATTCTTTGGGTTTCTAAGAAATTTCTTAGTATATCTCTGCATACCCGTAGCCTAGCTTTCAGCTCAGGAGACCTGTGAATTTGCCACTCTCTTCTAACTCTTCTTTTTTCTGACAGGAGATGATCGAGTTCAGCGAAATAAGTTCTGTTTGTCCCACTTCTGCACTCAACGTCATATGTGGAGGCGTGATGTGCAGCTCTTCGTATGTTCTCAGTAAACTTGCCAATCGGCCATTCCTTTGAAGGAAACGCATTGAAATAATAGTAGGAGAGTGATCTGAAGACAAGTCTAATGAAGGCTCCACTTGTATCGATTCTACAGGGATATTTTTCACTACTCCGAAGTAAATAACATCGGGAATCTTCCGTCGGCCAGTAGGTGGGATGCCCGCTTGAGAGTACATCTAATCCCATTTTGGCAATGGTGTTGAAGAGTTCACGACCCTTCGGGGTCACCAGACGTGAACCCCAAAAAGTGTGTTTGGCGTTAAAGTCACCAGCAACTAAAAATCTAGCTCCAAGGGAATTGAAGAAGCTGTAGTATTGGTGTTCTTTTATTGAAAATCGAGGCGGTGAATAAATTGATGATAAAACAAAATTGTATTGACAGAATTCGATACAAATGTTTGTTGCTTGTAGGTAATCCTCACATATGTTGTTCATTAAATAATGTTTTATTCTGTTCTTTATAAGAATTGCCGATCCTCCACATGCTCTTCCGCGGGGATCTTTAGTATCATACAACACGTAGCCATTAATTTTGAAGTACGCTGTCGCCGTCAAGTGAGTTTCAGCAATCATCATGACATCAATCTGCTTATCCATCAGGAAGTGCTCCAGTTCGTTTTTATGTTGGCGGAAAAAACAAATTTTTAAACAAATCATTTCTTTAAAATGGCTTGTAAAATAGTGGATTGCATTTTCAGCATTTCCTGCATCATGGATGTCATAGTGGTCGTAAAAGTGTTCATGGTTTGGACAAGTGTCTGCAATGTAGTCTCTAGAGTGTTAATATTAGGCTCGTAATATTGTGATTTAGGTGCCTGCTCCAAACCTGGCATATTAGATTTAACCACGTTAGCGTAAGAAACTTGTCTAGAACTAGGCGCGTTTACATGACTAGTGGACCGTAATAATTGAGGGAAATTGTCACTGGATGCCAAAATAGGCTGTTGACGATGATCAGGTAATACTGACGTCTTGTTGGTACTTATGCCTTTCAAATGAGTGTAAATTGGACAACCTCTATAATTTGCGGTATGATTACCTCCGCAGTTACTGCATCTTTTGATTTTTGAATCAGTTTTCGACTTATCACATTGAGCAGTTGCATGTAGCTCCCCACAGGCAACACAAACTGACGGCAATTTACAGTACGCCTTGGTGTGACCAAATTCTTGACAGTTGAGACACTGGACGGGTCCTTGACGCTTATGTGGTTCTTCCACGGTGATTCTACGATGCAGAAGGTACATCAGATTGTAGATGGGATGGGACTCGTTTTTCTTTAAGACAACATCTCCAGGTTCCAATTCTACCCTGAACATGGGCTGAGGAATCTTTTCACGGTTTCTAATATTCACTACGCTCTTGATTTTGAACCCTTTGTCCATTAAACCGGTCTTTATCTCCATAGGATCAACACATGGGTCTATACCCTTTAGAACGACTTGGAGTCCTTTTGCGCTTTTCAGCTGGTAGGTATAGAAATCCCTAGTCTCCCTCTCCAACTGGTTGGACAATTTTCGAAAATCATCTTCCCTATTCACTTGAATTTTGGTTTCGCTGATATTTCCATGTTTAATTGATGTTACGCTAAACATATTTTCACCTATTACCGAAACAATTCTTTGTACCAATTTACTGGAAGTGGGCTCTCTTAGATAAATTGGTGGGGGCTTAAACGTCTTCTTAGGAAGTTCTGGCTCATCCGTCTGGAGGAGAGCAAACCTATTTTAATCATTACTCACGGTCTTAGGAGCTTTTGCATTTGATGACACTTGAGCAGACTTCGAGCTCCTCTGTCGCTTGAGAACGGTGATGTACTTATCCATACCTACTTGTTTTTTGGGTTTCACTGCACTGTTTTCTCATCTGTTGAAATCACTATATTGGGGGAACAGGAACGACGCCGTTCTACGGCTCTTGTAGTGAGAAAATTCTCCAGAGATTTTTTTATGGATTCTTCCTCAGAGATCCATTTAGTTTTTCTAGACGAGCTAAGCTCTTTCTCAGAATTACATCTGAGAGGAACACTCATACAGTTTTTATACGATTTTTAATGTTTTTTTTTTTTTTTTTATATATAAATTTTAACCTATTACGATTTTTTTTTTTTTACTTTTTGTTTAATTTCAACTTTTTACACTTTTTCACCCATTACGATTTTTTCACCGAAAATTCAGCCGCACTACAAAAACACGTCCGAACAGTTCGATGAGTCGATACTGAATCCACGTGATTTAAATATAAATGGGTTCTATTTGCCTCATCATGGTGTGTTAAGACATAGTAGTTCTACTACTAAATTGTGGGTTGTTTTCGATGGTAGCTGTAAGAGGTCTGCTCAATCTTCGTTGAATGAGGAACTAGCAAAATGATTTACCAACAATTATAAATCGGTGGAGACGATTTAAAATTGGGTTTCGAGCTGATTTGGAAAAAATGTTTAGACAAATACTTGTAGTACAAAGCTTTCAACAAATTTTGTGGAGAAATAGTGGCTCTGGATGAAAAGAAAAAATATCCATTGGCCTGTAGCGTGGTCAATTCAGATACTTATGTCGATGACGTAATTTCTGGAGCTGATAGTTTATCAGAAGCTTACCATTTGTATACTCAATTATGCAGTTTGCTTAATGAAGGCAAGTTTAATTTGCACAAATGGACAACAAACTCAAAAGAATTGCTAGAATTGATTCCTGTGGACTACAGAGAAAATTCTGATATATTTGAACTAAATCAACCTAATACGGTGAAAGCTCTTGGGCTCGAGTGGAACACCGTAGACGACTGTTTTTCATTTAAGATTAATTTCGAAAAAACATCGATAGTTACAAAGATATACTTTTGATTACAATGGTTATATTTCTTTAATAAATTTTTATGTATGGTTTTAGTTTTTTCTTTTACTTTTAAGGTTACATTTACATCATCCATGCCAATGATTTCGAATTGCACAAGAACAAAATCTCCTATATTTAGATCTATTTTATTCGTTCTTTGTAATCTCTATAATTTTTCTAGCATTTTCTTATGAAATCTTCAATCTTGCTTTTATTTCATTCGCGTAATTATCTAAATTGTACAATCTGCTCACCCGGTAAGATTGGTAATTTACCAAAAATTAATTAAAATGGAGAATAATTGGTATCGATATGAGGTGTTATGTTATAAGCAAAGGAATAATAAGGTATCCAATCATTCCAGTTGTCATTGTTTACGAATGTTAAAAAGTCTTCGTTTAAAACTCTATGATTCCTTTCTATGGTACCCAGAGTCTTATGATGGTAAGGTGTAGACAATTTCTGTTCTATTTTTAGCAGATTCCAAATTTCATTCATTAGTTCATTAACAAATTCTGTACCTCTATCAGACTTTAGAGTTTTGAAAATGCCATATCATCAGGTTTTCTGTTAAGCACTTTGCTACCGATTTAGCTTTCTTTATTTCCATTGGTGCTGCTATTACATATTTTGTTAGTTCACACTGCATTGTTAGAATATATCGAAAATTACCTGAAGGACATAAAGGTCCGATAGTGTCGATAACTACAGTGTTGAAACTATTTTGTGGTTTATCTGTCATACATAATGGTTCTTTAGTGTGTCTTATTTGTTTGTTCCTCTGACAAAGATCACACATTGATACATATCTCTTTACCATTCTATTCATATTTTTCCATGTATATTTCTGTTTTAATTTCAGTAATGTTTTTCTGATGCCAAAATGTCCTGCGCATGGTGTGTTGTGATACAAATACAGTTATCTCATTTGTTGTTTTGTAGTGATGAGTAAAGGCGCTAAGTCCAATTTATCACATCTTTGTGTAATATATCACTTCTTCCAATGTTGACATATCAACTGTGTCGCGCGGAATTGTCTGAGAGTCCAACACCAAATGGTGAAATTAATTTCAAACTTAGATTTCCTGATGAATGGAAAAATCTCCACCAAAAAATAAATGAAAATGTAGTCGCACTATAGTGGTCGGATTTACACCAACTTCATCAACAAAGAAGAAAAATAAAGACTAAAAAGTTCGAAGACTTAAAATATCTAAAATCGTTTGCATAGCAAAAAAAAAAAACTTAAAACCCTTTTTCTTTAAAAAAAATATATTTTCATATTTAACAAAAACAAACAATTTTTATAATTAAACCTAAAAATGGAAGTGATGAGCTCGGGGGAACCTCCGGACAGGGGGTTTTCCCAAAATAATCAACTATTTACAATAGATAAAAAGAAAAAATTAACTATTTTCTCCGACGGTCCCAAATATTTAATAATGAGTAGAATCAATAAAAGCAGTGAAATACAAAAAGAAAACAACAACACAAAAAGAAAAAAAAAATTGAAAATATGACAAATATTTCCCCATTTCTTATTAAAAAAGTAATTGATGGTACATGCGGTAGTGAAGTCGAAATGTGCAAAAAAATTCGTGATGGTAATATATTGATAAAAAACCAAAAACAACTTACAAGCTGCCAAATTTATTACATTCACCCCTATTCTAAGTTTCGATTACGTCTTCGCATTCAGTTACGCTACGATCGAAAATTGGTATTCCAAACAAAACTGAATCGAAAGAACAAGAAGAAGACAACAATGTTTACAAAACCAATTTGTTACTATGAAATGTGGAATAGAAACAAAGAAATAAGCAAGTTTGTTACTATTTTAATAAACAAAAGTCACAACAAACAATAAAAATAGGAAAATAAAAAAATGTGTGCGATGAATAAGGAGAAATAATAAAAATAAAATAATACAAAAGATTTGTGAATTAATAATAATAAAAAGATAATCATTTTTGTTTGCAAAATATTTAAGTGCTAAGAATCCTGTCAAGCCGGAGGTGGTATTTTTAATTTTTGTATTTGAAGGAGAAATGGAATCCATAGCAGTGGCTTTATTGGTGGAAGAGGAGAACAACGTGACTCAGAACATGAAAAGCTTGAAAAGAAAATACCTGAACTTCCTCCTTGGATCGTTTATGGTAGCCGCAAGCAATATCCTGTTTTGTTGACATTAAACTTGCCAGCTTGCTCTGATGTCGTTTGTTGCATATTTTATACTTTAGAAGCCTATGACAAATTAGTAATTCTATTGTAACGACATGATCATACTTGGAATGCTTGCAAGGCTCAGCTCGCCGGAATAGGGAGGGTTTTTTGATCATTCATAACGTTACTTGCAACAAAAGAGAAAATTAAATAAATTCATTCCAAGATTTCTATGTATTTTGTGCTAAATAGGAATATACAATCATATATGCTATATTATGGGCAATTTAGTGATTGCTGTCAGTATCACATTGAACACTATTAAAATAAGAACCCACCCATCTATCGCTCAGATACACCAGTGTTCAAATAACGTATTGCTTTGTATCTTCCCATAAATAAGTTAAGATATTTAACTTACTATCCGATTATTTAACATTACCGTCAACATTCCCCAAATGCTTCTCTTACACAAACTTGTTCATTCTTACAATTCTACTTTATTCAATACTATCTTATGTATGTTCCCGAAATTCATTATTAAATTTGTTATAATTACTTGAATTAAACAAAATATTAGAAAATACAAAATGATTAAAAAGGCTTACTTTCCTAAATGATAAGTTTTGTTTTAATTAATTAAACTAATATATATGCATATATATAGATATACATATGTATGTATAAAAAAATTGCATGGTTTAATAAATTATTGTATATCAAAACTTACGATTTTACCCAATTTTTAAATTTATTTTTTTAGTTGTCATCGACGATTTGAGCTCAAATACATCATCCACTTTATGTATAATCTGTAATTCAGAGTTTGATTAATATATTTTGCAGAGAGAGAAAATAATATACAATAATTTATACATGCTAACTTAAATCTATCTCTACTATTTTCTTTTACAAATTAATTTAAAAAAAATTTTATTCAAAATATTTAAGTTAAATTTACAATTTAAACTTGTACCAGAATTTTACAATATGTTGTAAAAAAAATTACATGTAACTAATACAATTGTTGACTAATTCATTATGTTTGTAAAATTCTAGTATCACAAAAAAAATATAAGAAGTTTAAGAGAAGCTAAGATAAAGAGAGAGTTAGAGATAAAATTTCCTTTTTGTTATTGAGGTTAATTTTTACATACTGTTAAATATAAATATTTCATTTAATGTTATGTTAGTAATGATGGTACTTAGTGTTTAATTTCCAATATCATTATTGATGACGTCACAGGTTTATTTGGATTTCACGTTGTTGTCTCATCTACAGTGTGACACTTCGGAAAATGAACAAGCAGCAAAATAATTTGTGGGTTGGTTTTTGTTGAGTTATTAAAATGTTTGTGATATTAAATTTGATGAAGATATTCACTAGGTTGGTGGCATGATCTTAAATTATTGTACTCAACACTGCAGCCAAAAATGTGGTGTTCATTGAAACAGTTAAGTGGCATTTCCATTTAAGAAATTGAGGTTATAATTTTAAATCATTCATTTCGTTATTGTGGACATCAACAGGCTATTAGGGCAATTATTGTTGAATTATACTTCTTCAAATTTCACTTCAATTATTCATGCCAATTTATTGAATTATTTAATTGATTTTAGCACAATATTGATTTTTTTTTTTATGTTAGGTTATATGCAACCACAATGGAATTTACCAAGTTAATTTTAATTTTTATATTCTTAAGTGATCTTAACAGTATCAAAGTCTGAGCAGAAAAAAAGAAAGATCAAAATACACATCATTACATTTTAGCTTCATTCTACTAGTCACTCTCTATACGTATGAAAAAAAAAGTAATGAAACGAAATTGAATGAAACATACGTGTGAGGCTGTAATTATTTTACAGTAGCGGCAATAAAATGTTTCTGTAATACCATAATTTTTATTTCAATGTTTGCTGACATAAATATTTAGAAAATATTAGTATTTATTCATAAAATTGAATTCGATGCTAGTTAAATGCTCATTTATGTAAAGTAGCATGCAATATTTATGCTTCCAGTATAAAATATTTGGAAGATTGGAAATTTAGTACTATTTTATATATAAAAAAATAACACAATTTACAGAGAGCAATTCTTGTATATAAACGACTATAAATATGTCTTCTAATTATAAGTTCACATTTAATAAGACCATTTATTTAAAGATTACATATTTAATAATTTCCATAACCAGAAATGTAGTTAATTTTCAATTTGTGAAAATTTAATTTTTTTTTTTTTTATATTATGATAAGGTAGTTTTGTCATGAAATATTTTAAGTAAATCTTTTGAAATTATGTAAACATTCGATTTCAGTTAAATTGAAAATTTGTTGTTTTTGTTTTGATTAAGAAAATCTGCAACACGTTGTTTTTGACCTGGAAAAATAAATAAATGGGCTTCCTGTTTGTAGTGACAGTAATTCAAAACTCCTTCGTTCTACCATTACACATTTGTTTAACCATGTTCTTTGTTGCTGCATATCACCTCTTGATTGGCCGCACAACAAAAATTTATATAAATCACTTTTTAAACATTTTATACTTACATTTTTATTTATTTATTCACTTATTTGTAATATTAATAGTAATAAAAAACTACCTGAAATTTTAATTAAATTAAACACTTTTTAAGTTTATAAAAAGAGCAATCGAAAAACTTCCGTTGCTAAAATATAAGCGTAGAAAAACGTAACTACGATCGTAATTCAGAATACCATAATTGAAAGAAACGTAGCGGAATCGAAACTCTGAATACCAAATTTGTCAAACGGAGAAAATTTCGATTCGAATCGAAAGTCAGAATAGGGGTGATTGACTTCGCTCTCACCTTCAATACAAGTCAGTGCTGCCAGAATTTTTTTAGAGCTTATCTCCAATTTTTGATTTGTCATCCCCAAAAATCCACAAACTGATTTTTTTTTGATTAACATTTTTTTTTGCAAAATTTTTATTATTATTTTTTAATAAATAAAAATTAATTTTTATCGATATTTACTTATACAAGGTGGCGCAAAAGTAAACTTCCGATGTTTTTTGGCTGTAATTAAAAAAAAAATTAAAAACTTTAATTCTTCTTGTGGATTATTTTTATTTGGTCTTTTAATTTTTTTTACATCAAGTCGAGAATATGATGTCATGTAAATGGCCGCCGCCACAGTTGATTGTCATTTTAGCCCTTTTTATGGCATTTTCCATCACTTTGGCCAAAACTTCCGGCGATAGGTCCTCACATTCTTGACGGATATTGTCTTTAAGAGCTGCATGAGTATGAGGCTTGTTGACATAAACCCGCGACTTCAAAAAGCCCCACAAAAAGAAGTCTGGAGCGGTCACATCAGGCGATCTTGCTGGCCAGTGAAAATCGCCAAAACGGAAGATTAGGCGCTCGGGAAATGCATCCTTCAGCATATCGGTTGTGGCACGTGCAGTGTGTGCCGTTGCACCGCACAGTGTTTTTTTTTTTTTTGCAAAAAGTTATTTTTTACAGTTATTTTTTAGAAATCTAATGATGCAATTCTGTAGAGAAATGTTTCATTATTAGAAAACCATATAAATAAAAGTGTGGTGAAGTTATCTAAATATTATACAACGAAAACTGATGAAAATTTTACTACATTTCAGTTGTTTATACAATAAATATGGTTCAACTACCAATAGGTTTAGAGCATTTTTATTAAAATATAGTATTTTAAATTTAATAGGAAAGAAAAAATATTTAAATTACATATATAGTTTAAGAGATCTGAGCAAATCAAAATGACTCAAAAAAATTTAGCATTTTCAGTTTTCATTAGAAAAGAAATAAGATAGCTCGGTCTACCTCCGTGTTAGTACTACTTCTAAATGAAAGTTTGGAATATTTTCTTTCATTTTAGGTAAAAAAATTCTGCGACTTTTTGCGATCGCTGAACAAACATAAATTTTGTGATAAAACTCACGTATTTTTTATGAATATTTACAATAAATTGCAATGCATATTTAAAATAAAAGGTTTTGTATACTTTTAGGCTTTTACTTTTACTTTTTAATAATTGATTGACAGCAATATCGAAAAAGTGCATAACAAAAAAAGAAAAACAAAACCATATGATTAATTAAACCGTTATTTAAAATAATAATATTTGCAAAAAAAGTCTCAGAAAATTATTAAACGTAACTAATTTTTAAAATGAATTCATTTTGTGTTTCATATAGTGAATTGTGCAAGGAACTTATAAATTGCAATAGTTGAATTTATTAACTGTGTTGAGCCATATTAATAATTAAAAATAAAACTTGAATTTTTAATAACCCTAATAATATCAGAAACTGAATTTAATAATACGTGTAAACTCTAATTAATGTAATATATAAAAAATATGTAAAAATAATAACTGTCTTTCGAAAACTAGTAAATAGAAATACAAAAAAATTATCATTTATATACATACATACATACATAAGTCTAAATAAAGAATTACTTGCAAAGTGAATTCGGAAGCAAAAACTTGTGTTTTATCTTGTGATGAATTTTAAGTGCCCAAAATAATAAATAATAAACAATTCTAAAAAACTTCGTTAATTATCTTAAAATCTATTAAGATTAAACATTTTGGCGCCCGAGCAGGGACTTAAAAATTTCTAAAAAATTAAAACAAACAATTCTTTTAAATAAAATATTTTTAAAAGTGAGCCTGCTTTGATAATTTATTTCAAAGAGCTTAATAAGTTCGTTTTAATAAAAAACATTTGAAAAAAGTAAAGTGTTGTGTTAGTAAACATTTTTATTAAATAAAAAACAAACACAATAACAAATTCAAAACAATTAACAAAAACATAAACAACTCCTAGATGCCTCGTCGTTGCCGCTGTATAGTTTGTGGAGCAGAGAAAAACCAGGGGAGTAACTCAGAATCTGAAACAGAGGTAAAAAAGTGTAAAAAATATTTGTGTTAACTTAAATTTGTAAATTAATCAAATTTAAAGATTTTTGTAATTTATTCAAAAATTTTCTTTTTCACTGTGCAAGTCGAACACAATCAATATTTTTTACACTTTATTGTGAAACAATTTATTTGTTTAATAATAAAATTATTAAAAACCACCCTTAAAGTGAAACAATCGCGAGTGTTAACATTTAATAATAAACATATTTATACACACACGCACTTGTATAATTAGGTCTCTTTTATTACTGAGAGACAGAGAATAAATTTATTCTTTTTACCGTCGGCATTTTATATAGCAAACAATTATTTATACTTTATAAAATTGCTTATATTTTTTACACAATAATTGAACGAAAATATTCGCGTGTTAATTTTTATTTTAAAAAATAATTAATTAATGCTAAATTTCTTTGGTTTCTTTTATCTACATTCGTTTGTCTAATTTCAAGATCACGGTTTCATTCCATACGTTCCTATCAGAGACCTGCAACGAGTACTAAACTTTCGGGTATACTTAATCATGCACATTGATTTTTATGATTTAATCGTTTTTGTTCAAATGCACAAAACGCTCGTTTACGCAACCGTTCGTTTCAAACATTCAGTTTTATTCACTGGTTGTTTTTTTGCGAACATGAATATTCTGACTGTGTCGTTAAATGTATGAAGCTCGTTTTACATCAAAGCCAACGTGTTGTTAGCCGAACATGTGTTTTATTCATTTGTTGTTTTGTGCGAACATGAATGTTCGACTGTGTCGTTAAATGTATGAAGCAGCTCATTTTACATTTTTTCTTTAATTTTTTTTGCTGTGGAAAGATATATTTGACAAACTGTACATATTACAAATTTTATCATTGCTTTGTCAAATAAGTTTTCTTTTCGACGAAATAATGTTAAATAGGTAGTAAATGCACATTTTTTATGTTTTCATATTTTTCTGCCAGCCGCTTTTTACTTATAAGTGGCTCGTGTGTTTTTAGTTCAATTCCAATCAGATCATGCACAACAAAGCCGACATGCAAAAAACAAACTGTGTATAAACAAGAATTTTTGTTTTCAAACATTGCAGTTCGAACCAAGTGTTGGAAATGATTTATACTCGTTGCTGAATTTTCTGTGTGTGCATAAAAAGTGAATAAGCCTAAAATTGAATCATACTTTTTTGTATTGTTCTTAAAATTCAACGTTAGTGAATAAGTCGGCTCGTTCATACTTGTTGCAGGTCTCTGGTTCCTATACCATTTAATAGTAATATCAGCTGTACAGTGTGAAGCATTCACATTAGCATCGAAAAGTCAAATCAATACAAGATTCAAAAAATAACTTGTTTGTTGTGTTCACACTAACATCGAAAATTTTATTTTCGTACAACCATAAAATATTAATTAATTAGTGCGCTCACACTAGTAACAATTAATCTTGATAACTAGTTCTTGAATTTGATAATAAAAAAAAAAGATTCTTGGTAAAATAAAATTTATTTATTTTAACCAAAGGTTGTTTTTAAGTGGAAAAAGTTAATTTAATAGTTGAACGTTGTGATCGAAATTTTATATAAAAAGATAAAATATTTCTACGAATTAGAAATAAGAATCCGAATATTTTCATTAGCTGGCGAGAGAATTATTATATCAATTTTACTAAGTTAACGTAAAATTGATTTTCGCTAAAAATAGTAAACCAACAAGTTATTTGGTATTTTGAAAATTTAAATTCTAACTCATAAAGATTATAGAATATAAATAATGCCTAGCAAAAAACATCAAGAATCTCCCTCCACTGCGGAAACTTTGGAGAAAGTACTGGCAAAAAAGGCAAAAGTCGTACAGAATATTACGCGAATTCGTCAATCCATTCGTGAAAAGACGATTTCTTTTAATCCCATCGAGTTAGAATGTCGATTAGACATTCTAAAAAATTATATTGAGCTACAGTTAGATGTGGATAATTTGGATCCCGCCAATGATGATAGATCTGAGCTTGAAGACATTTGTGTGACTACTAAATCATTGTTTTTGAGTATTTTGTCTAAAAATAGAAAGTCAAGTGTGCCTGAAACTTCTTTTAGTGTACAGGCACATCATTCTAGACTCCCAAATATGAAGCTCCCTAAATTTAGCGGAAAATACTCCGATTATAAAAATTTTATGAGCCTATTTGAGAACTTAGTCCACAGTGATCCGACGTTGACAGACATAGAAAAATTTAATCATTTAATATCATGCTTGTCCGAAGAAGCTTTAGGTACAGTCAAAGCTTTTCAGATTTCAGAAGAAAATTATCCCAAAGCATTGGCCAGTTTAAAAAAAGAATATGACAATGAATGTCTGATATTTTTTGATAATATATCAAAACTTTTTGATCTACCAGAGATCACGAAACTTTCGGCATCCGCTTTGAGAAGTATGATTGATACAGTTTCGGCAATATATGATTCACTTTTATAGATTGGTGATGATAAGAAAATTACAAATGCAATTTTAATTCATTTAGTGATGTCAAAAGTAGATCCAGTGACTAAGACAAAGTGGGAAGAACAGTTGAATTTCGAAAGGCTGCCATGCTATGTGAAACCGCCTTGAACAAACGATATCAGCATATTGCTGCTGATGAATCTTCAAGTTCAAGACCGAGGTTTAATAAAAATAAAACTGAAAATTTTACGAAGAAAAATAATAAAACATCACTAAATTGTACTAAATCTAAACAATCTACTGAAAAATGTTTATTTTGTAAATCCAAGCAACATATTTACAACTTGCCCTTCTTTTTCTGCTGAGCCTGTAAACCAACGATTTGATTTTATAAAATCATTGCCAGCTTGCATAAATTGTTTAAAAAGCGGACATACAGTAGCTAGATGTACAGCATCTAAATGTAGAATTTGTAGTAGTTCCCATAATGCATTGCTACACAGATACAATACAAGTGCAAATTCTAATAATAACAATAATAATTCTTCAAATAACAATTTTGAACAACCGTCAACTTCTCACGCATCGGTAAATTATTCATCTTTTTTTTTTTTTTTTTTTTTTTTTGCATATTCTTTTTTATTGTATCTTCATTTTAAATGAACTAACAATAGGTATTCAAATCCTAAAACTAAAGTTAATTAAGATAAGTCCAGCCAATGCTAGACAAAATCTAGTTTTCAAATTCGATAGGATATAATGAGCAACTTGTATTTATTCATCTGAGAGCGGTGGTGTCCCTCCTTCTCAAACGGCTATGACCGGGATGTTGTAATATGTCTCGAGCGAGGGGATTTGGATGAGATTCCAGCTTACCCAAATAAAGGGCCACGTGTTTAGTTATTTCCCATTTGACAAGTGGAACATCAAGATCGTTGTGTATGTTGTTGTTTTTAATATACCAAGGAGCGGTAGTTATCATTCGTAGAATTTTGTTTTGACGGCGTTGAATTTTCTCAATATTGGAGTTGGAGGCAGTGCCCCATAACTGGATACCATAGCACCAAATTGGCTTTAAGATTGAGTTGTAGAGTAGAAGCTTACAATCGAGCCGAAGGACGGAGTTTCTGCCGATGAGCCAATGAATTTGGGCTGCTTTCAGTTTCATTTGAGTCAGCTTAGCATCTATATGTGGTTTCCATGTGAGGCGACGGTCTAGATGAATACCAAGATATTTCACGTGTGAGTTTTGAGGCACTATATGGTCATTAATACGAATAGGGGGACATGATTCCCTACGTAGAGTAAATGTTACGTGGGTGCATTTCTGTTCATTTATTTTTATTCCCCATTGTCTTGCCCATTTCTCTACTTGCGTTACGTGGTGCTGTAATTGAATCGAGGCATCTTTTGGATCTTTGTGAGTACTGAAAAATGCCGTATCATCAGCAAATGTTGACGTGTGAATTTCATTGCTTGTTGGCATGTCTGCTGTGTACAGCAAGTATAGAATTGGTCCTAAGATACTACCTTGAGGGACGCCAGCACCTATAGGTTGAGGACGGCTTAAATAATCACCTTCTTTAATCATAAACTGACGGTCGATTAAGTATTTCCATAGTAGGTGTTGAAGATTCACCGGCAAGTTGTGCTTTAATTTAGATATCAGGCCTTCATGCCATACTTTGTCGAAAGGTTGAGAGACGTCAATAAAGAGTGCCGAACAGTATCTCTTTTCCTCAAAGGTTTTTCTTATGACTTGTACCAATCTATGTGTTTGTTCTATTGTACTGTGTTGACGTCTGAAGCCAAACTGGTGATTGGGAATGCAGTTGTTTTCATTCAAAATCGGAGTCAGCTTGGTTATAAGCAATTTCTCGAATAATTTGGACATAGTTGGTAATAGACTTTTTGGCCTATACGACTCAACTTTGCAAGGATCATCTTTACTAAAGCGATTTTCCAAACCGGAGGGTAGTACTCAAGCCGTAAGATGGCATTAAAAATAAAGAGGATTAATCTTTTTGCAATGCGAGGCAGCTCAAAAATCATTTTATTGCTGATTTTATCAAACCCAGGTGCTTTTTTAACATTTAAATTATCAATAGCCTCAACAACCTCCAGATATTGAAATCTTATTTGTACAGGTGGTCTGGCAACAACAGGCGGTAGTTGGCTAATGTCAGTATCCATATTGGGAGTGAATACATTTTTTAAATGACTTACGAAAAGGTTGCCTTTTTCTTCGTTATTTCGAGCCCAAGATCCGTTCAAAGTACGCAGTGGAGGTTTTGCGATTACGGGTTTTCTTAGATTTCGGACTGCACGCCATAATGAATAATTTGACTGGGAAGTTGCGTCTAGACCTTCCAGATGTTGTTTGAGAGACTCTGCTTTTTGCGCTTCTAGCAAGATCCTAAGATTTTTGGCACATTCTCTCAACCTAGTTTTAAGTTGGGGCGATCTGTGTTGTTGCCACTCTCTTCGGATTCTCCTTTTTTCAGACAATAGTCTGCAGAAAAAACTCTGTTGTACCTATTCGGGCGGTAAGTGGAAGAAGCATGTTCTGCGGCTTTCTCGACATGTTCATTAAGACTTTTTATACAGGCATCGATGTCTTCAGCAGTTTTTAACGGGGGGAGTTTCTCTGTGCAGTGAGTGCTGATGTATTTTTTGTATTTTAACCAATTCAGACGTTTGACAAGAAGTAAGGCATCAGTTACGATTTGCTGAGGACTTCTGATGGTGATTACAGTGGGTGAGTGATCTGAAGAAAGATCCAGTGAAGCCTCGACTTCAATGAGTTCCGGGGATACCCCTTTCGCCACGTCGAAATCGATAACGTCAGGAATTTTTTGCTGGTCAGTTGGCCAATAAGTTGGTTGACCAGTTGAAATCACATTCAGTCCCATTTCAGACAGGGAGTCGTACAGGATACGACCTTTAGGGCTAACGAGTCGTGAGCCCCAGAATGTATGCTTAGCATTGTAGTCGCCAGCCGCTATGAAACGGCTACCTAATGATTTGTAAAAATCTCTATACTGATCTTTTGTTATTGAAAATCTGGGCGGACAGTAAACTGACGAAATCACGAGGTTTTGACAAAAGTTCTCAATACAGATGTTTGTTGCTTGAAGATAACACTCTGAAAGACCACCCAATGAATGGTGTTTGATTCGCGATTTGACCAATATTGCCGAGCCACCACATGATCTCTCTCTGGGGTCCTTGGTGTCGTAGAATGTATAACCACTTATTTTAAAAATGCTTCTCGACTTCATATGAGTCTCGGAAATCAGCATTACATCAATTTTCTTATTAAAAAGAAAATATTCAAGTTCATTTTTGTGTTGGCGTATGCCGTTTGCGTTCCAGAAACATATTTTGAGACAGTTCATGGTCTATTAAGTATGGCCTGCAGTAGCGTGGACTGCATTTTTTGCATCTCCTGCATCATACTTGTCATGAAATGGTTCATGGATTGCACCAGATTCTCCATTATAACTTCAAGACGGCTAAAATTGTAGCTGTTTGTATCATTTATTGGTGATTCATTTTGCAGTGTTGGTTGGTTAGATCTTAGCACGTTGGCATATGAAAATTGGCTAGTGGATGCTTGTGCTACGGGGGGAATAATTGTAATAGGTACTTTTGTCGTCTGAGTAGGGGTAGAAGCGGGTTTGTTGATCAAGGAGCGTTTAACGACCTCGAAAACAGGGCAACCCCTGTAGTTGGCAGTATGGTTTCCACCGCAATTGCTGCATCTTTTTACCCTGGAATCATCCTTAGGTTTATCGCACTTTGAGGTGTCATGAAGATCCCCACAAACAACACAAACAGTAGGCAACTTACAATAAGATTTAGTGTGACTATATTCTTGGCAGTTCGAACACTGTACTGGGCCAGATCGCTTATGAGGTTCTTCCACTGTAACTCTTCGGTGCATTATGAATTTCAAGTCATATATAGGATGTGTTTCATTTTTCTTCAGCTTAACATCACCAGGTTCTAACTCCACTCTATATAATGGTTGAGGGATCCTATCTCTGTTTCTTATATTTGATACTGCCTTGATTTTAAAGCCTTTGTCGGCCAAACTGCTCTTGATCTCCTCAGGATCAACAAAAGAATCTATTCCCTTAATTACGACTTGTAGACCTTTTGCGCTTTTAAGTTGATACGTGTAAAAATTCTTTTTGCGTTTTTCAAATTCCGAAACTATTCTCCGATAGTCGTTTTCATTATTAACCTGAATCTTTGTTTCATTAATATTGCCACGCTTACTTGGAGTCACATAAAAAGAATTTTCACCAATTAATGAAACTAATATTTTTATAAGTTCGTTTGAGTTTTTTTCTCTTAAATATATTGGAGGTGGTTTTACTGGCTTATTCACAGCGTTAGGGACATCATTTTTGTCTTAGAGGATGGCAAAACGATTTTGCGAGCGTGGGTCTTCAGCATTCTTTGATAATTTTGCGGCTGGTGTAATTTCGGCAGATTTTGGGCTTCTGCCTCTCTTCGATACTGTTATATAACGGTCCATTCCTACCTGTGTTTTTTGTTTTTCTTCAACAGCAACTATAGGAGCGGTCTTATTTGTAGGACTTAATGTGCCTTTTGCAGCTGTTGACGTCTCTCCAATATTTGATAACGAGGGCCATGAAGAAGACGGTCCTTCAGTGATTTTTCTATTTAAATTAAATATGCTTTGGGCTAAGTTTGTGCCCTGTTCAACACATTTATTCAAGTTTGGTGCACTTGCACTTAAATTCAGATTTGTGCTTATTTTTGGTTTCACAGTTAAGTAGTTTTTATTAAATTCGGGATTTTTAATGTTCTCATTACTAACACTTGCCGAGCTCAACACGAAATAAGCATTTCGGCTCTGAGGCCCACTCGCACTGTTAGAATTGTTACTCATTCACTGTCTCACTGTATTTAATTTTCTAGTTTTCAAATAATTAAAAATAAATTATTACAATTTATTAATTTTTTATTGCACCTAGTGCAATTATTTGACTTTGTAAAGTTTTTCACCTATTACGAGTTTTTTTTCACTTTTTTATTTAATTTAACTTTTTATACTTTTTCACCTATTACGATTTTTTCACCGAAAATTCAGCCGCACTAAAAGTAACACGTCCGAACAGTTCGATGTATCAAGCACAAGTGTCATCTTCTGATGAAAGAATTATTCTTGCTACAGCCGTCGTGAAAGTTAGAAATAGTTCTGGAGATTTTATATTAGCCAGAGATCTTTTAGATTCCGGTTCTCAACCAAACTTGATCACTGAGGAACTTGCACAGCTACTGAGACTAAAAAAAGAAGGAGGTAGATTGACTCTGAATGGCATTAGCGAAACTAATTCATTATCGAAATCATGCGTTAATTTAACTGTCACGTCGAGGGTTAACTCTACGCAATTTACTTCAAAGTTTTGGGTATTGAGTTCAATAACAAATTTACAGCCCGATCATAAAATTCGTACGACTAGCTTTAATATTCCAGGAAATATAGAATTAGCCGATCCTTGCTTCTACAAGCCTCAAAAGATTGATCTTTTAATAGGTGCGGAAATATTTTTTGACTTAATTTGTATTGGACAAATAAGGTCTGGCCCCAACCTGCCAATTCTTCAAAAGACTTCGCTTGGTTGGATTGTTACTGGAAAGTATAACCAATCAAAGGGCTCTAGTGGCAATAACAACGTCTTTCATTTAAGTACGTTTTTAGAAAACGAGAGCAATATAGATTCAATTGTCAGAAAATTCTGGGAGTTAGAAGAACTTCCAAATGAATCAACAAAAATTTATTCTGAAGAACAACAAAAATGTGAGGAAATGTTTAGAAATTCAGTACGACGTTTACCGTCAGGACGATTTGAAGTCTCTTTGCCTTTCAAATCTGATACGAAAATACTTGGTTTATCTTTCGAAACCGCTAAAAGGCGATTTCTTGCACTAGAAAGGAGACTTTGTAGAGATTTAAATATGAAAGAAATGTATCATGATTTTATGAAAGAGTATTCGGACTTAGGTCATATGTCATATGTTGACAAAATACCGGATTTCCCTCATTATTTTATTCCACACCAATGTGTGTTGCGACCTCAGAGTTCAACTACGAAACTACGAGTAGTTTTTGATGCTTCGTGTTGAACTTCGTCACATACATCACTTAACGATTTGTTAATGGTTGGCCCAACAATTCAAGAAGAATTATATTCGACATTGATCCGTTTTCGATTTCATAAGTACGCAATCACTGCAGATATAGAAAAAATGTATCGTCAAGTATTAGTTGGCGAGAACGATAGAAATTTTCAACTAATCCTTTGGAGACAGAATCCATCTGATGATTTGAAAATATTTCGGTTGAATACCGTTACTTATGGTACAGCTTCTGCGCCATTTTTAGCCATCAGATGTTTGATTCACTTAAGCGATTTGTACAAAGAGACTTTGCCTATTGGTTCAAAAGTTGTTCGCAGTGATTTCTATGTTGATGATTTGATAACTGGGGCTGAAAGCTACCAAGATCTAGATATTATTCGTAACCAGGTTAATGAAATTTTAAGTTCAGCTGGTTTTAAACTAGCAAAATGGGTTTCAAATCATCCCGAAATTTCTAATTCATTTCAAAAGGGGAAACTATTACATAGTGACTCTGATTCGGCAAAGGCTATAGGTATACATTGGGTACCGAAGAATGATTCATTCAAGTTTCATTTGGAAGACAATTTTGGTGATTTGAAAGCAACGAAAAGAAACATTTTGTCTGTTTCTTCTCGATTATTCGACCCTCTCGGACTTTTATGCCCAATTGTTACAAAATCCAAAATGCTTTTGCAAGAACTTTGGATACAAAAACTTGACTGGGATGAATCAATTCCTATGAGACTAAATACCTCATGGGAAAATTTTAAATCTAATTTAATGGAACTTGATTCAATATCAATCCCAAGATTCGTGTCTACAACATCGACAGCAAAAATTCAAATTCATGGATTTGCTGACGCTTCGATTCGCGCTTATTGGTGTTGCATATACATAAGAAGCTCCGATTCGAACAAAATTGAATCGAGACTGCTAACGGCAAAGTCAAAAGTTGCTCCACTCAAAACAAAATCTCTTCCGAGACTTGAGTTATGCGCTGCACACCTATTAGCTAAATTGTGGAGTCGAATTAAATTAATGATAAACTTTGAAATTGAAAGTGTTAATTTCTGGACAGATTCAGAAATTACATTACATTGGATTAAAACTCATCCTTCCTCACTGGCAACATTCATTTCGAATCGAGTTGCCGAAATTCAAGAATTGTCAGAGCTGGTTTCTTGGCGCCATGTGCCTACTAAACAGAATCCAGCTGACATCGTTTCTAGAGGATGTGATGTAAATGATTTAAAAAATTCAATTTGGTTTGAGGGACCTTCGTTCTTACTAAGCGATAGTTCACATTGGCCTGTTAACGAACATTTCGAGTTAACAGAGAATCAAAAGCTTTTAGAAGCAAGAAAAACAAATGTACTTCTTGCAGTAGAAGATCCACAAAATTGCTTATTGAATCTGATAGAAAGATTTTCGTCATACAAGAAGTTGCTAAGAGTAACTTCCTTTGTGCTCAGATTTATTGACATCCTGAAAAAACGTAAAATAGATAAAAATTCTACACCTACTGCAATCGAACTAAAATTATCATTTTATCGACTTATAGAGACAATCCAAAAATTACATTTTTCTGAGGAAATTGCAAAAATGCAAAAATCTGAAGTCTTGCCGTCAAACATTCAAAGATTGACGCCATTTATTCATTCATTTATTGAAGAAAATAGAAATTTTTCACTAATAAGGGTAGGTGGGAGACTGCTTAATGCAGATTTGGAATACAACACCAAATTCCCACTATTGTTACCGAAAAGAAATAGCTTTGTCACACTTTATTTGCGAAATCTCCATATCGAAAATTGTCATGCTGGCACAAAGGCTCTAATAGCTCTTTCACGAGAAAACATATGGCTTATAAATGCTAAAGAAGAGTGCAGCAGAACAGTTCGCAAGTGTGTACATTGCTTCCGCTATAAACCGAAGCTTATGTCCCAAATAATGGGAAATTTGCCCACTAATAGAGTGAGAGCTACTCGACCATTTTTAGTAGTCGGGGTGGATTTCTGTGGTCCTATAAACGTTTCATTGAGAATTCGTGGTAGGCCACCGTTTTTTGTGTTTCACTTCTAAGGCGGTACATTTAGAATTAGTGTCTGATCTGTCTACTGATTCTTTTCTTCTTTGTTTTAAAAGGTTCGCTGCCAGGAGAGGTCTACCACAGACGGTATTTTGCGACAATGCCACGAACTTCGTCGGAGCCAGCCGCGTTCTGAGGGAACTGCATCAAGCGTTCGACAGGAGTCGATAGGCTGTCGAGTCGTACGCAGCGTCGTCCGGGGTAAAGTTCAGCTTCATACCACCTCGGGCGCCTCACTTCTGAGGACTGTGGGAAGCCGCCGTCAAACAGGCGAAGTTCCTGCTTCTACGAGCAGTGGGCAACGCGTCGCTCACGCAAGAAGAAATGGCAACAATACTCGCAGAAGTAGAGGCGGTGCTCAACAGTCGCCCAATTGCACCGCTGTCTCCAGACCCGAACGACGGAGAAGCGCTGACACCAGCACACCTACTAATCGGCGAGGGTCTGCGTTCGCAGCCGCTAGAATCCGCAGAAGACGTGAGAGGCAGCGCGGTAAAGTTATACAAGCGCTGGCGTCAACTCTGCGCTCTCAAGCAGACATTCTGGCAGGCTTGGTCTCGCGACTACATTTTGGGACTTCAAGGCAAGGCGAAATGGAGCCACGAGATGCCCAACCTCAAAGTCGATCAAGTGGTAATAATCCACGAAGACAATTACCCCACAGCAATGGCTGACCGGGAGAGTCGTCAAGATCATCGAAGGCGAAGACGGCAAGGTCAGGGTGGCGGAGGTCAAAACAAGAAACGGCGTATATAGATGCCCAATCCATAAATTGGCTCCACTACCACTTCTTTGAAGACTTCCAGTCCTTCAATGGGGCCGGAATGTTGAGCCATATTAATAATTAAAAATAAAACTTGAATTTTTAATAACCCTAATAATATCAGAAACTGAATTTAATAATACGTGTAAACTCTAAATAATGTAATATATAAAAAATATGTAAAAATAATAACTGTCTTTCGAAAACTAGTAAATAGAAATACAGAAAAATTATCATTTATATACATACATTCATAAGTCTAAATAAAGAATTACTTGCAAAGTGAATTCGGAAGCAAAAACTTGTGTTTTATCTTGTGAGGAATATTAAGTGCCCAAAATAATAAATAATAAACAATTCTAAAAAACTTCGTTAATTATCTTAAAAACTATTAAGATTAAACAAACTGATTTCATAAAAACTAAAAACATGGTGCTTACTGTTAATGAAATTCAAGTTGTGAAAAAATCAGTTCAGAAGCGATTTCTTAGTCACTTTTTAAAACGTTGGGCCGAATGTCACAGAAACAAATCATATTTTTTAAGAAAAATTATGCTTGGCTAAGAAGTAGGTTTCAAAACAAAATAATTAATGTGTACTTTGAATATAATTGAAAATTTTTAGATATATTTGAAATATCACTTGCTGATGAGCAACCTAGTTGTTCAACAAAAATTGGAAGGCCAGCTAAGGAATTCGGCGATTGCGCTGATCGTAGTAAAAGGTACAAAGCTGCTGATTTAGCGTCCCAGTATAGCAAACAACATTTAGAAATGGCAAATGCATTAGCAGGCTCAAATTTAAAATCGCAATCATATATTCCTCCCTCAACTGCGCTGGCGTTGTTACAGGATGCAGAGTTAACAAAGTATCAGTACGAAACTATAAAATATGTTTTGCATAAAGAGGGATACAATATTTTACCTCCGTATGCTAAGGTACTAGATGAGAAGAAAAAGTGTTATCCCAGTGAAGTTAAAATATCAGAAAAAGAAGCCTCAGTAAATTTGCAAAGTTTAATGGATCACACCACTAAAGGTGCTATCAGACGGGATGTATTTTACATATGTATGTACTGTCAAATTTTCCATCTGTAAAAGTTGTACACATCGTGTGATACATATGAAACTTTGCATGTGTTAAATACATGTGGAAATACATATGTAATTTTTTCGATTAGAACACGCTCTATTTTCCTGTGACAAACATAAACAAAACAGCTGATTTGTTTTGAAACAAAATTGTTTGAAAGAATATATTGGAAAGAAAAATTAAAGGAAATTAATTTTTCGATTTTTAATAAATTAAATTATGTTTATTATATTTATTGCAGTTAGATTGGCCAAAAGAAGCAATTCTTGAAATTTATAAACGTTAAAAAGGCAGCTTTTGTTTACATTTATAGGTTATGTCATACGGAAAAACATATGCAGGTGTGATAGCAAAAATTATGAATCGTATGTAAAATGGAAATTTTGACATACATACGGAATTACATATGGGTAAGAAAAGTGACAGTACATATGTAAAATACATCGCGTCTGATAGCACCTTAAGCGTTTATTTGAAAGTTTTTCACACGAAAATATTAATAATATGATAAATTTGAATTGCACTCTTATGTCGAAGTGGGGTTGCGATGGCTCTTCTGGACATTCAGAGTACAATCAAAGTTTAGCACCTGATGTTACTGACAAGAACCTGCTATTAGTATCGATGGTGCCTTTAAGTTTACGAGCAACCTCTGAAGAGGAATACTAGCGTAACAGTATTCCATCATCAACAAGATATTGTCGTCCAAATTCTTTCGAATTCGCTAAGGAGACTAAAGAAAAAGTCTTAACAGTTGTTGAGAAAATAAAGTCCGAAATTACCGCTTTAGGAAATACGACTGTTATAGTATGCGGCAAACAATTCAATGTAATACACAATTTAGTTTTCACGATGCTAGATGGCAAAACGGCTCAGACAGTTACAAATACCGCTTCAGCAGCCGTATGCTATATTTGTAAAGCGAAGCCCTCTGAAATGAACCATTTAAATATAATATCAACAAAAACCATTGATAGTGAAGCTTTTAAATTAGGTATTTCATCATTACACGCTCGAATAAAATTTATGGAGTGCATACTCCATATATCTTATAATGTGCCTTTTCAAAAGTGGTCTGCAATTGATTCAAAAAATAAGATATTAAAACAAGAAAACAAACAGCGCATTCAACAAACATTTAAAGAACGCATGAACTTGCGAGTGGATACTGTACAACAAGGAACTGGGTCGTCGAATGACGGAAATACTTCAAGGCGTTTCTTTTCTAATCCTGCTCTCGTAGCAGATATAACAGGTATTAGTGAAGAACTAATAGATCGCTTCCGAATTATTCTCAAAATAATTACATGTGGGCACAAATTGATACGGGGAAGTTTAGAACTGCAACAAATACTGATGTTTTGCATCGTTTGCTTGCATCATCTGATCCCTATATAAGTAGTATAAGACGTCAACCACGTAAACATATTTTGGAACTAGATGATGTAGTAAAAGAAATGATAGATGATGAATAAAAGTCTATATTTAAATGCATGTATTGAAATTTATTTATAAAATAATTAGTTTTGGTAAAGAAACAAAAAGTTGTGGGAAAAAATATAGTATGGGTTATATGGGCAGTAAGTGGGGGCGTTAATTGAGCTAACCAAAAGCTCTGTGCCAAATTTCAAAAACTTTGGACCAAAAATAAATTTTCGGTTTTATGGGCAGTGGGCGTGGCCAATTTTGATGAAACTTTATATTTTTCTTATTTTAGCTATTTGAGTTCGGTTCTATGGGCGGTGGGTAGAGGGCGTGGCCAATTTTGATGAAACTTTATATTATTCTTAATTAAGCCAACCAAAGGCTCTATGCCAAATTTCAACATTCTACGAGCACTCCTTATATTTTTTGCCAAACATTGTATGAACAAATACCACTGTGCACCGTCCTGTTGGAACCACATGTTTTCCAATCCCAATTCATCAAGTTGCGGCAAAAAGAACTCGTTGATCATTGCTCTGTAGCGCTCACCATTCACAGTAACCGTTTGGCCCGCGACGTCTTCGAAGAAAAAAGGTCCGATGACTCCTCCAGCGAAAACAGCACACCATACAGTGACTTTGAGCGGGTGTAATGGCTCTTCGTGGGTTACACGCGGATTTTCCGTGCCCCAGAAGCGTACATTTTGCTTATTTACGTACCTGCTAAGATGGAAATGGGCCTCATCACTCACGATTATTTTTGATGAAAAATCATCTCCTCTTGGTGGTGATTAAGGATGGCTTGAGCGTATGTTAGACGCGATTGGCGGTCAGCAGCTAACAGCTGATGCACCTCTGGACTTTGTATGGAAACATCTTCAAATCTTGCACCAAAATTCGCTGTAAAGACCGTCGACTGATACCCATTTGCGTGGCACGTCGTCTGGTCGATGTCGACGGCGCTTCCATGACATGCTCGGCTACAGCAGCAATATTCTCTGCAGAACGGCTACTCCAGGGTCTGCCACGCTTGGCAGCATCTCGTGTTGTGCCAGTCTCTTCGAGGCGAGTGGCTAAACGTCGCAGTGTTTCACCAGTAGGCGTTGGACGGCCAGGAAATCTGTGACGAAATTCACTTTGTGCCAAAGACACCGACCGATTATTGGTCAAATAAATAGTCAGCAATACTCCGCGTTCTGGAGCAGTGTGGCGTAACATTGTTTATTAACGTGTATTTCGCATGTGTTTACTACAGAAATGTCAAAACAGAACTGACATTAGGGGCCAATCACAAAATTTATAGCATTTTCTGATAGGAGGATTACTTTTGCGCCACCTTGTATTAGTATTCAAACTAATTAGATTTGTAATTAAAAATCTTGTAAACAAAAAATTACACATAGTTTAATATATAGCAGTATAACAAATTATTTACCAGAGTTTAGCATTTCAAAAACTTCAGAATCAAAATCTTCTGATTCATCAGCATCAGAAATTTTGTTGTACATATTGCTTGTATTAAAAAGCTTTAGGATTTCAGCAGATGAATTAAATTTCTCAAACATATTTAATTATTTTTAAAGTATGTATGCGTTTATTCTGAGAAGTGCTTCCAATAATTCATATTGCATTTTGTTACGTATTTTTGTTTTGGTAGTATTCATTATTGAAAAAACGCGTTTGCCCAATCTTCGCGTTCCCAAGAAGCATTATGATTTTTGTTAATAAAATTAGTATTTGCAGCCATTTTAAACGCTAAAAAATATACTTTTTTTTTTAAATATTTTCATATTTCTTTCTAATTAGAAACCATACATTATAAATAATATGTATGTAACACACATTTTTAGACTTGCCAGACGCACATTTTTTAGCTCCAAAATCTTTCTTGTTACCATCACTTTTAAAAAAATATCCCCAAAAATCCCTTAAAATTGTGTTGTCATCCCCAACAAATCCCCGGATCCCCAAGATAAAATTTTTATCCCAAATCACGAAAAAAAATCCTCAATTCTGGGATAAATCCCCTAAACTGACGCTTATACAAGTTGAAGTCCGCGAACACTCTACTCTCAATTTCTCAAAAGGCGTTATTTACTCTAACGACCTTAGAGGAATAGATGAAAAAGAAATATTAAACGAACTGAAAACCCAAAATGTAACTGAAATTAGAAAAATATTAAAAAAAGAAGGCAAAAAATTAAAAGAAACGGGACTAATAATTATTACTCTAGCCACTCTTAACTTGCCAGAGAGTTTAAACATTGGTTATGAAAAAGTAAAAATACGTCCCTATATCCCCTAAGATGCCACAAGTACTTACGATATGGACACACCAAAAATACGTGCCCAAATAACTCAATATGCTCCAATTGTGCATTATCATATCATTTCGAAGAAGATGATGAAGTTTGCGAAAACCCATCAACATGCGTATAACAATTATGAAAATATCCAACATAGTGCTATAGACAAAAATTGTCCAGTATTTTTAAGAGAAAAAAATACAAGCAATTGTATCACTTGAAAAAGTAGAATCTACTTAGTTGATAGAAAGAAAGCTGCAGAAAGATTCAAACAACGTCATCAAAGTGGACAAGGGTATTTTTTGACGCTTTGATTATCTAGAAGGTAATTTAGATGAAAGCGTTAACGAATTTTGTTATCTTGGCTATCATTTCGAAAAGTCTTGCAGAGATTATAAAATAATTGAAAAATTTAATAGAATTTACAAAATATCATGTACTCGAACTAAGACGTAGACTTCCTTCAAATTTTATATTGCTTCAAAATATCGTTATTTAGTGTTGACAATATTTTTAAAAATAGCGAAGCGGATATTATTGATTTCATACAAAACTTCATTGATGATTCGTCTCCAATTAATAAAATAGAAATTTCCCTAAAGAATCTAACGTTGAAAAATGGAAAAATATTGAAAGAACTGATGAATTTTGGATTGAAGTCTACAATTTTAAAAATTTTTTGGGAGAAAATCCTTTTCATGAACTAGTTATTCGTATACTTTCTTTTCCTTACTCAAATGCCGAAGTCGGAAGAACGTTTAGTTTAATGAATTTTTTTAAACCAAAGATCTTCTTTAAACTCAGCCAAAAGTTTGTTGTTGCAATTACAAATTACCTTCAAGTGTTTACTTAAAAATTAATTCAAATCAAACTTATAAAAGGTCTGAATATTTCATTAAATCTGTTTTGTGGCCCGATGATGATGATTATGAAACATATGTATTTGAAAATTAAATGGTTTTTCTATAAAACTTTATATTTTGTTTTTTATGAATTGTTATTTTATTTTAATTTTTGTTTACTCCTGATACCTGAATTGATAATAAAATTAATTATTTATTTAAAAATTTTAACATGCTTTTTGATATTCTAATGGCGTTTTCTTTTCTGAAATAAAATGTTACACCTTTATTATGTACATTTTTATAATGTTTACCCCACATTTTAAAGATGTCGCATTTTTAATGGTCAGAATAGAACATAAAATTACAACAGTGTAACACTTTTTTTCATGTACAGCTGTTTTTGTTTTTTTTTTTGCTAAAAAAGAAGAACCAGATAGCTCCCTGGTAAGATCGCTTGAAATAAGACAATGAATATCTCTCAAAAAGACCAATGGCACTAATCCCGACTAATACGCAAATTCTTCTTAAACTATAAAAATTATACATATAAACATACATTACATACATATACAAGAAGTATGAGATATTGTCCTATTGAAATATGAAAATTTAATTACGTTCTCTACAAAGCCTTTTACTCGCGGTTGTGGATTTCTTTCCATAATCATATAAAATATTTCATCATGAAGATGAATCCAACAAGTCATCCAAAATTTTTTCAGCACATAAAAAAGTAGTACATAATATTTTCCATATTTTATTTTTTTGTTTCTTAACACAAATACACATTCATAACAAATGTCAGCTGTTTTATCGTGCGATACTCCCCCTCTAAAAATACAGAGTGTGAAAGGTGCACCATTTTTTAAATTTATAGTGTGACATTTATGGAAAAGAACACACTACACTTTACCAGTGTTGACATTTTTTCAGAAAAGAACACAAAAAAATAAAAAAGGTGCGAAATGGAAAAAATGTGTAACATTTTTGTCAGAAAAGAAAACGCCATAAGTTTCTTGTTTTTTTGCCCTTTGTTTTATTGCCAATTTTAATCTTTTTTTAGGCGTTATTTGCAAAGCAAAACTACACGATACCAACATTTTTGTTAAATTTTATTTTGGCGCTTTTTACCCTTTTTTTTTGTAAATTTTTTCCCTTTTTATCCGTTTTTACTATACACTTGACGCTTTTCTTTATTTCTAAAATGGCAACACTGCTGTGAACCTACCTATTATAAATAACTCAACCACAAGAGAACCAGTAAACTACAATGATATTGAAATAATTTCATGCTAAAATATTGAATCTACCAAGAATGATAAAATAAAGATTACGCCGTGCGCATGATTTCCCGTTATGTGACGTAGAAGGTCCATTCTAAGGGTTACCAAAAATGTTTCATGTGTTAGAATTAAAATTTCTTCCGAAAAGTGTATGTTTTATGTGATAGTTGGCAAACTTGCAATTGAAATCTCTGAGAGTTCTAAAATAAAATCTGTTTAAAAAAGAAAAACAAACAAACAAAAAATATAAACATGAAGAGTGCAGTGACCAAATGCAAGCAAAACATGAGTAAAAAAAACAAATGAGAAAAAATTAGCCAATAGAAACACAGAATGTGTGACGTCACAGGGCCAAAATGCGCAGAACATTTTAAAATTTTACGCGCGTTGGCGTAATCTTTATTTTATCATTCTTGGAATCTACCATAAACTCAGCAAAACAAATATTAATTAACATACTACCTAAAAACACATCAAATAGAGCTATACAAATAATAAAAAGAAAGAACAAAAAAAAAAAAAAAAACTACAAAACAATGCAAAACAACCAAAACAAACAGTGACCACGGAGAAACGTCGGAATCGATGTCAACTCATTCTATTGAAATCGAATAGTAAATTTTAACCACAATTGTAAGTCATATTTATAACTACTAACACCAGTATTATTATTTTAGTCTAATGCTATCTTTAAATATTTTACAATGGAATATTAGAGGCTACCTCATAAACTACAACGAGTTACAATTACTTATTAATAAATATAATATTAAACTTATTTCAATTCAAGAATCCCATATTGCAAACCTTAAAAATATCCCTGTACCTAACAATTTCACCATATATAATCACAACAACTCGAATGTTTACGGTGGTGTATTTCTTCTAATTCACATTTCAATTTCAAACAAATATTATTTATTATTTTATTTATTTATTAATAGATTATATAATATTTTAATATACAAATTCAGTTTTTTTTTTATACAAATTCAGTCTTAAATATTATTTTTAATCTATATATGGCCAAACATATTTGTTGTCAGCCAGATTGGCATAAAATGTGATTTTTATATTTTATTATATGTATATAAAATATGTGACTAGGAAAACTCATTTAATATTAGCTTACGGTATTTTAAACATAGTTCAATATATTTATATAAAGTAGAAAAATTATAACCATTTAGAATACTGATAACATCATTTACAGAAAGATTTATTTTATTAAAACAGGTTCTACGTATTTCATTATAAATTGGACAGACTCCCAAAAAGAGAAATGTATTTTCTACTTCATTAGTATTACATATTGTACAACAAGTTTATGCATTTTAATAAAAGATCTGCCATTCAGTTCTAATAATCCACCTCTAGTTTTAATAAGAAGACAGGTGACACGTGTCGAGTAATTTAATAATGGTACAGGCAAGGTGAATTTAAATACTAGGTGACAGCGTAGCGCCAGCTGATTATTCATGGTGAAATTGAAAATGTCAAAAAGTTATATAAAAAAAAACTTTTTGACAGTGACGAAGGTTTTTACATATAGAAAAATGCCTGTTGTTCTTGCCTTGTTGTAATTGTTGTAGCAATGCTGTCACCTAGTATTTAATTTCACCATGGGTACAGGCATAAAGTTATGATTAAGTTGTGGGTATATATCATGATTTTGAGAATTCTTTGCTCTTAACATGTTTTCTTCTTTTGTAGCTCTTTTTTAAATCCAAAAAGACATCCACCACTTGCACGACCAGCTCTGTGTGTTTTCTTTGCAGGAATCCATTTTAGAAAATAATTTTGAAAATAAAAATTAAGACGATATTGATTCTCACTAAGAAGTGGGTTTCGAATAAAAAAAAAAAAATAGATCAAATTGATTTAGATAGGTTAAGAAATAGCCAAAATTTATTGAATTTGCCAAATTTGCAACATTGTATGATAGTAATTTAAATGTACTATATTGGTATTACGAGATCGAAGTATTAGGAAGATTCTCAATTGGTTGGTTCACGTTTATGACATTAATTTCAGTAGCATAATCAGTATTTGCAAGCAATTTACGAAGATATATTGCATCACTATTTGAAGTAGTTTCAATTTTATCAGACTTGTAGGTATATTTTTTATTATCAACGTAAATACAAAATTCGCCAAGCCTTACTTTGACTGTCTTATTGCATTTGGTGATACTTTTGCTCAGCTTTCGTAAAATATAACGCACATTTTGTTCATCCACGGTATAATCTTTATTAATAAAGACATTTTTGCCTTTTAATTTCTTTTTCATTGTAACAGCATTGTAAGTTTGAAAACTAGACGCCAGTGTAAAGCAAAATGATTTTCCACCAGCAATCATACGTGTAGACATAATATTCGCATTTACTTTGAGGACGTTGTTACATATGTAGGTTTTCAACTTCTTGTTTAGCTGTATTATTGTTTTTACTATTAAGTCCAGAGACTACAATATTAGACGAACGAGAACGACGATCAATAGATTCCAACCTGGATGTTAGTTTATTCATATCCTTTTTTAGTTTAGCATTTTCTTGTTTTAGCTCATCTATTTCAGCTTTTAGTTCATTTAGATCAGACTTCCTAGTAACATCACTAAGTTTTTCATCTAATAGCTTACATAACTTATCCCACGAGAAAACATCACTCGAGTTGTTGTGTTTTGAAGATTGCATGTTGAAAGAAGTTTGATATCTTTTACTTTCTGTTCTCTCAGTGTACTCTGGAGATGTTGTATGTAATAATCGTTTATTACTCATTAAAATCACAGCATACCTTCAGGCATATCAGAAAATATACAATATAGGGGTAGAACTTGGCACTACTGTTTGTAATAAACAGCTGTACAATATTTATGTATGTACTTATGTAAATTCAGAAGCAAAAACAACAATGGTAAACTGCTTAGAATACTAAAATTATAATTTATAAGATCCCACCTCGTTTAAATCGCAATATATTTGCCTAGAAGATACAGATGATCACTCACACCCACCACAGATAAATATAGTTCTTCCGTTTGAGAAAATAAATGCTGCAACAACAGTGAGACTCCAACAGCCGGACGCCAACCAGAAACAAAAACAACAGCAACGACTACAGCAAGTCAATAAGATTTTTTGTTTGGGCTACAACACCAGGTAAAACTCGGGCAAAACTGCGATAAGCGACGGAAATGTGTTTGTGGAACTCTTAACAAATATTTTGAGAATCAGAGGCGATAATTTTACATTTAATTTTTTATTTATTTATTTTGCAGAACAATATTTTTCTTTTCTACTTCCTGACAGCTCAAAGGCAGGGTTACCAATCAATTCCAAATAAATAAATAACGACTTTGAATCATTATGTTTAGAAATCAATTCTAAAATCAAATTCAATATAATTTCTACATATATTCCCTCTAATATAAAATTTGTGTCTCAAAACCTACAGAACGTTTTTGCCAATTTTACTACACCAACACTTATTACGGGAGATTTCAATAGCTGGCACCAGAACTAGGGATCTACGGTAAATAACAAGAAAGGTAAAATCCTGGAGAATTTTATGAATAATTTTAACTTTATATTATTAAAGGTGTTATGGCACTTGCTATTTTTTGTATTTTTCCAATATTGGAGAACAGTACAAATATATTTGCATAGGAAAATTGACTAATACTATGTTTCCACGGTACATGTTTCGCTCTCTATTCATGCTTCACACCCCAATCATGTGCGAAACAACTTGCTTCACCATACAAAATTTTAAGAGCGAATCAAGTAGATTCATATTGAATCTACTTGCGAAGCACGAAAAATTGCACTCTTCTCTAATTTTTATCGCAAGTTTATCTGCACTAGCTGTAAAAATTTAATATTATTGTAAACAAAGCAAATTATTTTCTTGTTGCTGGAAGCAAAGAATGTAAATACGTACAAATGTATGTTTTTTTTCAAATAAGCAAACTAATTTCCACTCACTTTTGTTTGTCCATTAAAAAAATTATTTTCCACAAATTGTAAATTCTGTTTTTTTATTCTGTTTGTTTATTAAAGACAACTGTCAAATCGAATCAAGTTTATTAGTCATGTAAACAGCATGATTCATAAACATGATTCAGAAGGCGAAGCAGGTGATTCATGTCGTCGTGGAAACATAGTATAAGTGTAAAGAGTATGAGTATATCATAAAAAATCTTGAAATGGTAAACAAATATACGTGTGTTATCGATAAATAATCCAAGACTGTCAAAAAAATACAAAAATGTTTAACTTAAAATTGACATTTCGAGATTAAATGTTAGCACTGTTGTCTATTTTTTTAGTTTTTAATCGAAAGTAGCGGTTTTAATTTTTTTTTTTGCGATTTTTAGCTTTTTTTTTTTGCTTTTTTTTCTGTTTTTTTATTCTGTTTGTTTATTAAAGACAACTGTCAAATCGAATCAAGTTTATTAGTCATGTAAACAGCATGATGCATAAACATGATTCAGAAGGCGAAGCAGGTGATTCATGTCGTCGTGGAAACATAGTATAAGTGTAAAGAGTATGAGTATATCATAAAAAATCTTGAAATGGTAAACAACTATACGTGTGTTATCGATAAATAATCCAAGGCTGTCAAAAAAATACAAAAATGTTTAACTTAAAATTGACATTTCGAGATTAAATGTTAGCACTGTTGTCTATTTTTTTAGTTTTTGATCGAAAGTAGCGGTTTTAATTATTTTTTTTTGCGATTTTTAGCTTTTTTTTTGCTTTTTTTGACGGGTTTTGTGGGAGCAAAACGTGGGCAATATTGTTTGTTTTGTTTACATTTTATTTTATTGTATTTCTTATTCTTTCTCGCATTTGTTGTTTCATTCAATCAATCCTAAAAAAATCCAATTCAAAAAATAGCAAGTGTCATAACACCTTAAACGACAAATCCTCCACTCATTTTTCTACCCATAACTCACTGACACACATTGACCTATCTTTCTGTTCACCTGAACTGAATATCCATTCCAAATAGGAGATAGAAAAAGATTTATGGGGAAGTGATAATTTTCCAATAATTTTATCTCTATTTCAAGAACAGTATGTAAATACTCAAGTATCAAAAGCACGTTTTAAAACCGACAAAGCCGACTGGGTTCTTTAAAAAAAATGTCTTTCGTATGAAGCTACTAGACAAATCGATACAAATGTTAATAGGGAAGCAGCGACTATAAGAAAGATAATCATACAAACGTCAAATGAAACTATTCCACAATCAAAACCTCCTAATATACGTTCATCAGTCCCATGGTGGAGTCAACAGCTTGAACACTTGAAGTCTGAGAAAAATAGGCTGTGACGATTTTTTGTTTCAAAAATAGCAAAGTGACGATTTGACGATTTTTCCGTTGAAAGTGACGATTTCCTGAATTATTAAAATTTTCTATCAGTTGTTTGTTTCATTAATACTTTTGTTAACAATTTCTGTTTTTTTTTTGACACAACAACTATTTTTCTCGTTTAATATCATAAATACATGACATACTTCAAAAACAAAAAACAAAACTAAATAATAGTATTGTTTTCTTAATTATTAATAATTGTTAAGTTTAAGTATAATAATTCTAAATAATAGTAGAAATTATGTACTTATTTATCTTTAAACATAAAAAGCAACTTTAAATTCTGAATTCCATGAACTAAAACTTCTCCTATTTTAACAAAACGTCGAAAGAATATTCAGCCAAATAAATTTAAATAACGAAAATACGCAATTCTTTGAAAATAAGTACCTGCATATGATGCATGAATTGGATTTGTTGCGTCATGTTAGTTTACGGACCCTCTGAATAAAACACACTTGCTCAATTTTAAATTAAGTTTAATAAGAAAGTAAAGAAATTATTTTCTGCTGCGGAGACTGCTATACGATGTCGGTTTTTACAATGTTAGGTTAGCTCGTTTTTTCGAAATATACCGTTATTTCGAAAATGGAGGAGGTTGCACAACATATATTCGCGTAACTCAAAAACAGTTGAGTTTATTGAATAAACTAAAAAACCCGAAATTCCGCAATGAAATTTTCTTTAAGTAAGGTTGAATTTTTTTCCAATATGCGCAGTCGTTGTAGAAACATAATGGAGTGGATGAAGCAAAATCTTTTCCATATGACATTGAGGGGGTTGAGGAACTCTTATTTATACTGTAATTTTTTTATCAAAGTACCTCTCAAGACCTTCATGAACATAATTTGTAAAAAAAAAGCAAAGCCAGGACGATTTCTGTTTCTACCTGTTCCAGGTATACCAATAGAATACCAGGCAAAAATATCTAAATATTTTGATATTTTCTGGTTGCATTGATGTTGGGTGCATATGTGTACATATTTGTATTTTCTTGTGCGGACAAAAACCGCACAAATCGGTCTTGTAAAAAACTTAAGTAACGTATTCTATTGTTATACCTGGAACAGATAGAAACAGAAATCGTCCCGGCTTTGGGTTTTTTACGAATTATGTTCATGATAAAAAAATTACAGTATAAATAAGAGTTCCTCAACCCCTTCAATGTCATATGGAAAAGATTTTGCTTCATCCACTCCACATCAAACTGGGTATTGTAAAAAATTTTATAAAAGCATTGAACCCAGATGGAATTCCTTTTACCGAATTGCGCCGAATTTTTCCACGATTAAGCGGCATGAAAGTAAAAGAAGGTATGAACTCTAGCTACTTTATTAAATTAGATTTATATTTCATATCATAATGTTTTTATTTTACACGAATTCTTAATGGACCGGACATTCGTCGTCTAATGAAGGACCAACAATTTGAACTTGCATTGAATCATATGGAGCTATTGGGCCGGAATTCTGTGAAATCAGTAATAGAAAATGTATTAGGAAATCATCGGTCTGAAAATTGGCGAATTTTAATTGGAGATATGCTAACCGCATTTAAAAACTTAAACGTCAAAATGTCATTGAAAATACATTTTTTGCATTGTCATGCAGAAAAATTTAATGAACAATCACCAGTCGAGTCTGATGAACAGGGCGAGAGATTTCACCAAGTAACAGCCAGACTCGAACACTGGTATAGTGGCAAACAACTTGATTCGCTATTAGGGGATATTTGTTGGAATCTGCAGGAGGAAGAAGAATAAATTTGTAAATAAAAACTTAAACTTTAATTAACAACAAAAATAAATGTTTTAATTTTTGAAGTTTCGTCTGGTTATTATATATTTCATCTTTTGTGAATAAAATCAAAAGGTGTAGACAGATTTTAATTATTTATGTCTTGTTTTGTTTGGAACTTTGTTTGCTATACCTGCAGAAAAAATTAGAAACACAGCTGCGTTTTCCAATTTTTTATGCCGTTTTAAAAAACAAAATTTTTGAAATTTTGCTAAAAAAAACTATTTTTTTGGTAAAAAAAAAAATTATGTTTCTACAACGACTGCGCATATTGGAAAAAAATTCAACCTTACTTAAAGAAAATTTCATTGCGGAATTTCGGGTTTTTTAGTTTATTCAATAAACTCAACTGTTTTTGAGTTACGCGAATATATGTTGTGCAACCTCCTCCATTTTCGAAATAACGGTATATTTCGAAAAAACGAGCTAACCTAAAAAAACGGTTAGCACCACTGGATTCAGCGTACCCGAATTAGGTTAACCCGCCAGGTGCTTCGTTTGTCACATTTTCCAACTAGCACAGTGTAATTTTTCTTGGCTTAGGATTCGAACCTGGGTTGTTGGTTGAATTTACATATGTTTCGAGAAACACCACTTTGTCTCATCAGAATTCTTTACAATCTCACCCTCTGCACCACTGCGGTGCCCGCTAGCCTACAGTCAAACTTCAATCCTTAAACCAGTATTACCGGTGGTTCGAAATTTGCTGTAATTATCATTTTTCATTTATTTTTACATGTTGCCTCCTTTTTCTTCAGTTTTTTCGTATTCATGCCAAGACTTCGTCTCGAACAACCCAGGTTCGAATCCTAAGCCAAGAAAAATTATCACAGTGATGGAACCCTCCTGTCCTGTCGCTGCACCACCCTCTGCCAACCCCGGCAACCCTCGGCACAAAAATCCTGCTCGACGGGCTGCAAACACGAGGCTCTCCGCCTTGAGATTTAATGAATCTTTAGGTCATAAAAAGCCTGAAGGCCTCACTTCGGAGCAAATCGCTTCCCTTAGATGGGCCAAAGCCCACATAGCTGGTCTGCAAAACGCACCTCCTCCTGCTGAAAATGTAGCAGTACCTAAACGGCAGCGTTCAGAGGAGGCAGCGGCAGTCAAAAGCCAGCAACCTGGAACTAAACGCTTCAAACATATGCCGAAGTCTCTGACCAAGTCCTTCAGTGAGATTGTTAAAGACAATCTCATGCGGGCCGTTATTGACAGAAGCAATAATGATGGATCCATATCTCAATCCAATTGGGCTATGGCTAAACAAAAACTGGTGGGAGTGTTCTGGAAGGTTTTCAAAGAAAACCCAGGCGCTCCTCCTCAATGTGATGTGCAGATGAACGCTCAGCGTCGCTACTCGAGACTGCTGTTGCATTGCTAGGGGAGGTATGGCCGGGATCTAGGCTGGAGGTGGTATCAATTAGTGAGATACCCCGAAGGCCTAGATCTATAGCTACGATTCCAGCTGAGCCCTCCAAACCGGAGGAGATCTTAGAGATCATGTAACCCTCAGCTGCCTACCAGTGATTGGAATGTAGTGAAGGTTACGGAGGCTGTAGGATCTTCGAGAAAGGCAATCGTTGTCCTGAACAAGGACTCTTTGGAAGAGTTTAGAAAGACATGAGGGAAGGTGTAATATGGCGTTGGTACCATCATCCTTCGCGACAACAAGGACGATGCCGCTTCTGTCAGCGATGTCTGCTGAGGACATGGAATGTAACGCTACCACCATTCCAGATGAAACTATAGACGCTGGTGGTTGACGAGGACGCCCTTCTGAACTCTGATCAGGAGGACGTCAACGTCACTGTTATTAAAATGTGTAACGATACGTTACCGCTGACTGCTGTGGTAGTCCAACGGGTTCCAGGGTCGGTGCACGAGCCAATAAATAAAACACCAACTGTTTTATTACGTTATAATTAGCCTTTATTATCTACTTTAAACTATTTATACAGTCGAGAGGTAAGCCGGTACCTGGTATAACCACACACGTACCCTCTTACGTATCCACTCGCACTTCAAGAACGATGTGTACTCTCCTGGGAAACCAGCAGGCAGTACCCACCCTTCTAGCCTGCTTATGTCGAAGTAAAGACCACTTACGATGTGAGCGCACCTTCTTTAGTGGCTCTTACCCTGGGCTGATAGAAATCTAATGATTAAAGTTCTACTTATAATGTGATCGGACCTTTCCAAGCAGCTCTTAGCTCATGTCGATTCTATCACCGACTGACCCGCATCAGTTGATGTTCGCCTTTTTATACTGTTGTGCTGTGCACACAGTCATCTACACATACACACACATACTGTGCTGTCAACAATACAGCTGGTATTGTTATGGGTTGTATTTTTGTGCAGTAGACTAGTACCCTTGACAACTAGGTGGCGCGGCCAACCTAATTTCCGTTAAATTCAAACTTATAACCTAAACAACGTAAATATAATTATAAGTATAAACCTAAATATTAGTTTAAATTCAGAATATAATAATAATAATATCATAATAAAAGTAAATTCAAAAACAAAATAATAAGAATAACCTAATAATACTTCATCATACAACTGGTGGCAGCAAAACGAGACCTACCGACTTTGCTCGTTACACCATTCTCTCTTCTTCCGGAACTACGGACGCCAACAACATCTCCCGGAAGGTACTGTTCGGAAACATGGTAAGCCGGTATCTTCGAAGTTCATGACTCGTAAATGTTCCTGTGAAAGGAATGGTTTTAGTGCGCTCAAGTGGGCTGTGCGGGTATCACTGTTATCTGCTAGGCTAATTTCTACGATCACTGGTGAGATGTATCCTCGGACAATATAGGGGCCCGCGAATTTCGGCGCTAGCTTTGCAGTGAAATTATCTGCTGCCTTGGAAAGTGGATGCTGACGAACCAGAACTCGATCCCCAACTGCCGGGTGCCACCTGCGCCGGCGCATATCATAATTCCGCTTCTGCTTTGCCGATGCCCTTGCTAAGTTCTTTCGGACGGTATCGAAAACTTTCCTCAGCCCGCTCATCGGGCGCTAGAGTTCTCGCCCCTGTTCCGATCGTCACCGTATCATAAAGCGCCTTAGGTAATCGAGGTTCCCGGCCCTGAGTAAGATAGGCAGGAGTGAATCCCGTGGATTCGGATTTGCTAGTGTTGATGGCAAGCATAATTTCGGGTATACGCTCATCCCAGGTAGTATGCTGGTTACCCGTGAATTGGGCGATGGTTCGGTTTGTCCGTTCCGTGGGGTTTTCCTGCGGTGTGTAGGGAGCTGTGAATTGCTGTTTGATTCCCAGTTCACTCAAACACTTCTTGAGAGGCCCAGACGTGAACTGCGACCCGTTATCTGTGATTAAGACTCGAGGCACACCGTATCGTGCGATGATGCGTTCTCTCAACGCTTTCTTCACCCCTTCTGCGGTCGCCTTTCTAAGAGGCACCAGCTCCACCCATTTCGAAAAATGGTCCAAAAACACTAGAAGCACTGTATTCCCATGTTTACTTCGGGGAAGGGGCCCCACGAAGTCGGCACATACTACTGCCCAGGGTTCTTCGGGCATCCGGGTTAGCATGTGACCCGCAGGTGCTTGCTGCAGGGTTTTATATCGCTGACATGTTGGACAACCGCGCACATAATTTTTTATGTCCTTCGTCATTCCAGACCAGTAATATCGTGTGGATATCTTGTTGATAGTCTTGGCAATGCCCAAGTGTCTTCCGGCTGCCTGGTCATGGTTTTCGTATAGTACCTGCCGTCGCAAGTGCTCGGCGACATAGAGTTACCAAGGAACGTCTTCTGGGCCGTGCGTTCCGGTAGGGAAGTGTCGGTAGAGTTGACCGTTGATCTGTTGATCACTGCGAAATCAGGGTACTCCCTGGGGTTTTGTTGTACTTGGGCCATACATTCCTCCACCCAACTGCGGGCCCCCGGAGTTCCGGTCTGCAACATACTGATTACGTGGCCTGGTTGTCGTGACAAGGCATCGGCCACAATGTTCTGCTGGCCCCTCCTGTATTGGATTGAAAATTGATACTGCTGGAGCTCCAGGGCCCATCTCGCTAATCTCCCTGTCGGATTATCGATGGAGTTCAACCATTTCAACGCCAAATGGTCGGTCATGATGACAAATTCATAGCCTTCCAGGTAAGGCCGCATCTTTCGGACTCCCCACACTATGGTCGCAGATGCTGGTTTGCATAGGCTATTACACGTTCGCCCCCATCGATGTTCTGAGTTAATTCGGCTCCCAGACCGTAATCACTGGCATCAGTTTGTAAGGGTATTGTTAAGTCGGGACAGGCTAGTACAGGATCCTCGGTTAGATTTTTCTTTAGAGTTTCGAAGGTACTCTGTTGTTCATCTCCCCATCTCCAGTGTTTACCCTTCTTCAATAACTTCGTCAAGGGAGAGGTTTCCGCGAAGTGGTTCGTGAATCGTCGGTACCACGAGGTGATGCCTAGGAAGCGTCGCAGCTCTTTGAGATTCCTTGGTACTGGCATATTTGTGATGGCAGCGATCTTGTCGGGGTCTGTCTTTATCCCCTCCCGGGTTACGATGTGCCCCAAGTATTTGGTTTCAATATTAAAAAATTCGCACTTCTCAACACTAATCCTCAGCTTGGCTGCACGTAACCTACGGAAAACCTCCCTCAGGTTGGCTAGATTCAGTCTCGTCTCATCGAACTGTTCGGACGTGTTACTTTTAGTGCGGCTGAATTTTCGGTGAAAAAATCGTAATAGGTGAAAAAGTGCAATAGGTTGAAATAAAACAAAAAAGTGAAAAAATAACTCGTAATAGGTTAAAAAAAATCTACGGTAATATCGGTAATTAAAAAAAACACTAAAAATCGCATAAAAATTGTATGAGTGTTCCTCTCAGATGTAATTCTAAGAAAGAGCTTAGCTCGTCTAGAAAAACTAAATGGGTCTCTGAGGAAGAATCCATAAAAAAATCTGTGGAGAATCTTCTCACTACAAGAGCCGCAGAACGGCATCGTTCCTGTTCGCCCAATATAGTGATTTCAACAGATGAAAAACATCATCTTCATCAAACAGTGCAGTCAAACCAAAAAAACAAGTAGGTATGGATAAGTACATCACCGTTCTCAAGCGACAGAGGAGCCCGACGTCTGCTCAAGTGTCATCAAATTCAAAAGCTCCTAAGACCGTGAGTAATAATCAAAATAGGTTTGCTCTCCTCCAGACGGATGAGCCAGAACTTCCTAAGAAGACGTTTAAGCCCCCACCAATTTATCTGAAAGAGCCGACTTCCAGTAAATTGTTACAAGGAATTGTTTCGGTAATAGGTGAAAACATGTTTAGCGTAACCTCAATTAAACATGGAAATATCTGCGAGACAAAGATCCAAGTGAATAGGGAAGATGATTTTCGAAAATTGTCCAACCAGTTGGAGAGGGAGACTAGGGACTTCTATACCTACCAGCTCAAAAGCGCAAAAGGACTCCAAGTCGTTCTAAAGGGTATAGACCCCTGTGTTGATCCTGCGGAGTTAAAGACCGGTTTAATGGACAAAGGGTTCAAAATCAAGAGCGTAGTGAATATCAGAAACCGTGAAAAGATCCCTCAGCCCATGTTCAGGGTAGAATTGGAACCTGGAGATGTTGTCTTAAAGAAAAACGAGTCCCATCCAATCTACAATCTCATTTATCTTCTGCATCGTAGAATTACCGTGGAGGAACCGCATAATCGCATTGGACCCGTCCAGTGTGTTAATTGTCAAGAATTTGGCCACACCAAAGCGTACTGTAAATTGCCGTCTGTTTGTGTTGCGTGTGGGGAACTACATCCAACTGCTCAATGTAATAAGTCCAAAACTGACGTAAAAATAAAAAAATGCAGTAACTGCGGAGGTAATCATACCGCAAATTATAGAGGTTGTCCAATTTACACTTATTTGAAAGCCATAAGTACCAACAAGACGTCAGTATTACCTGATCATCGTCAACAGCCTATTTTGGCATCGAGTGACAATTTCCCGCAATTGTTACGGTCCACTAGTCATGTAAACGCGCCTAGTTTTTTTTTTTTTTTTTTTTTTTTTTTTTTTTTTTTTTAACTTCCCTTTATTATTACACCTGTCAACAAGATGACAATAAGTAATTTAATTTACAGAGGTGGGATGATACTTATCTTAAATCAGTACCTAAGATAACTTAAATCGAATTATTGAATGATAAGTAATATATAAATTTTTTAGTATCGCTCAGCTAGATCTGAAGGTGTATACCGTTTAAGTCTTCTAGGTGCCAGGATTTCGTTTGCCGGCAACTGTCTGAGTTCCATGTTGGAATGTTGTGTTAAACGAGTTGTATGTTTAATGCTGCTGATACGGATAATTTCTTTTATTGTTTTGACGTTTAGATCTCGATGTATGTCCTCATCTCTAATATACCATTCTGCGTTGACAATAGTTCGCAATATTTTAGATTGAACTCGTTGAATAATTTTTAAGTTTGTTGTGCTAGCTGTACCCCATATTTCTACCCCGTACTTCCAAATTGGCGCTATAATTGTGTTGTATATAAGTAGTTTGCTTTGAGTTGTTAGTTTAGATTCTCTCCCTAACAGCCAAAATAATTGTCTAAACCTGTTGTTTATTTCTTTTTTCTTTTGAGTGATGTGATCTTTCCAGTTAAGTTTTGAGTCAATTATAATGCCAAGATACTTCGCCTTTGTATCCATAAGAATTGGTAGAGTATTTATTTGGATAGGTTGAAAGTTTGTTATCTTTCTATTAGTGTAGATTACTTGAATTGTTTTATCACTGTTTACTTGAATTCCCCAACTACGGAACCAATTCATTGTATTATTGAGCAGTTGTTGTAAGTTTTGCATAGCCCATTTGATGTTTGCGTGTGATGATAGTAGAACAGTGTCGTCAGCAAATGTTGCTATCATATTGTTATTTGTTGTAGGAGTTGGAATATCTGATGTAAACAGGAGGTAAAGCATTGGTCCGAGGACACTACCTTGAGGTACTCCAGCTTTTATAGAAAGTATTTTTGAATACTCGTCTTTATATTTAACATAGAATCTTCGGTTTTGTAGGTAGTTTTGTAGTATTAAGAAGAATTCTTTTGGCAATTGATTTTTTAGTTTATGAAGAAGACCTTTGTGCCATACGCTATCAAACGCCTTTGCAACGTCGAGGTATGTTGCAACGCAAAAGTTTTTTTTGTCAATATCAGACGATATTTTATTTGTTACTCTATGAATTTGTTGTATAGTAGAGAACTTTCGCCTAAATCCAAATTGGTGTTTGGGGATGAGTTGTCTTTCTAGAAGAATTGGTTCAATACGTTCATAGAAGAGTTTTTCGAAGATCTTTGACAGCAGTGGCAGAAGGCTAATTGGCCTGTAAGATGTTGTTTTTGAGGCATCTTTGTTTGGTTTAGGAATAGCGATTATCTCAGCGACTTTCCATACTTTTGGGAAATATTTAATATCTATAACTGAATTAAATAAATTTCTTAAATAGACTAGGGCCTTATTCGGCAATTCTTTTAGTAGTTTTCCGGTGATCTGGTCATAACCAGGAGATTTATTATCTTTTGTTGTTTTTATAATTTTTTTAATTTCATTAATTGAAATTCTTCTGATATGAGAGTTGGAAGAGCTGTTTGGAAAACTTTGGAGAGTTATATCCTTTTCGTCCATTGGATTTGTAAAGGTTTTAGAAAAATGATCTGCAAGAACATTAGCTTTTTCTTCATTTGTGCGGGCCCATGTGAGATCAGGTTTTTGGATCGGCGGCTGATGTAAAATTCCATTATTTATTTTTTTGGTTGCTTTCCAGAGCGAGTAATTTGTTGTAGCTGATGAGCCAAGGTTAGTAAGATATCTTTGTAGTTTATCTTCTTTGTCCTTCTTTAGCAAGTTTTTGAGATCTTTTGTGAGCCTATTAAGGTGGGTTTTGTCCTGAATTGATCTTGTAGTTTGCCATCTTTTTCTTAATCTTCGTTTGGCTTTTATTTTCTCTTGGATGTGAGGTGGGATACTGAATTTATCTACTGTGTGTGTTCTGGATGGAGTAGAATCACTAACCGCGTTTATAAGCGTATCATTGAAAAAAGTTATAGAATTATCCAATTCTTCTTCGGTTTTTAGCGATATATTTGTCTCGAGTTTTGTCTCTAAGATTTCCCTGAAACAATCCCAGTCGGTTTTCTTGTTGTATATAAATTTAATTTGATTGGATAGAAGTACATCGGTTTGGTATATAAGTACCACTGGAGAGTGGTCAGAAGATAATTCAAAGCATGATTTTATATTTAGATAATCATGTCTTATATTCTTGGTAATAAAAAAGTCTAAGAGATCTGGTTTTTTGTGAATGTTTGTAGGCCAGTAAGTAGGCTCTCCAGTACTTATAAATTTGCATTTGAATTCATTTATTGCCTCTAGTAAATTTTTTTCTTTCGATAGTGTTAATCGAGATCCCCAAACTGTATTTTTGGAGTTAAAATCACCACCCACTATAAACCGATTCCCAAGAGATTTAAGGAGTTCAAGATATTCAATTTTTGTGTTATTATGTTTCGGCGGGCAGTAGACTGCAGATAGTACAAATGGACCGTGTATATCTTCTATTAAAATGGAAGTAGCTTGAATATAATCTTTTCTAAAATTCTGTAATTCAGTACATTTAATGGATTTTCGTATTATTATTGCTGTACCCCCATGCGCTGTGTTGTCAGGATGATTTGTATAAAAGATTGAGTAGTTTGGTATGGCTATAAAGCTTTTTTGTGTGAAGTGGGTTTCAGAGACAAGTAGCACGTCTACTGAAGAGCGATTTAAAAATAATTTTAGTTCGAGTGTGTGTTGGATAAGCCCGTTCGCGTTCCATTGTACTATATTAAGTTTACTTAGTCTGTCCATCGAGCTTAGTTAGAAGTACTGAGATGATGTTCATCATGTTAGATACTTGAGAAATCAGTTGCTTCATCATATCTTTAAGGTCTTGCATATCATTACTTATTTGCGGTGTAGTGAAACTGAATAAGGAATTACTAATAATGGGCATTTCCTCAGTATTAGGGTTTTGACTCTGTGCTGTTGCTTGAGCGTAAGTCACTGTTGGATTTATTCTACTGTTTGTTGTAGGTACGTTTCGAGAATTATCAGCTTGTTGTGTTTGGTGTTCTTGGACGGTTATTTTTTCTTTGTTTCTTAGTGGTGGAAATTGCTTAATTTTGAGGGATTTGTATACCATACATCCTTTATAATTTGCGGTATGGTTTTCACCGCATAACGCGCATTTAATATGTTCGCTTTTCTGTTTGATTGGGCAAAGCATAGTTTTGTGATCTCCAGCACATTTAACGCAAACGGGGATTTTGTTGCAAAAGTTTTTGGTGTGGCCATATTTTTGGCAGTTTGTACATTGAGGTAAAGTTCTTTTTGAACGTGGAGGTTCAAAACTAATTTTACAGTGTAAAAGGTGGGTTAAAGAATATATTTCCTTATTATTTTGACTTGATTTAAGTTCAATAGAAAACAGAGATAGTGGTTTTTTTGTACCAGTTTGTAGGATATTTTGGATATGTGTTACTTCGTGTCCTAGTTCACATAGTTCTTTTTTTATTTCCTCTTTATCGGTTGAATAATGCATATTACGCAAGAAAACCTTGAAACCTTTTTGTTCTTTAGGTTTATAAGTGTAGTATTGGGTGTTTTTAGCTCTTAATAGGTTTACTATTTGGGTGTAGTGAATAGATTCTAAAGGTTGAATTTTTATTTCATTTTCTTTAAGAACACGTATTTCGTAATGACAATTTGGTAAGGAGTTTAAAGCATTATTGAGGTTATCTATGAATTGCACGTTTTGAACATATATTGGTGGGGGCTTTGTAGGTTTATTTTTTTCTGGTTGTTTGTGGGGAACACCATCATTTTGAATTTGGTCTTCTTTATTTTCATTATCATCAATAGATAATATTTCAAACCTATTTGGGGTTGAAGGTTGGCTTAACCAGTAAGATTTTAGTGTTTTTTGTGGCTGCTCTTTAGTTTTAACTTTTTTATTGCTGTTTGTGTTTTCAATAAGTTTTGTGGGTGAGTTACGAGGCCTCTTTGATATGTTACTGTTTTTTAATTTCTCTTTATTTAAGGGAGTATGAATTTCATGTAACTTACTTGTTGTCATTATTGGTAAGTATGAGAAGGCTGTTGATGTTACTGTTGTTGTTGCTAAAGCTAGAGTTGTTATTGCTGAGTACGATGTTGTGGTAGTTGTAGTTGTTGGTGCGAGAGTAGTAACCAAAGAGTAAGGAGTTGTGTTATTAGTTGTAAGTGTGGGGGTTGTTGAAATAAATTGGAATGTAGTTGCAGTTATTTGAGTATCAGTTGTTGGAGTAGTACATTGAGAGCTCCAAGAGAGGGGTTTCAATTGCGATTGCGCAGTGAGACTAGGATATTTGTGGTGATCATTCGGAATGTAATCTGATGCAGATGCATAAGTATTTTGAGCGGGAAGAGAGTTTGAGCTTATTGATGGTGCTTGACCATTCGCACTTATAACACATAAGCTATTTACTGTAGTAAGGTTTGACTGAGACAGATGTTTATCACTTTTTTTATTGTTAGGGGAGCGGCACCTCTCCGGCGGGGGAGAGCGCTCAATGGGCATTTTTATATTTTCTATGCTTATTTATATTTTAAACTTTTCATTATTATTTAGTATGTAGCATCATTAACAGCGGATAATGATAGCTGATTTATTTTAATTTTGTTTATTTTTTTTTTTAGCGTCTATTCGCAATATTTTTATATGCTTTTTATATACTTTTTGTACTTAAAAGATGATTTTATACGGAGCGAGGAAAAAAACACGTCCGCACGTTAGATGTATAGCTTTTGTATAGTTGTTTTTTTGTAGTTTTGCCTAGTTGTAGACAAGTTTCTTACGCTAACGTGGTTAAATCTAATATGCCAGGTTTGGAGCAGGCACCTAAATCACAATATTACGAGCCTAATATTAACACTCTAGAGACTACATTGCAGACACTTGTCCAAACCATGAACACTTTTACGACCACTATGACATCCATGATGCAGGAAATGCTGAAAATGCAATCCACTATCTTACAAGCCATTTTAAAGAAATGATTTGTTTAAAAATTTGTTTTTTCCGCCAACATAAAAACGAACTGGAGCACTTCCTGATGGATAAGCAGATTGATGTCATGATGATTGCTGAAACTCACTTGACGGCGACAGCGTACTTCAAAATTAATGGCTACGTGTTGTATGATACTAAAGATCCCCGCGGAAGAGCATGTGGAGGATCGGCAATTCTTATAAAGAACAGAATAAAACATTATTTAATGAACAACATATGTGAGGATTACCTACAAGCAACAAACATTTGTATCGAATTCTGTCAATACAATTTTGTTTTATCATCAATTTATTCGCCGCCTCGATTTTCAATAAAAGAACACCAATACTACAGCTTCTTCAATTCCCTTGGAGCTAGATTTTTAGTTGCTGGTGACTTTAACGCCAAACACACTTTTTGGGGTTCACGTCTGGTGACCCCGAAGGGTCGTGAACTCTTCAACACCATTGCCAAAATGGGATTAGATGTACTCTCAAGCGGGCATCCCACCTACTGGCCGACGGACCGACGGAAGATTCCCGATGTTATTGACTTCGGAGTAGTGAAAAATATCCCTGTAGAATCGATACAAGTGGAGCCTTCATTAGACTTGTCTTCAGATCACACTCCTTCTATTATTTCAATGCGTTTCCTTCAAGGGAATGGCTCTCCATTTCGGGACATATCTAAAACCAGAGTAAGTTGGATAAAGTATAAAAAGTATTTAAGTTCCCACTGCACGGAAAATGTAGTGTTGAGAACTACCGAGGATATTGATGGGTCGATTGGCAAGTTTACTGAGGACATACGAAGCGCTGTACATCACGCCTCCACATACGACGTTGAGTGCAGAAGTGGGACAAATAGAACTTATTTCGCTGAACTCGATCATCTCCTGTCAGAAAAAAGAAGAGTTAAAAGAGAGTGGCAAATTCACAGGTCTCCTGAACTGAAAGCTAGGCTACGGGTATGCAGAGATATACTAAGACAATTCTTAGAAACCCAAAGAACGGCCTCACTTAGATCTTACTTGGAAGGTCTTGATAGTACCTCACAATCTGACTACTCGTTATAGAGGGCGGCAAGAGGTTTAAAAAGACCAGTGAGAGGAAAACCTCCTTTGCGAAATCCGACTGGTGACTGGGCTAGAAATGATTCCGAGAAAGGGACATTATTTGTTAACCATTTGAGAAATGTTTTTACTATAAACAACTCAAATAATAACGAATCTGATTTGCCACCACTTGTTATAAGGCCTCCTGTACCCCTAAGACTAAACTTTCGTGATGTCCAAAACGCTATTGGTACTCTGAACCTTAGAAAGGCTCCAGGTATGGATAAGATCAGCAATAAAATGCTTGTGGAGTTACCTCGTGTAGCAAGAAGAATTATCCTCTTTATCTTCAACGCTATTTTACGCCTAGAATACTATCCTGCAGATTGGAAGGTGTTGGATATTGCTTTTAAATGGCAACTCTATGATGTCGCTCACTTTATGTAGTTTTACAATGGATTATGTAGCATAAGAAGATGAAGAAGAAAATAAAAGTTACTTAGAATTTGGAGTTAAACGAGAACGCGTGCCTTTTTCTTTTTATGTGTAATACACAACAAATGGCGACGAGGAAAAAGTTGTTTTAAAATAAAAAAAAAATTTAATTGTATTATTTAAAAGATATATGTACATACATACATATGTAATTATATATATATATATATACATACATATATATATATATAAAAAAAAAAAAGTTATAATGCCAGAGACTAGCTCGACCAAATGTAATACAAGTGGAGTAGCTCCAATAACATTATTGCCGACTCAATCAATTACAGAGTTCGTTCCAAATGCCGACAAATGGCAATTATGGCATGAAAGGTTGGAAATATATTTCTGCGAAATTGACTGTACTAATGATAATGTAAAGAAGTCGATTTTATTAAAATCTATTGGAGCTGAAGCGTATGGCGTATTGCACAGTTTGTGCAGCCCTGAATCTCCCGTTTCTAAAATGTATAAAGATTTATGTGAAATTTTAAATACACATTTTACACCGCCGACTATTATATTTCAAGAAAGGAAAAATTTTCATAACGCATCTATGGGTGAGAATGAAACTGTGTCCAATTGGTTTGCCCGTATAAAAAAACTTGCTTTGAATTGTAAATATGGTGTGCACTTGGATGCCTTCATATTGGATAAGTTCATAACGGGACTTCCGTCTCGATTATTCGAAAGAATGTGTGAAGATGATGAAAGGTTATGTTTAACCGATGCATTTAAAAAAGCTTTAATTCTAGAGACGAAATTTAAATCATCAAATAATGCAAGTGAAAGAGACGATGTCAATTTTGTAAAACGGAACTTTTGCAAAAACAACAACATGAATCAAAAACGTGGTAACAAAAGCAGCACCGATAGGAGAGGCAGCAATAACAGCAGCGGTAGTAGCAGCGGCAGAGACCGTAACAACAACAAAAACAAGAAGGAATGCTCTCACTGTGGATGGCGAAATCATCAATCTTCTGACTGCAAATTTAAAGAGAGTAAATGCCATACGTGTGGTAAAGTTGGTCATTTAGCTTCAGTGTGTCGTTCAAAGAACAATGTAAATTATGTATCAAAAGATTCTGATTTTTCCCAATTTGATAATTCCTATAATTTTTCTATCTTTAGCATTGAGAGTGGAAGTTCGATGAGTCTTTACACACTACCTATAATGATTAATGGATTCCATTTGGAAGCTATATGTGACACTGGTGCGTCTTGCACATTGTTGCCCAAATCTTATCTGCATAAAGTAAATTGTACTGAGGAAGATGTTCGTTCCTGTAAAACTTCATACATAAGCTACAGCGGTAATTCTATTTCAATTTTTGGTGAGTTTCTTGCAAATATTACCTACAATGGCATTACAAAAACCATTGTTGTTGTTGTGACAAATACTGAAAACCCTCCTTTGTTAGGAAGAACATTTTTAAGGGCTTTCAATTTTGAATTAAAACGAGTCAATTCAATTAGTGACAAACTAGATTTAGGTGAATGCGGTGATCAAATTAAGAAAGAATTTGCGGATGTGTTTGATGGCAGTTTAGGAGCTTATAAGTGTGCTAAAATTTCTCTATCAATTAATGAGACGGCAAAACCTATATTTTTCAAGCCACGCCCTTTACCTCTTACATGGAAGTCTCAAATAGAAGAACAACTTCGTGACTTAATAAAGAATGACATTTTGGAACCCATAGATCACTCAGAGTGGGGAACACCTATTGTTCCAATTTTAAAACCAGATGGTAGCTTTCGTTTATGTGGTGATTTTAAGGTTACCATTAATAAATATTTGGTTGATTTTACGTATCCTTTACCCAGAATAGATGAAGTTTTTGCTGCGTTACAAGGCGGTTGTTTATTTACAAAATTAGATCTTTCGAATGCATATAACCAATTGTTATTGGATGAAAGTTCGCAGCTTTTGTGTACATTAAGTACACACATAGGCACTTTGAAAATGAAAAGACTCCCGTTTGGGATAAAAACTGCGGCAGCAATATTTCAGAAAACCATTGAGGCTGTTTTGATAGGTATACCAGGTGTAGTAGTCTATCAAGATGACATAACTGTAACAGGAAAAACTTTACAGGAACACATGAGTAATTTGAGGTTGGTCTTGAATAAGCTACGGCTTACAGGTCTTAAATTGAACCTCGGAAAGTGTAAGTTTTTTAAACAGAAGATATCTTATTTAGGTTTTACTATAGACAAAGATGGTCTATGCAAAAATGAAGATCGAATTGCTTCAATAGTAAAAGCACCACCACCACAAAATGTATCGCAACTTAGAGCTGTAATCGGCATGTTAAATTATTATTCTAAATTCATCAATGACTTTGCAAAAAAAATGGTACCTCTTTATAATTTGTTAAAAAAAGACGTAAAATTTGAATGGTCGAAACAATGTCAAACCTCTTATGAAAATTTGAAACATGATATTGTATCAGACCAGGTTTTAGTGCATTTTAACCCAGATCTCCCAATAGTATTAACCACAGATGCTTGTAATACTGCTGTGGCAGGTGTATTATCTCATCTATTTCCGGATAAGTCAATGAAGCCTATTGCTTTTGTATCTAGAGCTCTTACAAAAGCAGAAGTAAATTACAGTACACTAGAAAAGGAGGCTCTAGCAATTATATTTTGTGTGACAAAGTTGAGACAATATTTATTAGGTAACCACTTTACTTTACGAACAGATCATAAGCCGTTGTTAACAATTTTCGGGGAAAGTAAGGGTTTGCCACTAATGGCTTCAGCTCGAGTGCAACGCTGGGCACTGATCCTTTCAGGATTTGATTACTCCGTGGATCATGTTAAGGGAAGTTTAAATTATGCTGATAATCTTTCCAGAATGCCACAAGTAACCACAGTTGAAGATTATGAAGAATGTAATTATATTAATTTGGTAGAAAAGGAGAATTTATTTGACTTTAATTTTAGAGGTATTGCAAAGTTAACAAGACGTGACCCTGTTTTATCAAAGGTTGCTGACGCCATTAGCAAAGGTATAGTTCACCAACTGAAAGGTGATGAATTTAAATCTTATAGGGAAAAAGCAAATGAATTGTCGGTTGAATATGACTGCATACTCTGGGGATATCGCATAGTCATTCCCAATAAATTACGAAACTCAATATTGGAAAGTTTACATAGCTCTCATTTTGGCATTGTCAAGACCAAAGCTTTGGCACGTTCTTATGTTTGGTGGCCAGCTATCGATAAAGACATTGAAATACTTATCAAGAGTTGTAGACCCTGCCAAGAGCTACAATCAAGCCCTGAGAAGAGTGTTTTGATACCGTGGAATCCAGCAGAATCCGTTTGGAGTCGCATCCATATTGATTTTGCAGGACCCATCAAAAATCGTTATTTGTTGATTGTTATTGATTCATTTTCTAAATGGGTTGAAGTTTTCACAACGAAGGATATAACTTCAAATTTTACAATTAACAGACTTAGAGAATTGTTTTCTAGATTTGGTCTAGTTGATATTATCGTAAGCGATAATGGACGACAATTTGTGTCAAATGAATTTGAAACGTTTTTGAAATTAAATAATATTAAACACATATTAACAGCTCCTGGACATCCATCTACAAATGGTCAAGCGGAAAATTTTGTAAAAACCGTAAAAAAATCTGTCTTGGCTAATTTAAAAAAACAAAATAATTCGGAACTTGATACGTTAATAACTCGATTTTTAATTGATTACCGCAATACACCACACTGTTCTACTGGTGAATCCCCAGCAAAAATAATGTTGGGCCGCTCACTTAAAACACGTTTTGACAAGTTAAGACCGCCTTTGATAAAGGAGAAAATCAAAGAGTCTCAAGAGAAAAGTGTTCTTCTTCACAAAGGAAAGCGTAATTTGCAATTTTCTGAAGGAGAAAAAGTTTTAATAAGAAATTATAAAGATTGCAATAAACCAAGCTGGTCCCCCGCTATGGTTGAACAAAAAGTAGGGGAACAATCTTATTTGTGTATTATGTCAGAAAATAATCGTAAAATAAAAAGACATTTAGACCAAATTCGTAGCCTTAATGGTAGTGAGTCAGAAAACACCAACGATTTGAACGAAGGCAACAGTGAAACAAATATTTCTGCAAGTAATATCAAAAATGAAAATGAAGAGGTAATGTGTGAAGGTGCATCGAATAGAAACTTGAGACCAAGAAAGGATGGAAGAGTTGTAAGATCTATAAAAGAATAGTAAAATATATATATATTTATTTAAAAAGTATAAAATTTAAATTTATATACGTACGTACATGTAAAATATAGCATAGCCGTACATATTTATGTTAATTATATATATAATTATTTTATTTTATAAGTAAGTTTATAAATAAAACTGCTCATAAGGAGAGGCGTGTTGGATATTGCTTTTAAATGGCAACTCTATGATGTCGCTCACTTTATGTAGTTTTACAATGGATTATGTAGCATAAGAAGATGAAGAAGAAAATAAAAGTTACTTAGAATTTGGAGTTAAACGAGAACGCGTGCCTTTTTCTTTTTATGTGTAATACACAACAGAAGGTGTCTATGATCACTATGATTCCTAAGTCAGGGAAGGACCACACCAAAGTGGAGTCATATAGGCCAATTAGCCTACTGCCGACAATTTCTAAACTGTTCGAAAAATTGTTAATGACTAAGTTGACTCCAATTCTGAATGACACTGAATGTATTCCAAATCATCAATTTGGATTCAGAGCTAAACACAGTACCATCGAACAAACTCACAGATTGGTAAATGTGATAAGAGGGTCGTTTGAAGATAAAAAATACTGCTCCGCCCTTTTCATTGATGTGTCCCAAGCGTTCGACAAAGTTTGGCATGACGGTTTAATGCACAAAATTAAATTAACTCTGCCTGCTAACTCCCATAAACTCATGGAAAGTTATTTATACGTTCGCAAATTTAAAATCAAAGAAGGCAATTTTTTAAGTACCGCTCAGCCAATTGAATCAGGTGTGCCACAGGGTAGCATACTGGGCCCTACTTTATATTTGATTTATGCCTCCGACATGCCGTCAGACCCCAAAATCCACACGTCAACTTTTGCAGACGATACAGCCTTTGTCAGCGTCCATAAGGACCACCAAGTTGCATCACAGAATTTGCAGAATTATGTTTATGAACTAGAGAATTGGCTAGAGCTTTGGAAAATCAGGGTAAATGAACAAAAATGTATTCACATCACTTTCACATTGCGAAAAGATACCTGCAACATAATGAAGTCAAATACCTCGGCATTCACCTCGACCGCCGTTTAACTTGGAAGTCTCATATTGAAGCGAAACTTACACAAATGAGATTAAAAGCAGTGCAACTTAATTGGTTAATCGGCAGAAACTCTACATTGAAATTGGATTGCAAACTTTGGCTGAATTTCAGTTTATGGGGGACACCCCTAGAGAAAAAATCTAAATATGCCATCCCCTTCAGAATGTTCCCAGGAGTACGAAAATCATAATGAAAAAGGGGGCTCACGCCCCCTATGGTCGTGGCAGTCGAAAAACGACCCGGCCCACCTACGTAGACAATATGGGTATCAAATGAAAGCTAATGTCTTCACGATTCCAAAAATAGCCATAGTTGCCAGATCGGCCGGTTTTTGCAGCCGATACGGCCATTTTTGTTAAATAGGGGCGGGGGTGAAAAACGACCCATGCCACCTACTTAGGCAATATTGGTATCAAATGAAAGGAAATGTCTTCACGATTCCAAAAATACCCGTAGTTGCCAGATCGTCCAGAATTTGAGGAAGATATGTTAATTTTTATAAAATGGGGGAAGGACTTTTTTTGTTTATTTCTTTTTAGCTCGGCCAGAGGCCGAGCACTCGAGATCCCCGCCGTCTAGAATTAAGACATACTGGAGTTAAAAACCCCTAAGCCCGGCCATAGGCCGGTCACGCAAAAAAAAAAAAAAAAATTTCCCCCACCCCAAATTTTGCCAAAATGGCCATATCGGCTACAAAAATCGCCCGATCTGGCAACTACGGCTATTTTTGGAATCGTGAAGACATTAGCTTTCATTTGATACCCATATTGTCTACGTAGGTGCGCCGGGTCGTTTTTCGACTGCCACGCCCATAGGGGGCGTGAGCCCCCTTATTCATTATGATTTTCGCACTCCTGGGGTCATTTAAGGGGGCGTGGCATTTTTTTTTTTCCCCAGGGGTGTCCCCCATAAACTGAAATTTTGCCCAAACTTTTGTTGTACAATGCAATTCTAAAGCCAATCTGGTGTTATGGAATTCAATTATGGGGTACTGCCTCAGCATCAAACATTGAAAAAATTCAAAGGGGTCAAAATAAAATTCTACGTATAATTACTGCAGCTCCATGGTATGTTAAAAATTCTCGAATCCACAAAGATCTAGGCGTGCCATTAGTAAAAGTCGAATTTACAAAATATGCGTCAAAGTATGTCAGCAAACTTGAACACCATCCAAACCCACTTGCACGAGACATCCTTAACTTTAGTGGCCACAGTCGGTTGAGAAGGAGGGATACCCTTGCTTTAACTCAAGCGCAAAATAGATGACTGGATCAGTTGATGTGAAATTTTTTTAGTACCATAAAAATTTTTGTCTAGCACTGGCTGGGCTTATTATTTTCTTTTTAGTATTAAGATTTGAATACTTATTGTCATTTCAAATATGAAGATTCAATAAATAATTAAATGCAAAAAAAAAAAAAAAAAAAAAGGTTGGCTAGATGTTCTTCGAACGTTTTCCCGATGATTATTATGTCGTCCAGGTAAGCAAACGCCCTCGGCTCCATATTGGGCCCGATCACGCTGTCCAATGCTCTCTGAAAGGTGGCCAGAGCGGAGTGTAGTCCAAACGGCATGACTCGCCACTGGTACAACCCTCTTCTGGTGACTGCGAATGCGGTATACTTTTTACTCTGCTCCTCCATCGGGATCTGCCAGTAGCCGTCCTTCAAATCGATGCTGCTGACATATTTGGCGTCTCGCAGCCGATCTAGGATTGCGTCGATTCGGGGCAGTAGGTAAGCGTCTGGCACGGATCTAGCGTTCAACTGGCGGAAATCCATACAGGTCCGTAAGGACCCGCTTTTCTTCCTCACCAGGGTGATGGGAAAACTGTACGGACTGTTAGATGGTTCGATACAACCCTTTCCTAACAACTTATTCACTTCTTCATCGATTATCGCCTGCATGACAGGATTGCGAGAAGCGTATCGTATTTTTATTGGTCGTTCATCCCTAATGATGATCTGGTGGGCGGCTATGTTAGTCACTCCCTCTATCTCCTGGCATATAGCCAGCTCGTCTTTTAAAAACTCGTCTATCTGTCGCTGCCGGATGACCTCTTGGTCACTCTGTAACGATATTATACGGGCGAGATTACCTCGGGTATTGCTTACCTCTGAACGTGTGGCTGTCATTAATCCCGCACATTGGATGGACGTCTTGAAGATGTGTAGAAAGTCCACTCCCAAGATAACATTCTCCGTAGCTTCGGACAGGACCAGGAACTCTTTCTGGGCGGTCTGATTTCCGAAGGCTACTGTATAGGTGACCTCCCGCGTGATATTCTTGCTGGTGCCGTCAGCTAAAAATACGTCCACATTCACGGTGGTCATCTTCGGCCTTGCTGGTATTTTCCGTATGATCGCCGGGGATAAGAAACTTCTCGTGGCCCCGGTGTTCACAATGCCTGACAGTATCATCCCGTTGATGGTGATGTCAGCTTTTAACTTGTTTTCATCCCAGCAAAGGGAGGTCGGGTTACCATCCAAGACGGAAGATCGTCGAGACCGTCTCCGTTTGGATCGCTTATTTTGGCCGGTGCTGATTGATCGATGGTGCTCATTACGGGGCGTAGGGTGATTAGGTATGCACTCTAAGTCGGAAGCCAACCGGATTAGGTCTGTAAAGTTGGTGAAATCTTGCCTGCGAATATACCATTGGTAGTCCGACTGTGCGTTACGGAATATTCTTTCCACCTTCTGTTCCTCGGCCATACTGGAGTGGAGTCTTGTATGGCGAGAACATAATCCTTGAAACGTTCCTGGGGGTGTTGGGTGCGTTTCCGTATCTCGTCATCTAATTTCTCGAAATAGCGGGCGGGTAGGAAGAACTCCAAAAAATCCGCCTTAAAAGACTCCCAGTTTAACTAGGCTCGGTGATTATTTTGCAGCCATACCAAAGCTTTGTCTTGGAACAATTCCGTCAGAACAGCCACGACATCATTTAGGGAAATTGTGTACATGTCTGCCAATTCCTCCATTCGCTCAATGAATCCCAGTGGATTATCTCCCCCGGTATATATAATTCCCCATTTCCGAACTATCTCGATCATTTTGCCACGCTCGTCTTTTTTTCCATCGGGATGGTCTGGCCATGTACTTCCACCTCGGACACTTGGAGCTGCAGGTTAGGGGTGGTTGGCCTGGCATTCTCATGCTGGGAATGTAGACGCAAAAGTTCCGTCATCTCCTCTTCTTTATGGTCAGCTCCTATAAACTTGGCGAACCGCTGCCTCATTTCATCCACGGTGCCCGCCGAGGTCTATTTAAACTGCTGTAGGTAGCCGATTAATTCATCCTTCTTTAGATAATAGACCCACGAGGTTCTTAGCATCTTTGTCGCTTGGTGGGATTCTCCGGGTTTAATACTCCTGTTGTTGTTGTTGGACCTTCAGATCCCTGCTCGGGCGCCAAATGTAACGACACGTTACCGCTAACTGCTGGGGTAGTTCAACGGGTTCCAGGGTCGGTGCACGAGCCAATAAATAAAACACCAACTGTTTTATTACGTTATAATTAGCCTTTATTATCTACTTTAAACTATTTATACAGTCGTTACGTGTAGCCGTCGACGGCAGCGTAGGCGAGAGGTAAGCCGGTACCTGGTATAACTACACACGTACCCTCTTACGTATCCACTCGCACTTCAAGAACGATGTGTACTCGCCTGGGAAACCAGCAGGCAGTACCCACCCTTCTAGCCTGCTTATGTCGAAGTAAAGACCACTTAAGATGTGAGCGCACCTTCTTTAGTGGTTCTTACCCTGGGCTGATAGAAATCTAATGATTAAAGTTCTACTTAGAATGTGATCGCACCTTTCCAAGCAGCTCTTAGCTCATGTCGATTCTATCACCGACTGACCCACATCAGTTGATGTTCGCCCTTTTATACTGTTGTGCTGTGCACATAATCATCTACACATACACACATATACTTTGCTGTCAACAATACAGCTGGTATTGTTACGGGTTGTATTTTTGTGCAGTAGACTAGTACCCTTGACAACTAGGTGGCGCGGCCAACCTAATTTCCGTTAAATTCAAACTTATAACCTAAACAACGTCAATATAATTATAAATATAAATCTAAGTATTAGTTGAAATTCAGAATATAATAATAATAATATCATAATAAAAGTAAATTCAAAAACAAAATAATAATAATAACCTAATAATACTTCATCATACAACTGGAGGCAGCAAAACGAGACCTACCGACTTTGCTCGTTACAAATGGAAGATGGTGAAGTTGACTCAAATCAATCTTTACCACTCTAAAGCAGCTTCTGCTGCAATACTCCTCCGAATAGCTCAAAAAGGGGAGGAGTTCATAATGGTCCAAGGACAATGGATCCACAAGGATCGGGTTTGCGGACTAAATTTGAGAGGTTATAAGCTTCTCCACACCAAATGTTCAGGTAAAATAAGATCCTGTATTCTGGCCAAAAGCTCTATGAATATCTTCATTCTATCTGATTACAGTGATGAAGATACAGTTACAGCCTCCTGGGAAACTAAGGATGGTGACGTTATCTGGCTGATTTCTAGCTACATGGCTCACGACCAGGGGGATAATCCTTCCAATGGAAAGTTAAGAAGTGCTGTACGGAAGGCGAATGAATCCAGAATACCGGTTATAATTTGCACAGATGCTAACTCGCACCACATAATATGGGGTAGTAGTGATACCAACTGCAGAGGTGAGAATCTTTTCAACTTTATACTCAAAAGTAGTTTAGAAGTAGTTAATAGAGGTTCAGAACCAACTTTTATTGTAGCAAACTGTCTCTAAAGACTTCTCTTTATCGGATCATCAGTACATTGATTTTAATATTACTGATGTACAGATCCCAAGTGGGAATATAATTCAGAATCGTAGAAGGACTGATTGGGCATTACAACATAATGTTCTTGCACAATCGGTGTCCAATCCTACGACCATTGAAACCGTTATTGATATTGAGAACGCCGTGAACGTTCTGACTGAGTCATTTAGCTTTGCTACGAATCTGGCCTGTAGGCCTACTTTATCCAGAGGAAAAAATAAGCCCCGTTGGTGGAATCCTGAGATAGCGCATGCAAGAGGTACATGTCGTAAATTGTTTAATGAGGCGAAACGTATGGGCACATGGGTAGCCATAAAACTTCATTAAATCACTTTAAGAACCTAATAAGGAATGCGAAAAGGAAAGCTTGAAGGGACTTCTGCGATGGTGTGGAAGGCTCATCTGAGACAGACAGACTTCGTAAAATTTTGTCAACCTCACCGGTTGTGCCAAGCTATATTCAGAAACCGTGTGGTAATTGGACCCTAAATAGTAAAGAAACTCTTGATGTATTACTTGATACTCACTTTCCAGGCTGTGCTCCGGTCAATAACCTTAATCCGGCAGCTCTCAGTAAAAACAGTAGCCCTCAAAGTAACTCTATTCCGATTAATCGTGAAAGGATACGGTGGGCGATTAGTAGCTTTGGTCCTTTTAAGTCGCCAGGAGATCCAGCAGATCTTCAGAAAAATGAGGATATTGTGATCCCTTGGCTCATTAATATATACAATGTGGACTAAATGTAAGGTTGGGTTTATCCCCAAAGGAGGTAAAACGACGCACACTAAGCCTAAGGACTATAGACCAATTAGTTTATCGTCTTTCCTGCTCAAGACTCTGGAAAGGGTCATTGACATTCACCTGAGAATGACTCTTCCTACTGAGCTAATTTCGCCGAATCAGCATGCCTACACCAAAGGTAAGTCTGTGGAAACTGCTCTACACTCACTGGTGGGCTCCACTGAGGAGTCACTAGAACATAAGGAATACTCTATGGTTGCCTTTCTAGATATAGAAGGGGCCTTCAATAACGTCAGACCATCATCCATTCTTTCTGAATTGGAGAGATTGGGTGCTGAATCTAGTACCTGCCAATTTATACGTAAACTACTTGGTAATAGGGTCATATGTGCCACGCTTGGTAGCTCTACTGTAAACAGAGTGGCCAATCGCGGTACGCCTCACCTAAATTGTGGAACTTGGCTATGAACTCCCTGCTGGTTGAGATGGACGGTAGGAGAATAAAGACAGTCGCATATGCGGACGATGTTGCGGTTTTAATATCCGGTAAATATCTTGATACAATATCTAGATGTATGGAGTCAGCACTCAGTGCACTGAACAGCTGGAGCATATCATGTGGGCTAAGTGTGAACCCTCTTAAAATGGAACTAGTACTTTTCACAAGGAGGTATAAGATTTCATTCCACCGAAACTGAACGGTATTAGACTAAAGATTGCGGAAAGTGCCAAATACCTTGGCATCATTCTAGATAGAAAATTATCCTGGATGTTGAACATACAGAACAGGATTAATAAGGTCTATGTGGCTATATACTCATGCAAAAAAGCAATTGGGACCAACTGGGGGATTAACTCTAGAGGCATTAATTAAATCGTAAATGCTGTTATAAGGCCCATTCTTTTTTATGGAGTATTGGTATGGTGGCATGCACTTGGGAATTCCTCACATAGACATGCAGTTGAACGTGTACTAAGGAATTGTGCCATCCTGATCACAGGCGCGGTAAGAACATGCCAACAAAGGCACTGTTTACTGTGCTGATGCTCATAGAAATGTTGATTGCTGCATACCGAAACCATCTTTCGATCTGCTATTCTCCACATGTATCCCGAATAGGAACTCATGGGTAGATGGGCTCTATACCCCCAATGAAGCAATAAGGATTTTTACTGACGGCTCCAAAATGGGAAATAGAATTGGAGGTGGATTCTACATCGAAGAATTTGGAATCAGATCCTCTTTTAGTCTTCCTGATTTCTACTCTGTCCTTCAAGCAGAGATCTCTGTCATAAAGCGAGCTGCAAACTGGCTGAAGTATTATCGAGTATCTCGAGATATATGTATATTTACCGACAGCAAAGCCGCCGTAAGTAATATAGCAGGTGTCTACGTGATATCTAGGTAAACCGCAGAATGCCGGATATCTCTAACCGAGATAGCAGAACATTCTAGGATAGCGCTAATATGGGTCCATGGACATAGCTCGATTCAGGGTAGTGCTGGCAAATTCTACTACTTTCCATTACTCAATAATATTCAATACTTTTCATTTGGGTACTCAATACTACTCGATACTTTTAACGGATTTTTTGAAATTGTAACGCATAGTTTTTATCTGCAAATTGAAGTAGTTTCTTCAAAAAATAAAAATAGATCTTCAACTATTATTGGTTTTGTATGTCTTTTATTGTTAAATCAAAAATAAATGTAAAGCTAACTTTTAATTCAACGTTAACAACAACTTAAGAAATAATAGACAGCTTTATTTCGGCGGTTGGTTTTTACAGTGATGTAGTTTTATGCACTATTTTACTCACTCAACTTGATTAAAAATACAACTGAGAAAGTATCGAGTAACTACTTTTGAGTATTAAGTATCCAAAAAAAAGGGCAAATACTCGATACTCGGTACCCATTACTCAATACTTTGCCAGCACTAATTCAGGGTAACTATATTGCTGATGACTTAGCCAAGAAAGGTACAATGATGGCTGATGAGGTGATTGACTCCTTCACTGGCATTAACATGAAAAGTCTGAAATTACTCATTCAAGATGAAATGTTCAGGCTTGCTCAGGTAAGGTGGACGAACGAAATCACCTGCTCTATTGCAAGGTCCACTTGGCCCTTATTTGATGCGGGAAGGACGAAATCATTATTTAGTTTTCGTCGCGACCTAATTAGGCTTATTGTCTCTCTACTTACATGTCACTGTACTTTTGGGACACACGCCAGAAGACTTGGTCTACAATACAATGACTTTCGTAGAAGCTGTCACCACGAGGAGGAGACAGTCATCCAATTCCTCTGCGAATGCCCGGCCCTATCGATGAAAAGGGAACGGATACTCGGGCACCCTTTCTTTCATGTTTGGGTGAACTATATAGGATAAATCCAAGATGCATCAGCACCTTTGCCAAGGAGTCTGGATGGTCTGGACGGTCTTCCAATTTCGGGTCTCAAAGCTGTATTTTACAACTTTTTACGCCAAAATAGTGAAAGTGGATGTAGATAACACTATTTATCCGTTATGCTTTGCACCACATTCTGATAAGTCGTTTGTCAGCTGGGGTCAAACAAGTACACAAAGTCAAGAAGTTAACACCAAAAATTATTACCAAAAATTTTGCTTTTTCAAATATTAAAAAAACATATATAGATTAAAGTGATTGAGTTGGGAATTTTACAGTGATTAGCTAATATTTTATATTGGAGATTTTTAATATATTTGAAGAAAAAAAGGTTTGTGCGTACAAAAATTTCTCCTCCCTTTTCATTATTTTTTTCATATTTTGGCTTGATTTTATGGATTCCATAGAGAGTTCAGTAGAAAGCACAGATGAAATTTCTGATAGCGATGATAGTGTTGCTGATACTTACGTTTTCGATGATATTATGGCCGATGCTATGAGCCATTGTTTCGTATCCGGACTTTGGCCAGCAAACTAAATGACCGCTTTAAATCAATTCCGAAAACGGCTAGATTGTGTGTCGATGCACAAATCTGCAGCACAAAAACGAAACATCATCTTCGACAGTACATGCCTAATAAGCCGTATAAGTGGGGAGTAAAATTATTATTTTTAATGGTGCCGGAGATAACATCGTGTTCCCTGGAACACCAGACCTTGGGGCCACATCAAATGTTGTAATTCGATTTTGTGCATTACATACTTTACTTCGATAATTTCTATACATCAAAAGAGCCAAGAGGGTTTTGCGTGGAATACATGACCTCTATTCATGGCGTAGATGTGAATACTGTATTGTGGAAAAATAATAAATCTGTTCGCTTGGCATCAACATATGTGGGTATTGAACGCTTTGCTAGTAACAATTATAATCAACAACAATCAAAAGCTCCTCGAATGATAGAAAACAAAAGAAATATATCGAAATTAATTGCCCTCAAATTATTCGAGAATACAATGCTCATATGGGTGGAGTAGATCTTATAGATGGCCTAATGGGTCGTTATCATATTCGAGCTAAGACCAGGAATATTATGATTAGATTGTTCTACCATTTTGTGGTCATGGCTACTACAAACGCTTTCATTTTATATAAACGTGTGCACGCCGAGAAGGCTAATGCTTCGTGCAATGTCTCCGAAGAAGATAAGCTAAAATTGAAAAAATTTTGACGGGTATGGACCGTTATTTAACAATTACCAAACGTAAGTCTAGCCCCAATAAGATAAATATGGAGCCGCAACCTGAGCAGCCAAAAAACAACACTCTAAACCAAAATAGATTTGCTATTCTTGCAAGCCAAGATACTGAAACCAAATCTGCAATACCCTTGAAAAATCTAAAACCACCTCCATTATATCTACGCGAAGTAACCACGAACGCCTTGGTAAATAAGTTGATAAAACTTATAGGTCAGGAAAACTTTTATGTCGTATCACTACGGAAAGGTAACGTGCAGGAAACAAAAATACAAATTAGCAATGAAAAAGATTATAGGTCGGTGGTCAATAGTTTAGACGCTGAAAACAAAAATTACTACACTTACCAATTAAAAAGTGCAAAAGGACTGGTAGTAATCATAAAAGGTATTGACAGTTCTGTGCCAATCAAAGATTTAAAAGAGGCCCTGGAGGCAGAAGGATATGAAGTGAAGTCAATTCACAATATATTAAACAAAAACAAAATTCCTCAACCAATTTTTAGGATCGAGATATCTTTTAATACTTCAGACCTAAAGAAAAAGAATGATTCCCACCCTATTTATCAAATGAGGTATCTCCTGAACCGCAGAATAACGGTGGAAGAACCTATAAAACGTAGAGGTCCTCCGCAGTGCCAGAATTGTCAAGAATTCGGCCATACAAAATTATTTTGCAAACTACCATCGGTCTGCGTCAGATGTGGAGACATCCACAAAAGTCTGGAGTGCCCCCACGATAAAACCAATGTTGATATTAGGAAATGCAGCAACTGTGGAGAAAAACATACTGCAAACTACCGTGGTTGTAAAGTATTTTTACAACTTAAGGAAAACAACAGTTCTATAAGGCTTGTATATGCATTAGAGTGCCAATTAACTATATGGGAAACATTTTTTGAAGGAATTTGTTTCACGGCACCCCCAGATTGGTTCGAATTGCTAAAAAAATACTCCCTTGAAAATTTGAGCTCAATCGGATAAGGGGAAAAGGTGCCCCTGAGCCGCCCAAAATTTGCAAAATACCTGATTTTTGACTTTAATTGTCAATAACTTCTTTAATATATATTTTACAAAAAAAAATTTGTTAGTAAAAGTTATAGACAAAACTCAGAGGAACAACATTTGCTCACAAATTTTTTTCGTATCTCCAATATTTACTGAATGAAGAAAAAAAAATAAACGAAAAACAATGGATTTATACATATGTTTATATGGGTGATTTTATTTACCTAAGTGTAGGCATTACATGAAAAAAAAAACTTGTAGCATTGATATTCAGCCCAATCATGAATAAAAAATTCGCGGGAGTTTTTTCCCTTTTTATTTTTTTAACATTGTATTTGAATAGGAAAAATGAGAAAAGGGGAAACAACTGCCGCGGGATTTTTATTCATGATTGGTCTGATTTTAATTTTATTTGTAGCAAGTATTTTTTGTGGCTTTGTTTTTGTTTTAATTTATATAGTTACAAAAGGTTTCCATATTGCAATTTGGAAAACGTAAACGGTAATCCTTAACAATTTGTAAAATATATTGTTTTTGTTCTTCGCTTGTTGATAAAATATTATTATAATCCTGCATTAATTTGACTCCCCTTTCAGCGGTATCGTTCACTACTTTTTAAAGGAGTTTTTTTTAGCATCAATAAACTTTTTGTTACTCGGCCATTTTGTGGGAGTTGTTTTTAAAAACTCTTCAGATAATTCAAAACGCTTAAAAATGGCTATAGTGTTTATATTCACAAACTGTGCAATACCTTTTTTGATAACATCATCTACGTTCAAAGCTTTTACCATTTTTTTTTTGGTTTCGACTGGTACATTTTTATCAAAAAATGCCAAAGCAACGCTTTGTGTCCCTAGATACCACAGGTGACTGCAAAATTTTGCAAAAGCGACGGTAGCAATTTCACTTTCAACACTTTGATATTGACTTAATACTGTAATAAGCATAAAATCGTGATACAGAGCTTTTATAGGTGATGTAGCGCAAAACCAAGCCTCAACGTATACTTTGACAATAAAAATGGAAACATCGCAAAGAGCATTTAGTTTAACCTCTGTTAAATCGAACTAGTCTCTAAACAAAAATATTTTTAAGGTATATATTGCCTTTGACATCCATCTTGCGTGATGCATGGCGCCTGGGGCTCGGAATTTTATACATGATCGGGTTGGTGTTTTTCCGAGAAATATTAGAGCAAGTTCTATAAATTCCCTATAGTCATCTCGCGGTTGTTTTTCCTGCAGAACATTATTAAGAAAATTTGTAATTCGCTCTACATCACATAAACTAATAGCGTTTTTAACTTTCTTATTTTATCAATTATCAATGTTTATTGATGGCCAGCACTTCTGAAATCGTTGAAATATTTGAACATTAGGAACTGTCTTGCAAAATTTAATATCAAAAACGCTTTTAAGAATAAGTTCAAAGATGTGATGCCTACAAGCCAAATATAGCAGATCCCTATCTAGTGTATTTTCAATTATGGAACAAGTTCCATTGAATCGTCCAGTATTAACTGCTGTTGTATCGAAAACTAAAGCTTTTACATAATCTTGTAGACCCCATTCAAAAAGCGATTTGCAAATAGCATGTGTTTGTGCTCTTCTAGTACCACTACCAAGAGAAACACATATTTTTTTCATACAGAAATGAAGAGCGGGTATTCCCCTTTTTTCTTATCGTTAAATCATGATTTTTAACTGTGGATCAATTGATGGGAATTCCCGAGATGACGAGAATCATTATCATTACGTACAACGCAGGTGTGGTTATAATAGCAACTCTAAGTCGTTCTAAAGGGTATAGACCCATGTGTTGATCCCGCGGAGATAAAAACCGGTTTAATGGACAAAGGGTTCAAAATCAAGAGCGTAGTGAATATTAGAAACCGTGAAAAGATCCCTCAGCCCATGTTCAGGGTAGAATTGGAACCTGGAGATGTTGTCTTAAAGAAAAATGAGTCCCATCCCATCTACAATCTGATGTACCTTCTGCATCGTAGAATCACCGTGGAAGAACCACATAAGCGTCAGGGACCCGTCCAGTGTCTCAACTGTCAAGAATTTGGTCACACCAAGGCGTATTGTAAATTGCCGACAGTTTGTGTTGCGTGTGGGGAGCTACATGCAACTGCTCAATGCGATAAGTCGAGAACTGACTCAAAAATAAAAAAATGCAGTAACTGTGGAGGTAATCATACCGCAAATTATAGAGGTTGTCCAATTTACACTCATTTGAAAGCCATAAGTACCAACAAGACGTCAGTATTACCTGATCATCGTCAACAGCCTATTTTGGCATCGAGTGACAATTTCCCGCAATTGTTACGGTCCACTAGTCATGTAAACGCGCCTAGTTCTAGACAAGTTTCTTACGCTAACGTGGTTAAATCTAATATGCCAGGTCTGGAGCAGGAACCTAAACCCCAATATTCTGAGCCGCATATCAACAATCTAGAGGCTACATTGCAGACACTTGTCCAAACTATGAACACTTTCACGACCACCATGACATCCATGATGCAGGAAATGCTGAAAATGCAATCCACTATCTTGCAAGCCATTTTAAAGAAATGATTTATTTAAAAATTTGTTTCTGGAACGCGAACGGCCTCCGCCAACATAAAAATGAACTGGAATACTTCCTGATGGATAAGCAGATTGATGTTATGATGATTGCTGAAACTCACTTGACGTCGACAGGGTACTTCAAAATTAATGGCTACGAGTTCTACGATACTAAAGACCCCCGCGGAAGAGCTTGTGGAGGTTCGGCAATTCTTATAAAGAACAGAATAAAGCATTATCTAATGAATAACATAAGTGAGGATTACCTAACATTTAACCTTTGCATTGAATTCTGTCAATACAAATTTGTTTTATCATCGATTTATTCTCCGCCTCGATTTTCAATAAAAGAACACCAATACCATAACTTCTTTAAATCCTTTGGAGCTAGATTTTTAGTTGCTGGTGATTTTAACGCCAAACGCACATTTTGGGGTTCACGTCTGGTAACCCCAAAGGGTTGCGTACTCTTCAACACCATTGCTAAAATGGGCTTAGATGTACTCTCAAGTGGACATCCCACCTATTGGCCGACGGACCGACGGAAGATTCCCGATGTTATTGACTTTGGGGTAATGAAAAATATCCCTGTAGAATGGATGCAAGTGGATCCTTCACTGGACTTGTCCTCAGATCACTCTCCTACTATCATTTCAATGCATTTCCCTCAAGTGTGTGGTTCTCCATTTATGAACATGACTAAGACCCGAGTAAGTTGGATAAAATACAAAAAGTATTTAAGTTCTCATTGCACGGAAAATGTTGTGTTGAGAACTACCGACGATATTGATGAGTCGATTGGCAACTTTACCGAGGACCTTTGACGAGCTGTGCATCACGCTTCCACTTATCACGTTGAATGTAGAAATAAGACAAACAGAACTTATTTCTCTGAACTCGAACATCTCCTATCAGAAAAAAGAAGAATGAGAAGAGAGTGGCAAATTCACAGGTCTCCTGATCTGAAAGCTAGGCTACGGGAATGCAGAGATATACTAAGACATTTCTTAGAAACCCAAAGAACGGCCTCACTTAGATCTTACTTGGAAGGTCTTGATAGTACCCCACAATCTGACTACTCGTTATGGAGGGCGGCAAGAGGTTTAAAAAGACCAGTAAGAGGAAAACCTCCTTTGCGAAATCCGACTGGTGACTGGGCTAGAAATGATTCCGAGAAGGGGACTTTATTTGTTAACCATCTGAGAAATGTGTTTACTATAAACAACTCAAATAATAACGAATCTGATTTGCCACCACTTGTTATAAGGCCTCCTGTACCTCTAAGACTAAACTTTCGTGATGTCCAAAACGCTATTGGTACTCTGAACCTTAGAAAGGCTCCAGGTATGGATAAAATCAACAATAAAATGCTTGTGGAGTTACCTCGTGTAGCAAGAAGAATTATCCTCTTTATCTTCAACGCTATTTTACGCCTAGAATACTATCCTGCAGATTGGAAGGTGTCTATGATCACTATGATTCCTAGGCCAGGGAAGGAACATACCAAAGTGGAGTCATATAGGCCAATTAGTCTACTGCCGACAATTTCAAAACTGTTTGAAAAATTGTTAATGACTAAATTGACTCCAATTCTGAATGACACTGAATGTATTCCTAATCATCAATTCGGCTTCAGGGCTAAACTCAGCACCATCGAGCAAACACACAGATTGGTAAATGTGATAAGAGGGTCGTTTGAAGACAAAAAATACTGCTCCGCCCTTTTCATTGATGTGTCGCAAGCGTTCGACAAAGTTTGGCATGACGGTTTAATGCACAAAATGAAATTAACTCTGCCTGCTAACACCCATAAACTCATGGAAAGTTATTTATACGGTCGCAAATTTAAAATCAAAGAAGGTGATTTTTTAAGTACCGCTCAGCCAATTGAATCAGGTGTGCCACAGGGTAGCATACTGGGTCCTACTTTATATTTGATATATGCCTCCGACATGCCGTCAGACCCTAAAATCCATACGTCAACTTTTGCAGACGATACAGCCTTTATCAGCGTCCATCAGGACCACCAAGTTGCATCACAGAATTTGCAGAATTATGTTTATAAACTAGAGAATTGGCTAGAGCTTTGGAAAATCAGGGTTAACGAACAGAAATGTATTTATATAACTTTCACATTGCGAAAAGATACCTGCTCGTTCATCAGAATAAATAATCAAATTATCCCGCAACACAATGAAGTCAAATACCTCGGCATTCACCTCGACCGCCGTTTAACTTGGAAGTCTCATATTGAAGCGAAACTTACTCAAATGAGATTAAAAGCAGTGCAACTTAATTGGCTAATCGGCAGAAACTCTACATTGAAATTGGATTGCAAACTTTTGTTGTACAATGCAATACTAAAGCCAATCTGGTGCTATGGAATTCAATTATGGGGTACTGCCTCAGCATCCAACATTGAAAAAATTCAAAGGGGTCAAAATAAAATTCTACGTATAATTACTGCAGCACCATGGTATGTTAAAAATTCTCGAATCCACAAAGATCTAGGCGTGCCATTAGTAAAAGTCGAATTTACAAAATATGCGTCAAAGTATGTCAGTAAACTTGAACACCATCCAAACCCCCTTGCACGAGACATCCTTAACTTTAGTGGCCACAATCGGTTGAGAAGGAGGGATACCCTTGCTTTAACTCAAGCGCAAAATTGATGACTGGATCAGTTGATGTGAAATTTTGTTAGTATCATAAAAATTTTTGTCTAGCACTGGCTGGGCTTATTATTTTCTTTTTAGTATTAAGATTTGAATACTTATTGTCATTTCAAATATGAAGATTCAATAAATAATTAAATGCAAAAAAAAAAAAAAAAAAATTATCATTACGTACAACGCAGGTGTGGTTATAATAGCAACTCTAACTTTGAACAAAGAATAAGACAAATTAGCTGTAGCAGCTAAAAAACTTGTTTGAATATTTGCGGGAATTCCCGTCATTAGTTTAATTAAAAACAAGTGAATAACAGGAAATCCCGCATAAAAGTCAAAAGGGTTAATATTAACCTGTGCGGCTTAAATTCGGCAACTCCCGTCATTTCTTTAATATAGTCCCAAAATCCCTACCTGAAAATCTTAATTCGTCATATTCATATTGAAAAAATTTACTTTAAATCAAAGTAGATATTTTTTTAAACAATAAAAAATATAAAAAAAACAAAAAATACTTGCTACAAATAAAATTAAAATATCAATGCTTCAAGTTTTTTTTTCATGTAATGCCTACACTTAAGTAAATAAAACCACCCATATAAACATATGTAACGGGTTTTCAAATAAGGACTTGACAACTTTTTTTAAATCGATTGTAACGTGTGCTGTGTGGCTTGTGGCACCGTCTTGTTGAAACCACATGTCATCCAAGTCCATGTGTTCCAATTCGGGCCAAAAATAATCGCTAATCATTGCGCGATAACGATCGCCATTCACAGTAACGTGACGATCGTTATTGTCGACGAAAAAATATGGCCCAATGACGCCGCCGGCATGCAAAGCGCACCAAACAGTAATTTTTTGTGGATGAAGTGGTGATTCGTGAAGCACATGTGGATTTTCAGCAGACCAATAACGCATATTTTGCTTATTGACGAACCCATTGAGCCAAAAATGAGCTTCGTCACTGAAGATGATTTTGCGATTCATCATCTTGGTGCATCTTCTCCAGAGCCCAATCGGAGAACGTACGTCGACTCAAATGGTCCATCGGCTTCAATTCTTGAGTCAGCTTAATCTTGTATGGGTGTAAACCCAGATCCATACGCAAAATTCGCCATAAAGTGGTCTTGGGGATGCCCAGTTCTTGAGAACGCCGCGGAATCGACTGATTTGAATCGTTTGCTACGGACGCCTGAACGGCAGCGATATTTTCGGAACTTCGACCAGGCCGTTGTCTCACTGGCACGACAGCATCACACAATGAATATGTAAACTCAAATTTTTGCACTAAACTTGTTATTGCTTGTCTACTAGGGCGAGAATTACGACCGAAAATTGGAGTTAACGCTCTTAAAGTTGCGGTCACCGACTCCGAATTTCGGTAGTACATTTTTATAATTTCCAAACGTTGTTCCTTCGTGTACTTTACCATAACGAAAATGTTAAGTTTACTGAAAAAAAAAGAAAGCAACAATTAGATGATCAGTGAAATAGTGCGTTCACAATTTAAATTCAGAGTTGTCAAGTAGCTATTTGAAAACCCTTTATAAATCCATGGTTTTTCGTTTATTTTTTTTCTTAATTCAGTAGATATTGGAGATACGAAAAAAATTTGTGAGCAAATGTTGTTCCTCTGAGTTTTGTCTATAACTTTTACTAACAAATTTTTTTTGTAAAATAGATATTAAAGAAGTTATTGACAATTAAAGTCAAAAATCAGGTATTTTGCAAATTTTGGGCGGCTCAGGGGCACCTTTTCCCCTTATCCGATTGAGCTCAAATTTTCAAGGGAGTATTTTTTTAGCAATTCGAACCAATCTGGGGGGTGCCGTGAAACAAATTCCAACTTTGAAAAATAACTGGCACCCTAATATGCATGTTATCAGGAATCAAATTTTCCTTCTTTACCAACAGGTGTAAATAACCAACAACAAACTAGGGCCCGTGATGCAGTATCCCAAGTAATAGACAGTGGAAACACTAGGCAATTCTCGTACGCTTCTGCAGTAAAAGTAGGAGTGCCTACAACAAACGTAGAAAACTCAATTGAGAGCCTCATTAAAGCAATTAACAGCTTCATGAGCAATATTCAGAACATGTTACAACAGCTAATACAGACTCAAAGCATGATCATGCAGGTTCTGCTTAATAAAAACGAACCCTTTAAAAATATGCTTCTGGAACGCCAACGGCTTAAGCCAACATAAAAATGAAGTGCAACAATTTTTACATTTAAATGAAATTGATGTGTTTCTGGTCTCAGAAACGCACTTTACGCAAAAAAACTTCTTTCAAGTAAAGGACTATTATACTTACGATACAAAACACCCAAGTGGTAGGGCTTGCGGAGGGTCGGCGATAATAATTCATAAAACTATCAAGCACTTTCCTATGCAAGAATATCGAAAAGACTATATCCAGGCCACGTCGGTTAATTTAACCCATTACGGTATCACAGTATCGGCAGTATATTGTTCACCCAAACACAATATTTGCAAGGAAGAGTTTCTTGCTTATTTTCAATCACTGGGCCCGAAATTCATAGCAGCTGGTGACTACAATGCAAAACACACTTTTTGGGGTTCCCGACTAATTAGTCCAAAAGGCAGGCAATTACTTGATGCGGTATCATCTAATGGATTGGACGCTATCTCTGCAGGTGAACCAACGTACTGGCCAGCAGACCTCAAGAAGATCCCTGATGTAATAGATTTTGCTGTTATCAAAAATATTAATCGTGACCGTTTAACAATGACCCCTTCACTGGATCTTTCCTCTGAACATTCGCCAACTTTTCTAACTCTTTATAATGAACCAGTTAACTTGGAGCTCAGTTGTAATCGTTATCCTAATAAGAGAACAAACTGGCTGAAATATAAAAAGTATGTAAGTGCCCATATACCACACAACCTCTCTTTGAAATCCGAAAATGAAGTAGAAGCGGCTGTTAATATCTTCACCAAAGCCTTAGTTGAAGCGGCCAGAGTATCCACGCCTCCTGCACCTGTGATAAAGAAAAAATTTTCCAATTGCCCAGATCACATAGAGTGTATTATAAGCCAAAAAGGGAATTAAGACTGTCTACGCACGTAAACCCTAATTGTCAAATTTGATTTTAAAACCTAGAGGGCGTTATTATTATTATCCGTTGTACTAAATGAATTCCACACTAACAGTCATGCCGGGACAATTATCTTAATAGTTAGTTAAGTCTTAGCTTTATAAGAAGAAACATCCAATAAATAAAAGAATTCTACTAAGCATACATTTCCACTTGGGCTTTTATTTAGAGGAAACTGGCTAGGAATTTTAACTCTGGTCCTTCACAATTACATACAACGTGCCAGACGTTTTCATGGTCCAATCGAACCGGATTTATTAACCGGAGAAACTATTGATATACATCCATCCACATTCGATTCAAATTCAATAAAAATTCTTCAAGAACATCCTTTTCAAAAAGAAAACCCTGCTGTTTAAATTAAAAAAACTGTCATCTATATTTCGATTAAAGTATTTGCATGAGTTCATCTCTAAAAAAAAGCAATAATCGAAAAACAACAAAAAAAAAAACATTTCTGTAAGTCACATATCTTTCTAATGTATCATCTTGCTAGTTACTCTTTGATAGTTGAATGTGCCGGTGACAAACAAAAGTAAGAACTTCAAAAAAGAATAACAATAACAAGTTACATAAAAAAGTGTGTATAATACGTAGTGACAAAAATTAAAGTTAAAAAAGAACAATCTATAAAAATCTATAAAAGTAAATATATACATATGTAGCCTTTGTTTAAAAAAAATATATATATACATATGTACCTAGGTATATTTTAGGAACATAAAAGTGAACACATAAGAATATTATGGTGTTTTCTTTTCTGAAATAAAATGTTACACCTTTATTATGTACATTTTTATAATGTTTACCCCACATTTTAAAGATGTGGCATTTTTAATGGTCAGAATAGAACATAAAATTACAACAGTGTAACATTATTTTTCATGTACAGCTGTTTTTGTTTTTTTGCTAAAAAAGAAGAAGCAGATAGCTCCCTGGTAAGATCGCTTGAAATAACACAATGAATATTTATCAAAATGACCTATGGCACTTTCCCGACTAATACGAAAATTCTTCTCAAATATAAAAATTATATCTATATATATAAAATTCAATGTATGTATGTATGTATGTATGTAACGTATAGACTCCAAAACGTCTGAGCCGATTTTGATGAAATTTTCACAGCATGTTACTGTGACTCTGGAAGGAATAATAGGGTACTTTTTTTACCACGCCCACTTTTACGCCCACTTTTTTGAAATATTGTAATTGAAGACCAAACCTTTGGACCGATATTTTTGAAATTTTCACAGCATTTAACTGGGACTCTGGTATGATTAATAGGGTACTTTTTTTTGGCCACGCCCATTTTTACGCCCACTTTTTAAAAATTATGTAATTGCGCCCATATAGTTTTTAACAGATTTACTTCAAATTGTATACACATTATATACTCCAGGCGAGGTAAAAATAAAGATTTCTTAAGCCACGCCCCTTTCACGCCCCTTTTAACGCCAAATTTTTGAAAGTTTTATTCTCTATACAAATTTGTTCATTCCAACGTATTTTTTTTATTTGGTAGTATATTGCTCTTAATACTGTTAGCGTCGCCATATAACTATGAACCACGCCTACTTCATCGCCCCCTTTTTTTAATTCAGATACTTACTTATACCACTAACAATGTTTGCTATAAAAAATACTTTTTTTGTAATATGTATTTACCTAAAGTTTTATATACTTTTTAACTACATATATTTTTTTATTACCAAATCCCCATTTTTCGCCCCATTTCACCTTAAATTATATTGCTTTTAATCTATATATATATATAAATGAATGTGTGTCTGTATGTTTGTGCTTAATAGGAGGCCAAACCCTTGGACCAATCTGCCTGAAATTTGCACAGCATGTTACTGTGACTCTGGAAGGAATAATAGGCTATATGAAGTTTTGAATGCACAAACGGGGGTGGCACCGCCCATATAACCCACAAATTTAACCCGCCATATTTTGGGCATTTTTTGACGTACGTCGGTGATATTTGGTACATATGGTATTGGGGCATAATTAGGAATTCGTACCAGGAGAAAAGTGAGTGGGACCACGCCCCTTTTTAGAAAAATTAAACATCGTAATATAGTCTTAACTACTGGACCGATCGTCATTAAATTTTCACAACAGAATATTCTTACGAAATAATAAATTCTTGGCTATGTAAGTGAACAAAGGGGCATGGTTTCGCCTAAAGCATTGCAATAAATACATTAAAATTAAATAAATTAATGTTTGTAAATATATAAATACGTTTTATTTTATGACGAGGGGGGGGGGGGGTAGCAAAGCACACCGGGTTTAGCTAGTATGTATATAAACATACATTACATATATAAGAAGTAGGAGATATTGTCCTATGAAATTTGACATACATCAACTTCAGAGTATTCATTAATTACGTTCTTTACCAAGCCTTTCACTCACGGTTGTGGATTTCTTTCCATAATCATATAAAATATTTTATCATCATCTGATGATGAATATGAATCCAACAAGTCATCCAAAATTTTTTAGCACATAAAAAATATTTTCCATTTTGTATATTTTTTTTTTGTTTCTTAACACAAATACACATTCATAAACAAAACAAATGTCAGCTGCATCAATGCAAACTTAGCCCTTTTCGGGCTAGATTTAGCCGGATTTTAGTCACTCAAAACGCGAAAAAAAAGAAAATTGGATGTGGTTTTATATGGATTTTTTTCCATTTAGCCCTTTTTTCAAAAATGTTTACGCGTTTGAGTCTCAAAAGTTGGCATCACTGGTCAGTTGTTTTATCGTGCGATTCTCCCCCTCTAAAAATACAGAGTGTGAAAGGTGCACCATTTTTTAAATTTATAGTGTGACATTTATAGAAAAGAACACACTACACTTTAGCAGTGTTGACATTTTTTCAGAAAAGAACACAAAAAAATTAAAAAAGATGCGAAATGGGAAAAACGTGTAACATTTTTGCCAGAAAAGAAAACGCCATTAGTGCCATCATATTTTAATTGTATAAAATAAAAAAATCGCAAAAGTGTGTTTAAAGTGCGTAAGTAATGTTAGTTTATTATACAGCATTGATGCCCAGTAGTGGCTGATATCAGCAAATTGAGCTCACACGTATACTTACGCTCTTTTGTTTAATCGTCAAACAACCAATAGGAAATCAGCATGTTGAGTGGGAGAGACAAAATACACTTGCAGAACTGCTGTGTCTTATCCATTATTCAAGATAAAAGAAAACGAATACCTATTACTAAAATATTTACCTATTTCTAAAATATGTTTGGAACAAACAATGGAAATCAAAAAGGAAAATATTGCGATATATTAATGATGTCACCCGAGAAGTATTTTATGTTACAAAATGCTTTTGATGACATGCAATGTCTTACTTGTCATAAGACATTTAAAAAAACTAATGAATAATTTGCAGGGGGAAGAAAAAGAAAAACAATTTAAAATTTATAAAAAAAATTTTTATTAAAAAGTTGAAGGAATGGGTAATTAATTCATTAATTTTACTATTTCCCTTATGTTAAACAAAGAAACAGAAAAAAATGACAACACCCGCCACACATGTGCTTTCGTCGCAATCTCGCTGACGACTAAATAAAATGATTAGCAAATTGTTTTCTTCCAGTGTTATTTTGTCACTCTCACCAATACTACTACATTGGGCATCACTGTTATACAGTTAGTGCCTTCAGTTTTTTCTCAATATAATTTAATCTTTTACATACATATGTACATAAGTCAGTAAATTTCTAAAAATAAAACCTATGTAAACAAAGTGTCCGTTATTTTTTTTTACTCCATAAACCTCGTTGCAATTTGTACATATTAAAATACATTCTCTTACAAAGAGAGCCAACAAAAATAAGACCTAAACGTTTTTTGTTTGTAAGAGCAAGTCAAACGATTAGCAACATTTCATGACACACATTTAATTCTCATATTCTCTTATGTTCACAATTTTGTTTTACGTAAAGTTGATCAACATTTATTCGACATTGGAATAGAAGTGTTATACTACGTTTCCACGGCACATGCTTCGCTCTCTATTCATGCTTCACACCCCAATCATGAGTGAAAGAACTGGCTTCACCATACAAAATTTTAAGAGCGAATCCAGTAGATTCATATTGAATCAACTTGCGAAGCACGCATAATTCCACTCTTCTCTAATTTTTATCGCAAATTTATCTGCACTAGCTGTAAAAATTTAATATTATTGTAAACAAAGCAAATTATTTTCTTGTTGCTGGAAGTAAAGAAAGTAAATACGTACGAATGTATGTTTTTTTCAATTAACCTAACTAATTTCCACTCACTTTTTTTGTCCATTAAAAGAAAATATTTTCCACAAATTGTAAATTCTGTTTTTTTTTATTCTGTTTGTTTATTAAAAACAACTGTCAAATCGAATCAAGTTTTTTGGTGATTCAAGTCGTCGTGGAAACATAGTATTATATCAACATTGTATCGATATCATACGATAACTTTATTCTTATCTTCTCCTTTTTCCTTATTTCTTTATTATTGACATTTGTTGAGCAAAAATTAAAAAAAATATAAAAAAACAAGGTGATCGAAAAAAAGGGAAAATACTAAAGTGTTCTAAATTTTAATCCAACCATTAATTTATTATAGCAATATACGAATATAATATAAAGTGTGTTAAACAACAAAATAAAAATTGTTTCCTTTAATATTGTGGACAATATCTAATTCTTAAATAATAAAAAAAAAATTAATTCTTAAAAGTAAAAAACCAAGAAAGTGTGGTGAAAGATACTAAAGGAACCAGATTCGTGAGGAAATTACCAAGGTTAATTGCTATTCAGAAAAAGAAGCAGAGATAATCACCCTTATTACGGTTCTCGAAATTATGTTTCGACTACTGTCGAACTCTTTGTCGAATTTAGTGTTTAATGGTACTACGTAAATTTTTCGACTACTTGAAAATTTGTAACAGATTAAATATTACAGGACGTTCCATAATTTTTAAAACTTTAAATATTATGAGGCTGCCTATGACAAACTGTCAAAACAATTAATGGCGGCATCAAAAATAAAGTTAAATAATAAATTTATATTTCAATTTGTAGATTCTGAAAACCTTTGTTTTTAATTTTTATTAAAATAGTTTGAATAAAATTAAGAAATTCATAACTTAAACTTAAAGCAGACTTCATGTTTCATTTTGTACATTTGGCAGAAAAACTTATAAAAAGAGAAAAAGCAGCATATTTTATTTAATAAAGTCGATGTCTAAGTTTCGAAACCATACTTATGTTCTTCCAATTCAGTTTTACGTCTTTTAATTTCGATTTCATCTGCTCTTAGTTCCAGCAATAGCTTTTTATGTTCGTTTTGTTTCTTTAGTTCCCTTTTGTAGAGTTCAAATTTTTTTTTTTAATTTCCTAGTTTCCTACCATATCTTTCTATCTGTTTTAAAGAATTTTTAACTTCATTGTACAACTCGGTTGGGACTTTAAGCTGTTGTTCAATCAACTCATTTTTTACTGATCTATCTTTTTTTTTAAATTTTTTGTTGACGACTTTATCTCGTGATGTGCTTGCGACAATTTCTTCACTTTACAAACCACAACAAACATAAACGGGTTCTTCAAAGAAATCGTTGTCGATGCCTATTTTCTGTCCGTCAGGATTTATTAGACTATTTAATTGTAATAAATCAGAAGCAGCTTCTTCTACTGCAGACAAAGTAAACTGTTTGTTTAAGCCGCTCCTTGTGGCACGACACTCAGTTTTTTTGTGCAAAATTTTTTTCTTTAAATTGCATTTATAATCGGCCCAAACCTTTAACCACTCAGGACCAGTTCGAAAAGGCGGTCTTACTGAGTTGAGTTTGTTCGAAATTTCCTTCCATTCCTCTTTGGTGTTCAATGTTTGTAGGCCGCTGTCGTAGGATTGTGACAGTTCTGGTTTTTGCTCCAGCAACTCAACAACCATCTTCTCACACTGTTTAGCTGTTGTAATTTTTATTCTAAAATCATATTCATAGTATTAAAAATTTATTTATAAATGAGAATTTTTATAAAATACTTACGATTTTGTTGATTTCATTTTGAATTTTTCTTTGTCGTATGAGAAAAAACGATCGACTATTATTTTTACTTTTGGCAGCTGAATTCGACACTCGTGGTAAGAAACTTGTAATAGAATTTTAAGCAGGATTGTATGTTATTGCTATTCGAGAAATGTAGTACCAAAATGTAAAATCGACTATTTTGCAGCTCGAATGCGAGAACCGTAATAAGGCTGAATACAACAATCAACTACCATTCGGATTAATAAATAAGTACAAAGGAAATCTCACTGGTAACTAAACTTTTCATTTCCAATCATTCATGTATCAACACAACATTTAATTTTCAAAAAAGATTCATTATTAATTTATTATTAAGTGAATTTTTCCAAACCAAATAATTTCCTATTCCTCATTATTAATAAAAACAAGCGGTTCGCGTTTATTATTAATCGTTTAGAAATTCCAATTTTTATTTTCTTGTCGGTCAATTTAGTCTTTTCCCTCTAGAAATATGTCTCATTTGCAGCAATACATTAGAGCTACCGATGGGCAGATGCAGAATTTGATGATTCACAAATGTCGGGGTCATCTATCTATTCACTGGAAGTGCACCGTGATGAAATGAAATCCATTTATCAGAAATGTCTCGCGGAACTTAATCAAGATAAATCAGACGTTGATAGGGAACAAGTTTTCACTGCTGATGAAGAAACACTTACCTCCCGCCATCAGTCTGCGTACATCACATATGTTAGGTTTATATCCCGTTTAAACTCACGAATTCAGGACCTTACAGTAGCTAGACAGGAACCACAAATTTCACGTCCCTTCGGTTCTGAGCCAATGCCTTTTCATCAAATGCACCTTCCTCCTTGCGACACTGACATATTTAAGGGAGACTATGAGTCCTGGCCGACGTTTAGAGATTTGTTGACTGCGCTATACATAAATAATCCTCGACTCTGTAAAGTTCAAAAACTATTTTATTTAAACAGAAATACTAGTGGAGAAGCAAAAGATATTGTAAAGAAATATTCACCAACAAACGAAGGATTTGACTTAGCCTGGAAAAGTCTCAAAGAACGTTTCGAAAATAAAAGAATGTTAGTCAATAGTCAATTGCGTTTACTTCTTAATTTATCCCAAGTTTCCACAGAGTCCTGCGAAGAAATTAAGAACTTGCAGCGGCAAATTAATAGTTGTGCTTCCGCTTTAGAACTCTATAAAATTAATATCGAAAGTTGGGATTCTATATTTGTGTACATATGCTCCACTCGTCTTCCAGACGCTACTCTAGCTCTTTGGGAACAATCCTTGCCCAATAGAACTGAAATTCCAAAATGGTCACAAATGAATGAATTTTTAACAAACCGCTTTCAAACTCTTGAAACAGTCTCTGATGTCAGGGGAAATCTCATATCTCCAACTTTTCACTCTGCATCCAATTCCAAGGAAAATATTAGGAAGGTTAAGAGTAACCATACAAATGTTTCTTCAAATGAGACTGTTCCATGTCGTCTTTGTCCTCAGTCACCATCCTATTCGACAATGCTCTAAATTCCTTCAAATGAATGTTGATGATCGTTTTTCATGCATAAAACAATTGGACTTGTGTCTAAATTGCTTCTCTAAACAGCATCGTGTAAAGGATTGTACTAGTAGTTTTAACTGTCGTACATGTCGCAAAAGGCACAACAGCCTCCTTCACAAGGATAATGAAATGCATCATTCAGTTCCAACCCCTAATAATCAGACGCACTTATCCACCGAACCATCCACATCTACGAATATTAGATCATGTTTTGCATCCAATTCCAAATCAGTATTTCAATGACTCAAGTTCATTATAATGGCATTCAATTTCCAGCTAAAGCGTTTTTCGATTCAGGATCTGAAGGAACATTCATCTCTGAACGTCTTTTTAAACGTATTGGTCTTCCTTTTAGGTCTGTTAGTGCAGAAATTAGTGGTTTAAATGGTTCAATATCAGCAAGATCAAGTAAGCTGTGCAAAATTACACTCGGTTCTAATGGATATAGCGACCGTAAAATCGAAATAGAGGCACTTGTTCTTAAAGAACTTTCGGGAAATCTTCCTAGTAGTTACGTGGATCCAAATCTCATTTCGAAAATCCCTGAAATAACTTTGGCTGATCCAAACCTTTTCGAATGTTCACAAATAGACATTCTTTTTTTTTTTTGCATATTCTTTTTTATTGTATCTTCATTTTAAATGAACTAACAATAGGTATTCAAATCCTAAAACTAAAGTTAATTAAGATAAGTCCAGCCAATGCTAGACAAAATCTAGTTTTCAAATTCGATAGGATATAATGAGCCACTTGTATTTATTCATCTGAGAGCGGTGGTGTCCCTCCTTCTCAAACGGCTATGACCGGGATGTTGTAAGATGTCTCGAGCGAGGGGATTTGGATGAGTTTCCAGCTTACCCAAATAATGGGTCACGTGTTTAGTTATTTCCCATTTGACAAGTGGAACATCAAGATCGTTGTGTATGTTGTTGTTTTTAATATACCAAGGAGCGGTAGTTATCATTCGTAGAATTTTGTTTTGACGGCGTTGAATTTTCTCAATATTGGAGTTGGAGGCAGTGCCCCATAACTGGATACCATAGCACCAAATTGGCTTTAAGATTGAGTTGTAGAGTAGAAGCTTACAATCGAGCCGAAGGACGGAGTTTCTGCCGATGAGCCAATGAATTTGGGCTGCTTTCAGTTTCATTTGAGTCAGCTTAGCATCTATATGTGGTTTCCATGTGAGGCGACGGTCCAGATGAATACTAAGATATTTCACGTGTGAGTTTGGAGGCACTATATGGTCATTAATACGAATAGGGGGACATGATTCCCTACGTAGAGTAAATGTTACGTGGGTGCATTTCTGTTCATTTATTTTTATTCCCCATTGTCTTGCCCATTTCTCCACTTGCGTTACGTGGTGCTGTAATTGAATCGAGGCATCTTTTGGATCTTTGTGAGTACTGAAAAATGCCGTATCATCAGCAAATGTTGACGTGTGAATTTCATTGTTTGTTGGCATGTCTGCTGTGTACAGCAAGTATAGAATTGGTCCTAAGATACTACCTTGAGGGACGCCAGCACCTATAGGTTGAGGACGGCTTAAATAATCACCTTCTTTAATCATAAACTGACGGTCGATTAAGTATTTCCATAGTAGGTGTTGAAGATTCACCGGCAAGTTCTGCTTTAATTTAGATATCAGGCCTTCATGCCATACTTTGTCGAAAGCTTGAGAGACGTCAATAAAGAGTGCCGAACAGTATCTCTTTTCCTCAAAGGTTTTTCTTATGACTTGTACCAATCTATGTGTTTGTTCTATTGTACTGTGTTGACGTCTGAAGCCAAACTGGTGATTGGGAATGCAGTTGTTTTCATTCAAAATCGGAGTCAGCTTGGTTATAAGCAATTTCTCAAATAATTTGGACATAGTTGGTAATAGACTTATTGGCCTATACGACTCAACTTTGCAAGGATCTTTTCCCGGCTTAGGAATCATCTTTACTAATGCAATTTTCCAAACCGGAGGGTAGTACTCAAGCCGTAAGATGGCATTAAAAAGAAAGAGGATTAATCTTTTTGCAATGCGAGGCAGCTCAAAAATCATTTTATTGCTGATTTTATCAAACCCAGGTGCTTTTTTAACATTTAAATTATCAATAGCCTCAACAACCTCCAGATATTGAAATCTTATTTGTACAGGTGGTCTGGCAACAACAGGCAGTAGTTGGCTAATGTCAGTATCCAGTAAGTACGCAGTGGAGGTTTTGCGATTACGGGTTTTCTTAGATTTCGGACTGCACGCCATAATGAATAATTTGACTGGGAAGTTGCGTCTAGACCTTCCAGATGTTGTTTGAGAGACTCTGCTTTTTGCGCTTCTAGCAAGATCCTAAGATTTTTGGTACATTCTCTCAACCTAGTTTTAAGTTGGGGCGATCTGTGTTGTTGCCACTCTCTTCGGACTCTCCTTTTTTCAGACAATAGTTGCTCAACATCTGCAGAAAAAACTCTGTTGTACCTATTCGGGCGGTAAGTGGAAGAAGCATGTTCTGCGGCTTTCTCGACATGTTCATTAAGACTTTTTATACAGGCATCGATGTCTTCAGCAGTTTTTAACGGGAGTTTCTCTGTGCAGTGAGTGCTGATGTATTTTTTGTATTTTAACCAATTCAGACGTTTGACAAGAAGTAAGGCATCAGTTACGATTTGCTGAGGACTTCTGATGGTGATTACAGTGGGTGAGTGATCTGAAGAAAGATCCAGTGAAGCCTCGACTTCAATGAGTTCCGGGGATACCCCTTTCGCCACGCCGAAATCGATAACGTCAGGAATTTTTTGCTGGTCAGTTGGCCAATATGTTGGTTGACCAGTTGAAATCACATTCAGTCCCATTTCAGACAGGGAGTCGTACAAGATACGACCTCTAGGGCTAACGAGTCGTGAGCCCCAGAATGTATGCTTAGCAGTGTAGTCGCCAGCCGCTATGAAACGGCTACCTAGTGATTTGTAAAAATCTCTATACTGATCTTTTGTTATTGAAAATCTGGGCGGACAGTAAACTGACGAAATCACGAGGTTTTGACAAAAGTTCTCAATACAGATGTTTGTTGCTTGAAGATAACACTCTGAAAGACCACCCAATGAATGGTGTTTGATTCGCGATTTGACCAATATTGCCGAGCCACCACATGATCTCTCTCTGGGGTCCTTGGTGTCGTAGAATGTATACCCACTTATTTTAAAAATGCTTCTCGACTTCATATGATCAGCATTACATCAATTTTCTTATTAAAAAGAAAATATTCAAGTTCATTTTTGTGTTGGCGTATGCCGTTTGCGTTCCAGAAACATATTTTGAGACAGTTCATGGTCTATTAAGTATGGCCTGCAGTAGCGTGGACTGCATTTTTTGCATCTCCTGCATCATACTTGTCATGAAATGGTTCATGGATTGCACCAGATTCTCCATTATACCTTCAAGACGGCTAAAATTGTAGCTGTTTGTATCATTTATTGGTGATTCATTTTGCAGTGTTGGTTGGTTAGATCTTAGCACGTTGGCATATGAAAATTGGCTAGTGGATGCTTGTGCTACGGGGGGAATAATTGTAATAGGTACTTTTGTCGTCTGAGTAGGGGTAGAAGCGGGTTTGTTGATCAAGGAGCGTTTAACGACCTCGAAAACAGGGCAACCCCTGTAGTTGACAGTATGGTTTCCACCGCAATTGCTGCATCTTTTTACCCTGGAATCATCCTTAGGTTTATCGCACTTTGAGGTGTCATGAAGATCCCCACAAACAACACAAACAGTAGGCAACTTACAATAAGATTTAGTGTGACTATATTCTTGGCAGTTCGAACACTGTACTGGGCCAGATCGCTTATGAGGTTCTTCCACTGTAACTCTTCGGTGCATTATGAATTTCAAGTCACATATAGGATGTGTTTCATTTTTCTTCAGCTTAACATCACCAGGTTCTAACTCCACTCTATATAATGGTTGAGGGATCCTATCTCTGTTTCTTATATTTGATACTGCCTTGATTTTAAAGCCTTTGTCGGCCAAACTGCTCTTGATCTCCTCAGGATCAACAAAAGAATCAATTCCCTTAATTACGACTTGTAGACCTTTTGCGCTTTTAAGTTGATACGTGTAAAAATTCTTTTTGCGTTTTTCAAATTCCGAAACTATTCTCCGATAGTCGTTTTCATTATTAACCTGAATCTTTGTTTCATTAATATTGCCACGCTTAATTGGAGTCACATAAAAAGAATTTTCACCAATTAATGAAACTAATATTTTTATAAGTTCGTTTGAGTTTTTTTCTCTTAAATATATTGGAGGTGGTTTTACTGGCTTATTCACAGCGTTAGGGACATCATTTTTGTCTTGGAGGATGGCAAAACGATTTTGCGAGCGTGGCTCTTCAGCATTCTTTGATAATTTTGCGGCTGGTGTAATTTCGGCAGATTTTGGGCTTCTGCCTCTCTTCGATACTGTTATATAACGGTCCATTCCTACCTGTATTTTTTGTTTTTCTTCAACAGCAACTATAGGAGCGGCCTTATTTGTAGGACTTAATGTGCCTTTTGCAGCTGTTGACGTCTCTCCAATATTTGATAACGAGGACCGTGAAGAAGACGGTCCTTCAGTGATTTTTCTATTTCAATTAAATATGCTTTGGGCTAAGTTTGTGCCCTGTTCAACACATTTATTCAAGTTTGGTGCACTTGCACTTAAATTCAGATTTGTGCTTATTTTTGGTTTCACAGTTAAGTAGTTTTTATTAAATTCGGGATTTTTAATGTTCTCATTACTAACACTTGCCGAGCTCAACACGAAATAAGCATTTCGGCTCTGAGGCCCACTCGCACTGTTAGAATTGTTACTCATTCACTGTCTCACTGTATTTAATTTTCTAGTTTTCAAATAATTAAAAATAAATTATTACAATTTATTAATTTTTTATTGCACCTAGTGCAATTATTTGACTTTGTAAAGTTTTTCACCTATTACGAGTTTTTTTTCACTTTTTTATTTAATTTAACTTTTTATACTTTTTCACCTATTACGATTTTTTCACCGAAAATTCAGCCGCACTAAAAGTAACACGTCCGAACAGTTCGATGTATCAAGCATTTTCACATTCTTATAGGTGAAAATGTGATTGACAAGTTTGAGCTGGATGGATTCCAAAGAAATATATGCGGACGCCTCAAAGCAAGAGAAACAATTTTCGGATGGGTAATATCTGGAAATCTGGAGAAAATTTCATCGCAGTCTGCTCGCATTCTTACGTGTGTTTGAAAGGTTTCACTGGAAAAACAGCTTATGCGTTTTTGGGAGGTGGAGGATATTCCACAAAAGCCAATTCTTTCCCAGGCTGATCAATTTTGTGAACGGTTTTATGTAGAGACAACAAAACGTCATGATAACGGACTTCCATTTAAAGAACCCATGTCGCATAGTATGCAACGATTAGGCAACTTTAGAAGTAGTGCCATGGCTCAATTCAATCGCAACGAACAAAGACTTCTCAAAAATCTAGAACATAACATTCAGTCTCGTCTCATCGAACTGTTCGGACGTATTATTTTTAGTGCGGCTGAATTTTCGGTGAAAAAATCGTAATAGGTGAAAAAGTGTAATAGGTTGAAATAAAACAAAAAAGTGAAAAAATAACTCGTAATAGGTTAAAAAAATCTACGGTAATATCGGTAATTAAAAAAAATCGCATAAAAATTGTATGAGTGTTCCTCTCAGATGTAATTCTGAGAAAGAGCTTAGCTCGACTAGAAAAACTATATGGGTCTCTGAGGAAGAATCCTTAAAAAAATCTGTGGAGAATTTTCTCACTACAAGAGCCGTAGAACGGCGTCGCTCCTGTTCGCCAAATATAGTGATTTCAACAGATGAAAAAACATCATCTTCATCAAATAGTGCAGTCAAACCCAAAAAACAAGTAGGTATGGCTAAGTACATAACCGTTCTCAAGCGACAGAGAAGCCCGACATCTGCTCAAATGTCTTCCAACTCAAAAGTTCCTAAGACCGTTAATAGTGGTAAACCAAATGACCAAAACAGATTTTCTCTACTTCAGACGGATGATCCAGAAATACCGAAAAAGACATTTAAGCCCCACCAATTTACCTGAGAGAGCCCACTTCCAACAAACTGATACAAGGAATTGTTGCTGTAATAGGTGAAAACATGTTTAGCGTAACCTCAATGAAACATGGAAATATCTGCGAGACAAAGATACAAGTGAATAGGGAAGATGATTTTCGAAAATTGTCCAACCAGCTGGAAAGGGAGACTAGGGATTTCTATACCTACCAGCTCAAAAGCGCAAAAGGAGTCCAAGTCGTTCTAAAGGGTATAGACCCATGTGTTGATCCTGCGGAGATAAAGACCGGTTTAATGGACAAAGGGTTCAAAATCAAGAGCGTAGTGAATATTAGAAACCGTGAAAAGATCCCTCAGCCCATGTTCAGGGTAGAATTGGAACCTGGAGATGTTGTCTTAAAGAAAAACGAGTCCCATCCCATCTACAATCTGATGTACCTTCTGCATCGTAGAATCACCGTGGAAGAACCACATAAGCGTCAGGGACCCGTCCAGTGTCTCAACTGTCAAGAATTTGGTCACACCAAGGCGTATTGTAAATTGCCGACATTTTGTGTTGCGTGTGGGGAGCTACATGCAACTGCTCAATGCGATAAGTCGAGAACTGACTCTAAAATAAAAAAATGCAGTAACTGCGGAGGTAATCATACCGCAAATTATAGAGGTTGTCCAATTTACACTCATTTGAAAGGCATAAGAACCAACAAGACGTCAGTATTGCCTAATCATCCTCAACAGCCAAATTTTGCATCGAGTGACAATTTCACTCAATTATTACGGTCCACTAGTCATGTAAACGCGCCTAGTTCTATACAAGTTTCTTACGCAAACGTCATTAAATCTAATATGCCAGGTCTGGAGCAGGAACCTAAACCCCAATATTCTGAGCCGCATATCAACAATCTAGAGACAACATTGCAGACACTTGTCCAAACTATGAACACTTTTACGACCACCATGACATCCATGATGCAGGAAATGCTGAAAATGCAATCCACTATCTTGCAAGCCATTTTAAAAAATGATTTATTTAAAAATTTTTCTGGAACGCGAACGGCCTCGCCAACATAAAAATTAACTGGAATACTTCCTGATGGATAAGCAGATTGATGTTATGATGATTGCTGAAACTCACTTGACGTCGACAGGGTACTTCAAAATTAATGGCTACGAGTTCTACGATACTAAATACCCCCGCGGAAGACCTTGTGAAGGTTCGGCAATTCTTATAAAGAACAGAATAAAGCATTATCTAATGAATAACATAAGTGAGGATTACCTAACATTTAACCTTTGCATTGAATTCTGTCAATACAAATTTGTTTTATCATCGATTTATTCTCCGCCTCGATTTTCAATAAAAGAACACCAATACAATAACTTCTTTAAATCCCTTGGAGCTAGATTTTTAGTTGCTGGTGACTTTAACGCCAAACACACATTTTGGGGTTCACGTCTGGTAACCCCAAAGGGTCGCGTACTCTTCAACACCATTGCTAAAATGGGCTTAGATGTACTCTCAAGTGGACATCCCACCTATTGGCCGACGGAGCGACGGAAGATTCCCGAAGTTATTGACTTTGGGGTAGTGAAAAATATCCCTGTAGAATGGATGCAAGTGGATCCTTCACAGACTTGTCCTCAGATCACTCTCCTACTATCATTTCAATGCATTTCCCTCAAGTGTGTGGTTCTCCATTTATAAACATGACTAAGACCCGAGTAAGTTGGATAAAATACAAAAAGTATTTAAGTTCTCATTGCACGGAAAATGTTGTGTTGAGAACTACCAACGATATTGATGAGTGGATTGACAACTTTGCCGAGGACCTTCGACGAGCTGTGCATCACGTTGAATGTAGAAATAGGACAAACAGAACTTATTTCTCTGAACTCAAACATCTCCTATCAGAAAAAAGAAGAATGAGAAGAGAGTGGCAAATTCACAGGTCTCCTGAACTGAAAGCTAGGCTACGGGAATGCAGAGATATAATAAGACATTTCTTAGAAACCCAAAGAACGGCCTCACTTAGATCTTACTTGGAAGGTCTTGATAGTACCCCACAATCTGACTACTCGTTATGGAGGGCGGCAAGAGGTTTATTAAGACCAGTGAGAGGAAGACCTCCTTTGCGAAATCCGACTGGTGACTGGGCTAAAAATGATTCCGAGAAAGGGACATTATTTGTTAACCATTTGAGAAATGTGTTTACTATAAACAACTCAAATAATAACGAATCTGATTTGCCACCACTTGTTATAAGGCCTCCTGTACCTCTAAGACTAAACTTTCGTGATGTCCAAAACGCTATTGGTACTCTGAACCTTAGAAAGCCTCCAAGTATGGATAAAATCAGCAATAAAATGCTTGTGGAGTTACCTCGTGTAGCAAGAAGAATTATCCTCTTTATCTTCAACGCTATTTTACGCCTAGAATACTATCCTGCAGATTGGAAGGTGTCTATGATCACTATGATTCCTAAGTCAGGGAAGGACCACACCAAAGTGGAGTCATATAGGCCAATTAGTCTACTGCCGACAATTTCAAAACTGTTTGAAAAATTGTTACTTACTAAGTTGACTCCAATTCTGAATGACACTGAATGTATTCCTAATAATCAATTCGGCTTCAGAGCTAAACACAGCACCATCGAACAAACACACAGATTAGTAAATGTGATAAGAGGGTCGTTTGAAGACAAAAAATACTGCTCCGCCCTTTTCATTGATGTGTCGCAAGCGTTCGACAAAGTTTGGCATGACGGTTTAATGCACAAAATAAAATTAACTCTGCCTGCTAACACCCATAAACTCATGGAAAGTTATTTATACGGTCGCAAATTTAAAATCAAAGAAGGTGATTTTTTAAGTACTGCTCAGCCAATTGAATCAGGTGTGCCACAGGGTAGCATACTGGGTCCTACTTTATATTTGATTTATGCCTCCGACATGCCGTCAGACCCCAAAATCCATATGTCAACTTTTGCAGAGGATACAGCCTTTATCAGCGTCCATAAGGACCACCAAGTTGCATCACAGAATTTGCAGAATTATGTTTATAAGCTAGAAAATTGGCTAGAGCTTTGGAAAATCAGGGGTTAACGAACAAAAATGTATTTATATAACTTTCACATTGCGAAAAGATACCTGCAACATAATGAAGTCAAATACCTCGGCATTCACCTCGACCGCCGTTTAACTTGGAAGTCTCATATTGAAGCGAAACTTACACAAATGAGATTAAAAGCAGTGCAACTTAATTGGCTAATCGGCAGAAACTCTACATTGAAATTGGATTGCAAACTTTTGTTGTACAATGCAATTCTAAAGCCAATCTGGTGTTAGGGAATTCAATTATGGGGTACTGCCTCAGCATCCAACATTGAAAAAAATCAAAGGGGTCAAAATAAACGTATAATTACTGCAGCACCATGGTATGTTCAAAATTCTCGAATCCACAAAGATCTAGGCGTGCCATTAGTAAAAGTCGAATTTACAAAATATGCGTCAAAGTATGTCAGCAAACTTGAACACCATCCAAACCCACTTGCAAGAGACATCCTTAACTTTAGTGGCCACAATCGGTTGAGAAGGAGGGATACCCTTGCTTTAACTCAAGCGCAAAACAGATGACTGGATCAGTTGATGTGAAATTTTTTAGGATCATAAAAATTTTTGTCTAGCACTGGCTGGGCTTATTATTTTCTTTTTAGTATTAAGATTTGAATACTTATTGTCAATTCATATATGAAAATTCAATAAATAATTAAAGGCAATAAAAAAAAAAAAAAAAAAAAAAATAAATCTATTTACGATTCCGTGGTATTAGAATACCTAGATCTTGGTCACATGGTAAGGGTATCTCCTCCTATAGATGTACACGATTGTGAGAATTATTACCTTCCACACCATGCCGTTATGATACCGGAGAGCTCCACTACCAAGATTAGGGTTGTGTTTAATGCATCATGTCCAACATCAAATGGAATCTCATTGAATGATATGTTACATTCTGATCCGGTACTACAAAATTATCTTATTATCCTTTTGCTACAATGGAGATTTCATCGATATGTATTTAACAGCGACATTGAAAAAATGTATAGGCAAATTCTTATCAATGAAAATGATAGGCCGTTTCAAAGAATCCTTTTTCGCAGTTCTGTGAGAGACGAAATACAAGATTATGAATTGAACACGGTAACATTTGGGGTCAACTGTGCACCGTATCTAGCGATTCGGACTCTTATCCAATTGGCAGCAGACGTTGAAAAGAATCTTCCCTTAGCTAGTGATGTGTTAAAGAACTGTATGTATGTTGATGATGCTCTTTATGGAGCTCCTGCAATCCAGGCTAGGGATCAGTTGATCTCAGCCCTTAAATCCGCAGGCTTTAACATTCGAAAATGGACGTCAAATTCACCACAAATCCTTGAGGGTATTCCAAAATCTGATCTTCTACAAGAAGATTTCTGCGAATTTGAAGATACTAGTAATGCTAAAACACTTGGAATACGATGGAACGCGAAATCCGACGTTTTCTATTTTTCCGCAAAAGCCTTGTCCAATCGAGAAAATATTACAAAGCGGCAAATGTTGTCTGAAATATCAAAACTGTTTGAGCCCGCTGGATGGCTTTCTCCGTTTATTATATTGTCCAAGATTTTAATGAGAAAAATTTGTGAATCCAAATCCGATTGGGATGAATGTTTACCGGACGACTGCCTTCATGATTTGAAATTATTCATTCAACACTATCCAGAAATTGAGAAGGTAAAAATTCCAAGATGGGTTTCATTTTCTCCAAATTGCAAAATAGAAGTTCATGGATTTTGTGACGCATCCGAAAGAGCTTATGCAGCGGCCATTTATGTCCGAGTTACAATTCATGAATCCGTACACGTCCATTTATTAACTGCGAAATCAAAAGTCGCTCCTGTTAAATGCATTTCCCTTCCAAGACTTGAACTCTGCGGTGCTGTACTTCTTTCAAATATGAGTGATTCCATACTTCTTTCTTTAAAGATTCCTGACAACAATGTTTTCAAATGGTCGGTCTCTACTATTGTGCTTTCGTGGCTACAAAAAACACCTAGTTACTGGAACACTTTTGTTGCGAACAGGGTGTCTAGAATTCTTCAGACTGTGGGATGTGACAATTGGCGTCATGTACCATCTTCTTTCAATCCAGCAGATATTGCGACTCGTGGCCTATATCCACAGGCACTAGCTAATAATGATCTTTGGTGGTGTGGACCAAAATGGTTGAAACGCCCATCTAATGAATGGCCAAATCTATCTTACGAGGAAACTGAGGAAGAGAAAAAACCAATTAAAGTGAATTTTTCATATTTTTCCAACTATGACGATATTCTAGATCGGTTTTCAAAATTCCCAAATGCAATACGAACACTTTGCTATGTATTTCGGTTTATTCATAGAACATTGCCAAGGTATAGAAACTCCTTCCGTTATGAATCCACATCGATATCGCCTCAAGAAGTTGTCCAAATTCGAGATCGTCTCATTCAAATTGCCCAAAAAGTTGGCTATCCCAATGAATATAAGGCTATAGAAAATCACGAGAACATATCTAAAACTAGTTCGATCTTAAACTTAAATCCCTTTCTTGACTCCAAAAAGCTGATTCGCGTCAATGGCAGACTCGCTAATTCCACATCATTATCATATGACGAACGATTCCCAATAATTCTCCCATATAGTTGCCGACTTTCTAAACTATTGGTTAGTTTTACTCATTCCTTTTCCCTTAATGGAGGAAATCAACTTGTATTACGTCTCATTCGAATGCAATTTTGGATTCCAAGATTGAAAAATTTAATTAAAACTGTGATACATAATTGCAAACAGTGTGTTCTTCATAAAGGAAAAGTAACAACACAAATTATGTCCACATTGCCTCCAGAGCGCACTGAATTACAACGTCCTTTTTACAATACTGGACTAGATTTTGCAGGTTCTTTTGACTTAAAAAGTTTCACAGGTAGAGCTTGTCGATTAACTAAGGGATATGTATGCGTCTTTGTATGCTTCGCCACAAAGGCCATTCATCTGGAGGCTACTACAGATCTCACAACTCCTTCATTCATGGCAGCATTTAATCGATTGGTAGCTAGACGTGGATTTCCATTAAAATTATTTTCTGATAACGGAACAACCTTTATCAGTGCTTCGAGACAAATGGCAAAATATTTTCTCTTAAAATCTAGATCTGAACTTACAACCCACTTCACTTACCAGAATATCCAATGGCATTTCATTCCACCAGGATCTCCTCATATGGGTAGTCTATGGGAAGCGGGTGTCAAAGGCTTTAAGACTCATTTCCGTAAAGTAGCTGGTTCCTTTAAGTACACCTTTGAGGAATTCTCAACATTACTTGCAAAAATAGAATCGTGTTTGAATTCGAGGCCAATCTCCCCAATGTCCGAAGATCCAATGGATTGTAATGCTTTAACTCCTGGGCACTTTCTAACCGGCGGTCCTCTTCTTGCACCCCCCGATCCTAAAATTGAATATCAGCCAATTTCCAAAGCGATACAACAACAATGCTGTCAACGTTGGAAGAGTGAATATCTAAAGGAACTTCACAAGAGGAATAAATGGAAAATCCCACAACAAAATATTTCAATTGGAGACATGGTTGTTATTAAGGATGACAACACTTCTGTAAACGAATGGCGATTAGGTCGTATATCCAAAATATTTACTGAATCTGACGGAAAAGTTAGAGTTGCTGATGTTGTAACGCATTCATCTAGAGCACTCATCGATGCCTGTTTTCAATATAGTCGCATTGAAAAACGCCTTGTAGATGAACTGCGGCTTAATACATACAATCTGGACAATGAGGCATATTGTCAGCTCATATTAACATCAAGAATAGACCCACAAATCCGTTTAGCTGTAGACGCTAGAATCGTTTCAAGGTTACCGATTAAAACCTCTTCAATATCTCTAAACTCTGCAATAATACAGAAATTTTCTCACCTTATACTTGCTGACAAACAATTCTATATGTCTCACGGAATTTCTTTAGTGCTTGGAAATGATTCATATAGTAAAATCTTCAAAACTGGTATCATTCCTGGCGAGAACGGTTTACCCATGGCTCAAGACACCATTTTTGGATGGGTTTTATCTGGCTCGTGTGCTGTCTAAACAGATGAGTTTACTTTTATTTACTTAAAGACAACAAATACTAACCTTCAAAATTATTGTTTTAACAACTGAATTATCTTATATATTTTCCAATTATATTTTCAAACACTTCTATTTATAGTTATAAATGAATTTTCTATTCCCTATATTTTTATAATATACGCTTGAAAATGTGGTCTTACATACTTTATATTTATATGTTGAACTTAAAATTATACGTTTTAATATTATAAGCAAACCTGGTTCTAATTGCAATCCTTGCAAGAGGGCCGGAAATGTCTACGCACGTAAACCCTAATTGTCAAATTTGATTTTAAAACCTAGAGGGCGTTATTATTATTATCCGTTGTACTAAATGAATTCCACACTAACAGTCATGACGGGACAATTATCTTAATAGTTAGTTAAGTCTTAGCTTTATAAGAAGAAACATCCAATAAATAAAAGAATTCTACTAAGCATACATTTCCACTTGGGATTTTATTTAGAGGAAACTGGCTAGGAATTTTAACTCTTGTCCTTCACAATTACATACAACGTTCCAGACGTTTTCAAAGACGTCAATGGCAGCAAACTCGTTCTCCTGGCGTAAAGGCCCAACTAAATCGGATCCAAAAACTTTTGCGCTCCTCACTTCAGAGTGACAAAGAATTAAATCTCAAGCATTATCTGAAAAATCTAACACCAACGGATAACACGAATTTCAGTTTATGGAAGGCTACGAGTAAAATGCGATGTCCTACGACATATGACTCTCCTATTCGCCTACAAAACGGTGAATGGGCTAAAAATTCAGTTGAAAAAACTTGAAGAATTTGCAAACCACCTACAAAGTGTATTTAATCCAAATGTTTCTACATCCTCTGTCAACCTATCACCTATTAGCGAAATAGTTCAACAACCAATGAAATTTAGACTTTCAAATGTTAGAGCAGCAGTCAAAGGTCTGAAGACACAAAAAGCACCAGGTAATGATAAAATTACCGCTACAATGATCATTAATCTCCCAATGTCTGCTATGCGCATTATCTTATTTATTTTTAATTCCCTGTTGCGCGTCGGTATATTTCCATCAGCATGGAAATTATCGGATATTAAAATGATTCCCAAGCCGGTAAGGACTTAACCCAAGTAACTTCTTACCTCCCAATAAGTTTGCTGCCCATACTTTCGAAACTATTCGAAAAAATGTTTCTTGATAGCCTAGTATCACAAAATGACATCAGTGCTATTATTCCCAATCACCAATTTGGTTTTAGGAGGAAGCACAGTACAGTGGAGCAAGTACATAGAATAACAAACTTGATTCGAGGGGATTTCGAGAATAAACAGTATTGTTCTGCACTCTTTATTGACATTTCTCAAGCATTTGATAAGGTTTGGCACGACGGTTTGTTGTTCAAAATTACAAGAAGTCTCCCTGAGAGTACACACAAATTACTAAAAAGCTACTTAACAAATAGATCTTTTCGGATAAGATCTAAGGATCATACGTCTTCGACAAAAGAGAATTCACGCTGGTGTTCCGCAAGGAAGGTCCATTCCTTTACATTCTCTTTACAGCAGATATGCCCACAAGCACATTAACACATACGTCTACCTTTGCGGATGATACAGCAATTATGAGCATCAATAAAAACCCAATTGTTGCATCCGAATTTGTCCAAGAGCATATAAATGTGCTGGAAGCATGGTTGAACAAATGGAAGATAAAGGTCAATGCTGCCAAGTGCGTGCACATAACTTTTACTCTCAGGAGGGACACGTGCCCACATGTTTTGATAAACAATATAAGAATTCCTCAACAAAATCATGTTAAATATCTTGATATTCACCTGGACCGCCGCCTAACATGGTCCCATCATATTGCGGCAAAAATCAATCAAATAAAGTTAAAATCCGCCCAACTTTATTGGCGGAGAGAGGACATAGGTCAGCTCTAAATTTAGACTTAAAGGTACTAATATATAAGGCAATATTAAAGCCTATATGGCTATACGGTATCCAGATTTGGGGCACATCCTCACCATCAAACATTGAAAAACTACAAAGAAGACAATCTAAACTTTTGCGGCAAATAACGTGTGCTCCATGGTTTATAAAAAATAGTACCATCCATAAGGATCTCAATATCCTCACAATTAAAGAGGAGATCAGAAAAGCTACCAGTAATTACTTACATAAACTTCCAACTCACCCTAATCCTCTTGCAAGAGATTTGCTTTCATTTGAGGGTCATAGACGCACTAAGAGAAGAGAAACCGCTGATTTAATTGGTTAATTTTTTTTTTGAGCACTAATAGTTGTACCTGTATTGACAGAAGCAATTTTATTATCCTTAGTATGGTTCAATAGAACAAGATGAGTTTTTTTTACACATATCAAGCAAAAATACAACGTGGACACATGCACACTACTAAAGAGATACTGTAGGACTATAAAGAAGATGGGGAAGCAGAATGAGAGACTTAAATATCTCCTAAACTGCAGAAAGAGGAGTCTTATACCAAAACATTTGGAAAACACGACGAAGATCACGAGACAGTTATTCACATCCACTAAGATATCACGGGAACAGGATAAGGTTGAATGTAAATTTCATATGAAAATACTCAATTTGGAAATAAAGGAGACAAATTATAATTTAAATGACCTGAAGAGCGAAATAGGAAAAATTAGACAGCTGATTGCACAGTCCGTATGTAAGAGGGAATTTGAAGACTTTATGACGAGACAAAAATCTAGATATATGAAGATCACATTGGAGAACAAAAAATCACATTTATTAAAAATTGACAACTTAAAGAGAGAGAAATTGGCGAAATATAACCTAACATTCAATTCCGATTGGTTTGTCAACAATACAACAATAACTATTCCTGATGATAGCAAATGGCTTCTTTCTCTTGGTTCGAAGTTTGCTTTACCAATCAACAATAAAAACTTCTGTACGATCGGATTGATAGCAGATTTGGAACAGTGGGTACAAACTCTTACAAATGATAGAGAAAAAGATATCACAAGATCAAGGATAGCGAACAGAATTATGACCCACAAAAGGACAATGAAAAATGATGGTAAAGAAAAATTCATACTAGGCATTTATGAGGATACAAGAAGATTTCTAAGACAATATAAAGACGAGATAGTCATAACTAAAGCAGACAAGGGAAATAACACAGTTTTAATGTACAAAAAGGATTATGACGATGGAATGAGCAAATTGCTGGAAGATAAACACACATACAAACGTATATTGATTGATCCAACACAAAAATTACAAAGGACAAACAACAATATTATTATGGACTTATATAGAAAAGAATATATAAGTGGATATGACAGAAAAATATTGACATTAAATGCCGCAACAGCACCCCGACTTTATGGACTTCCGAAAATCCATAAACCTAATAACCCACTTCGACCAATATCATCATCGGTAGGAGTACCCTGCTATGGGTTATCAAAATATATTGGGAATATATTGAAAAACATTATACTTGACAAATTTAATATAAAAAACTCATTAGAATTAAAGACAAAACTGGATACACTTACTTTGGACGAAGATGAGATTCTTGTATCATTGGACGTGGTATCGTTATTTACAAACATACCTATACACCTAGCGATAAGTAATATTATGACAAAATGGAATGTGCTACAGAATCACACTAGAATACCAAGATCACAATTTCTGAAAATACTAAAATTTTGTCTTAATGATAATAATTATTTTATGCATGATGGCAAATTATACAAACAGACATACGGGATGCCAATGGGCAACCCATTGTCACCGACTGTAGCCGACATTATATTGGACCACCTAATGGAACAATGCATCGATGAACTGGAAATGAACAACATACGAATAAGACTGATCATAAAATATGTAGATGATTTGTTTGCCATAATAAAATTTAAAGACGAAGACATAATATTGAAAACATTTAACGCATATCATAACAAATTGAAATTTACTCTAGAGAGGGAGAGGAACAATGCTATACCATATCTAGATATGAAGATATTCCGACAAATTAACAAAATAATAACAGATTGGTATATAAAACCAATTGCTTCTGGAGGCTTGATGAATTTTCACTCAACATAACCCATGAAACAGAAGATAAATACGGCAATGAATCTAATTGACAAAGTTATAAAAATAAGCGACGTAAAATTTGAATATAAGAATATGACAAGAATAAAGGATATCTTAATGAAGAACAATTTTCCAAATGACCAAAGTTAAAAATAATATTTCTTCAGGGGAAAGAAACAAAAAAGACACATCTGGCAACACCAAATACTATAGCCTGCCGTTTATTCCAAGACTAACTGAGAACAAAAAACTAGGAGAGATAATAAACGACGAACAAATAATATTCGCACATAAATCAAACAATACAATACATAATTTATTTACACAAACAAAAACAAAGATTGAGTGTAGGGATCAAAGTGATGTTGTTTACCAAATTGAATGTGATGGCGATGATAATGAGGAGTGTGGAAAAATCTACATTGGTACAACGAAGAGAAATTTAGGCGTGAGATTAGACGAACATAAAGCTGACATAAAAAGAGGAAAACAATCAACTGCACTTGCACAACACTGCATTGAAAACGGACACAAACCAAACTTTGAAAAAGTGAAAATTTTAGATAAAGAGAAAAGGGAAAATAAGAGATACACGTTGGAGAGCTTGAGAATACAACAGAAATCGACAATTGCAATAAACACAAAAGAAGACAAAGACAATACAAATGCAAACTACACCATTGCAATACTTTAGTACTAATAACAACTGTGACCAAGAAAAAACGACAAATTTTCTGTGATATATTTATATTTTAATTTACATTAATTTTTTTAAATATTTTAAGTTTTGTGTTGTGTTGTCCACATATACAAAAAACTACTGTGATATAAATCATAAATTGATGTAAAGACTGACAAAAAAGATTATTGTAAGTTAATTTGTCAAAAATTAAGCATGTAATTATTGTTATTATTGACTAAATGTTTCTTTTGTATTTTTACAATGTTACCAGATTTTAATAAAAACTCAAATCCCTGAAGAAGTTGGAAAGAATACCAACGAAACGTCGGATTTAATTGAAAATGAAATAAATAATCTTTTATTTGCATTAAATTAATGACCTTGAAAGCCTGCATATAGGAAACTATATAAACTATTAATAGCAAACAAAAAAAGGCCGATCAACACTTATACATTTATTATCCTTAGGTTAAGTAAATTTCACCAAGTCATGGGGTCCGGAATGTTCAACATTAACACAAAATAAAGAACCTCCCTTTATAGTATTAACGGAGTTTTTATTTATACATTTGTTTTTGTTTACATTCCTTAAATTACTTACATTTATAATTGCTCATCAACATAACAAAACACACAGTCTCTTATCAGCAATCGACAAACAAGGTTGATCTTTTTTCAATTAACACAAAACAAATCGTTTAAATAAAAAACAAACAAACACATAAACTGTTTTAAACAAAATCACAAATATACTAAATATATAATATACATAAGTGTATAGAAAATTAAAAGTGTAAAGAACAAACAAAACAAATAGGCTTAGAAAAAACATATGTACATATATGAAATAAATATAAAATACATAAACATATAAAATACATAAATTGAAATTTGTATTGAATTTAATATAAACACATATAAATTTTTTTTTTTTTTGCATATACTTTTTTATTATATCTTCATTTTAAATGAACTAACAATAGGTATTCAAATCCTAAAACTAAAGTTAATTAAGATAAGTCCAGCCAATGCTAGACAAAATCTAGTTTTCAAATTCGATAGGATATAATGAGCAACTTGTATTTATTCATCTGAGAGCGGTGGTGTCCCTCCTTCTCAAACGGCTATGACCGGGATGTTGTAAGATGTCTCGAGCGAGGGGATTTGGATGAGTTTCCAGCTTACCCAAATAAAGGGCCACGTGTTTAGTTATTTCCCATTTGACAAGTGGAACATCAAGATCGTTGTGTATGTTGTTGTTTTTAATATACCAAGGAGCGGTAGTTATCATTCGTAGAATTTTGTTTTGACGGCGTTGAATTTTCTCAATATTGGAGTTGGAGGCAGTGCCCCATAACTGGATACCATAGCACCAAATTGGCTTTAAGATTGAGTTGTAGAGTAGAAGCTTACAATCGAGCCGAAGGACGGAGTTTCTGCCGATGAGCCAATGAATTTGGGCTGCTTTCAGTTTCATTTGAGTCAGCTTAGCATCTATATGTGGTTTCCATGTGAGGCGACGGTCCAGATGAATACCAAGATATTTCACGTGTGAGTTTTGAGGCACTATATTGTCATTAATACGAATAGGGGGACATGATTCCCTACGTAGAGTAAATGTTACGTGGGTGCATTTCTGTTCATTTATTTTTATTCCCCATTGTCTTGCCCATTTCTCCACTTGCGTTACGTGGTGCTGTAATTGAATCGAGGCATCTTTTGGATCTTTGTGAGTACTGAAAAATGCCGTATCATCAGCAAATGTTGACGTGTGAATTTCATTGTTTGTTGGCATGTCTGCTGTGTACAGCAAGTAGAGAATTGGTCCTAAGATACTACCTTGAGGGACGCCAGCACCTATAGGTTGAGAACGGCTTAAATAATCACCTTCTTTAATCATAAACTGACGGTCGATTAAGTATTTCCATAGTAGGTGTTGAAGATTCACCGGCAAGTTCTGCTTTAATTTAGATATCAGGCCTTCATGCCATACTTTGTCGACAGCTTGAGAGACGTCAATAAAGAGTGCCGAACAGTATCTCTTTTCCTCAAAGGTTTTTCTTATGACTTGTACCAATCTATGTGTTTGTTCTATTGTACTGTGTTGACGTCTGAAGCCAAACTGGTGATTGGGAATGCAGTTGTTTTCATTCAAAATCGGAGTCAGCTTGGTTATAAGCAATTTCTCGAATAATTTGGATATAGTTGGTAATAGACTTATTGGCCTATACGACTCAACTTTGCAAGGATCTTTTTCCGGCTTAGGAATCATCTTTACTAGTGCAATTTTCCAAACCGGAGGGTAGTACTCAAGCCGTAAGATGGCATTAAAAATAAAGAGGATTAATCTTTTTGCAATGCGAGGCAGCTCAAAAATCATTTTATTGCTGACTTTATCAAACCCAGGTGCTTTTTTAACATTTAAATTATCAATAGCCTCAACAACCTCCAGATATTGAAATCTTATTTGTACAGGTGGTCTGGCAACAACAGGCGGTAGTTGGCTAATGTCAGTATCCATATTGGGAGTGAATACATTTTTTAAATGACTTACGAAAAGGTTGCCTTTTTCTTCGTTATTTCGAGCCCAAGATCCGTTCAAAGTACGCAGTGGAGGTTTTGCGATTACGGGTTTTCTTAGATTTCGGACTGCACGCCATAATGAATAATTTGACTGGGAAGTTGCGTCTAGACCTTCCAGATGTTGTTTGAGAGACTCTGCTTTTTGCGCTTCTAGCAAGATCCTAAGATTTTTGGTACATTCTCTCAACCTAGTTTTAAGTTGGGGCGATCTGTGTTGTTGCCCCTCTCTTCGGACTCTCCTTTTTTCAGACAATAGTTGCTCAACATCTGCAGAAAAAACTCTGTTGTACCTATTCGGGCGGTAAGTGGAAGAAGCATGTTCTGCGGCTTTCTCGACATGTTCATTAAGACTTTTTATACAGGCATCGATGTCTTCAGCAGTTTTTAACGGGGGGAGTTTCTCTGTGCAGTGAGTGCTGATGTATTTTTTGTATTTTAACCAATTCAGACGTTTGACAAGAAGTAAGGCATCAGTTACGATTTGCTGAGGACTTCTGATGGTGATTACAGTGGGTGAGTGATCTGAAGAAAGATCCAGTGAAGCCTCGACTTCAATGAGTTCCGGGGATACCCCTTTCGCCACGCCGAAATCGATAACGTCAGGAATTTTTTGCTGGTCAGTTGGCCAATAAGTTGGTTGACCAGTTGAAATCACATTCAGTCCCATTTCAGACAGGGAGTCGTACAAGATACGACCTTTAGGGCTAACGAGTCGTGAGCCCCAGAATGTATGCTTAGCATTGTAGTCGCCAGCCGCTATGAAACGCATCGGCGTAGATAGCCCGGTCTGGGGGTGGCTAAGCCCCTCCCAGAAAAAATTTAGCCACCCCCAGAATTTTTATTCTTTTATTGCAAATTTTGGCAGAAGATATTCTTAATATATTTTGTAAACAAAATAGGAAACTAATCTTCGACTGAAACTAACTATTTTTATTAATTATATTTTTTATTACTTTTATTAGTAATACAAATTAGTTTAAGTGTTTTACTTTATTTTTTTAATGTTAATTAAATGACTGAATTTATTTTTTTAATTGACAATGTGATGATAAAAACCTGAAATATACTTTAATTTTTTTTTGTTTATTAAGTTTTAAACTTTAATTTAATGTTATATGTATTATAAAAATGTTTAATACTCTTTATTTTTTTTAATAAAAATAAAAAAGCACAATTTTTTTTACCGTAAAGGGCTAGATACCCCCCCAGGAAAAATGCCTAGCTACGCCGATGATGAAACGGCTACCTAATGATTTGTAAAAATCTCTATACTGATCTTTTGTTATTGAAAATCTGGGCGGACAGTAAACTGACGAAATCACGAGGTTTTGACAAAAGTTCTCAATACAGATGTTTGTTGCTTGAAGATAACACTCTGAAAGACCACCCAATGAATGGTGTTTGATTCGCGATTTGACCAATATTGCCGAGCCACCACATGATCTATCTCTGGGGTCCTTGGTGTCGTAGAATGTATAACCACTTATTTTAAAAATGCTTCTCGACGTCATATGAGTCTCGGAAATCAGCATTACATCAATTTTCTTATTAAAAAGAAAATATTCAAGTTCATTTTTGTGTTGGCGTATGCCGTTTGCGTTCCAGAAACATATTTTGAGACAGTTCATGGTCTATTAAGTATGGCCTGCAGTAGCGTGGACTGCATTTTTTGCATCTCCTGCATCATACTTGTCATGAAATGGTTCATGGATTGCACCAGATTCTCCATTATACCTTCAAGACGGCTAAAATTGTAGCTGTTTGTATCATTTATTGGTGATTCATTTTGCAGTGTTGGTTGGTTAGATCTTAGCACGTTGGCATATGAAAATTGGCTAGTGGATGCTTGTGCTACGGGGGGAATAATTGTAATAGGTACTTTTGTCGTCTGAGTAGGGGTAGAAGCGGGTTTGTTGATCAAGGAGCGTTTAACGACCTCGAAAACAGGGCAACCCCTGTAGTTGACAGTATGGTTTCCACCGCAATTGCTGCATCTTTTTACCCTGGAATCATCCTTAGGTTTATCGCACTTTGAGGTGTCATGAAGATCCCCACAAACAACACAAACAGTAGGCAACTTACAATAAGATTTAGTGTGACTATATTCTTGGCAGTTCGAACACTGTACTGGGCCAGATCGCTTATGAGGTTCTTCCACTGTAACTCTTCGGTGCATTATGAATTTCAAGTCACATATAGGATGTGTTTCATTTTTCTTCAGCTTAACATCACCAGGTTCTAACTCCACTCTATATAATGGTTGAGGGATCCTATCTCTGTTTCTTATATTTGATACTGCCTTGATTTTAAAGCCTTTGTCGGCCAAACTGCTCTTGATCTCCTCAGGATCAACAAAAGAATCAATTCCCTTAATTACGACTTGTAGACCTTTTGCGCTTTTAAGTTGATACGTGTAAAAATTCTTTTTGCGTTTTTCAAATTCCGAAACTATTCTCCGATAGTCGTTTTCATTATTAACCTGAATCTTTGTTTCATTAATATTGCCACGCTTAATTGGAGTCACATAAAAAGAATTTTCACCAATTAATGAAACTAATATTTTTATAAGTTCGTTTGAGTTTTTTTCTCTTAAATATATTGGAGGTGGTTTTACTGGCTTATTCACAGCGTTAGGGACATCATTTTTGTCTTGGAGGATGGCAAAACGATTTTGCGAGCGTGGCTCTTCAGCATTCTTTGATAATTTTGCGGCTGGTGTAATTTCGGCAGATTTTGGGCTTCTGCCTCTCTTCGATACTGTTATATAACGGTCCATTCCTACCTGTATTTTTTGTTTTTCTTCAACAGCAACTATAGGAGCGGCCTTATTTGTAGGACTTAATGTGCCTTTTGCAGCTGTTGACGTCTCTCCAATATTTGATAACGAGGACCGTGAAGAAGACGGTCCTTCAGTGATTTTTCTATTTCAATTAAATATGCTTTGGGCTAAGTTTGTGCCCTGTTCAACACATTTATTCAAGTTTGGTGCACTTGCACTTAAATTCAGATTTGTGCTTATTTTTGGTTTCACAGTTAAGTAGTTTTTATTAAATTCGGGATTTTTAATGTTCTCATTACTAACACTTGCCGAGCTCAACACGAAATAAGCATTTCGGCTCTGAGGCCCACTCGCACTGTTAGAATTGTTACTCATTCACTGTCTCACTGTATTTAATTTTCTAGTTTTCAAATAATTAAAAATAAATTATTACAATTTATTAATTTTTTATTGCACCTAGTGCAATTATTTGACTTTGTAAAGTTTTTCACCTATTACGAGTTTTTTTTCACTTTTTTATTTAATTTAACTTTTTATACTTTTTCACCTATTACGATTTTTTCACCGAAAATTCAGCCGCACTAAAAGTAACACGTCCGAACAGTTCGATGTATAAAGCGCAGATAAACTTGCGATAAAAATTAGAGAAGAGTGCAATTTTTCGTGCTTCGCAAGTAGATTCAATATGAACTGAGGTTCGGTTGCCATTCGTAATCGACCCATTAGTGTAAATTTTATTAGTATTTGATATATTGTTTGAAGGACAATTTGACGACCAACATAATTTATGTTAAATATTTTGAAATTTTGTCTAATTTTCACTATTTTTAATTGATTTAATTACCAATTCTTACCATAATTTACAGAGTCTGCCTGATGTTCATAATAATCTTCAGTGTAATTTAACAAACAGAGTATAAACAAGTAAGAGTGCTATATTCGGCTGTGCCGAATCTTAAATACCCTCCACCTAACCGTACTAAGAAATACAAAAACTACACTGGTTATAGGACTAGCATATCCTAATTCTGTGTTTTCTATTCAGTCTTAGTGCAAATTTTATTAGTATTTGATATATTGTTTGAAAGACAATTTTACGACCAACATAATTTATGTTAAATATTTTATAATTTTGTCTAAATTTCACCATTTTTAATTGATTTAATTACCAATTCTTACCATAATTTACAGAGTTTGTCTGATGTTCATAATAATCTTGACTGTAACTTAACAAACAGAGTATAAACAAGTAAGAGTGCTATATTCGGCTGTGCCGAATCTTAAATACCCTTCACCTAAGCGTAATAAGAAATACAGAAACTACACTAGACTAGAATATCCTAATTCTGTGTTTTCTATTCAGTCTTAGTGCAAATTTTATTAGTATTTGTGATATATTGTTTGAAAGACAATTTTACGACCAACATAATTTATGTTAAATATTTTCAAATATTGTCTAATTTTTACCATTTTTAATTGATTTAATTACCAATTCTTACCATAATTTACAGAGTCTGTCTGATGTTCATAATAATCTTCAGTGTAATTTAACAAACAGAGTATAAAAGAGGGGTACAATTCGGTTTTAGTGATTTTGTTAAAAAAAAAAAAAACAAATAGGGATTTTAGAAGAGATACCAGCGAAAAAAATTTTTTTTGGCGGCCACGCCTATTTTCGAAGGGGCGGGCCCTTAAAGTTGAAAATATATAGGCCTATATCTCGGGAACTACTGGGTGTCTGATAATTTGTAAGACATTAAATAAAAGGTATTAAAAATACCTTTCCAACGATATATATCATGATTATAAAATATGGACCGAATATGGGTTAAATCCGAAAAGAATATTTTTTGACCCGAATTTATTTGTTTTTGGAAATGCTTCTATATGACAAATTATGGGCCGATCTTCTTAAATTTTGGAACAGTTATTTTCATGCATATGGGGATATTTCACGTAGAATTTCAACGTAATAACGGTATATTTAAGATATATATTAGTATTAACGTGGATTTCGGTAGTGGACCTTATGTGGGGGATATAGTCAAATATGGACCGATATTCTCAAAATCCAGCAGTTAGGTTTAGGCATGTATGCAAATGATCCGTGTAAAATTTTGGATTGGTACCCTTATTTATAAGCGATTTATGAGTATTAAAGGGATTTTCCGAAGAGGGCTTTATATGGGGCATACGGTTAAAAATAGACCGAAATTAACAAAATTGTGTGGAATGATTTTTGTATATATGTACATGATCTGTACAAAGTTTTGAGTCGGTAACGATATTTATACAATATATTTAGGGAAAAATGTCTTTTTCAGATGTGGTCCTTGTATGGGAGCTATGACCAGTTGTGGGCCGACCACCCTAAAATTTAGTACAACAATTTATTTGCCTATAAAGAGTATTGTAGCATTATTACATGAATGCATTGTTTTAAGTAACTGAACAAAACAAGTGTCCTCTTACAGTAAACAAAACAAACAGATATACATAAGGTGCATGCCCATTAGCGGCTTGGTGTAAATAGACACTGTAGTAAACGTCTGGGTTGCAATGCACTTGAAATGGACACACGCATTCAGCTACGACCATATGTATGGGAATACTTTAAGTCAAATTAAATTACCCAAAATATTCCCATACATTATTTTAAGAATTAGTCGTCTAGTATATTTTCATTAGTAGTATATAAGTAGTATGTATTTAGTAATAAAGATCAATTCTGATAATAAAGTCAAAGCGACAACTAGTTGCTCTAATAATAAAAACTGACTTTCATTTATCACATGGCGATCCTGCCAAACTTCTTTGGAGTGCTTTAAAAATACAGAGCACCCAAAGAAATCCAAAGTCCTTGGAGTGCTTTAAAAATACAGAGCACCCAAAGAAATTCAAAATTCCTTGGAGTGCTTTAACAAATAGAGCACCCATAAAAAAGGATGGAATAAATAAAATTTTTTGAAAATACTGTCAGTCCAGCCAATAACGGCCTGACAAAAGAGAAGAGAAGGAAGAAAACACCTGGCCAAAAGGTGCATGGATTCCAAAGCAGGCCCAAAACCATTAACTCTAGAGGAGTATAGAGCAAGGCAGAAGCAGCCTAAAAAGAAGGATGATACTCCAATAAATAAAAAACCACAAGTGACAAGACCAAAACGCAGAGGTGGATTACTCTGCAGATGGAAGAGAGAGAGATCCCAGTTACTAAGAGAAGTCAACAGCAAGGAACCACCAACTTGGGAGCGGTCGACAATAATTTGGTTGAGAATCAACCAACTCGATGAACTAATACAAAAAAAAAACTACAGTGCACTAGATGCACGTATAGGTCGGTAGGCGTTAACCGCCGTTGACAAACACTAATTTTTTTCTTTCAACAAATTTTTTTTAAACAATGTGTAATTCGAAGACTACCTTTGATCATCCACGAGCAAACGTAGTAAATGAAGTAGATATAAGAGAAGAAAATATTAATACTTTTAAAATAGAAATATTCTTAGTTATAATAACTTTAATATTAATCATAAATTTCTTTTGTCGCATATATCAAATGCATCATAAAAATTTAAAGAAAAGATATCAAAATAGAAATAATGAATCAAATACAATATAAATAAAAGTAAGAAAGAAGAAAATTTGTATATGGATTGGAAAAGCATTCTTGAAAGATGCAGAAACATTAAAGTAGAAATAGAGAAATCCTATAAATGTCTGAATTTAGACAGACCAATAAAAGACGATACTTTACATAAACATTTGAAAATACTAATTAATAGTTTAGAAGAAATTAGAACCCTTTTAAATGTAAATTACGAAAGACTTACAAAAAATCATAAGATAGCTGCTGAAGCATTTTACCAAGACACAAGAGACAAAGTATTAAGAATAACAGCAAAAAAGAATTTCGATATAAATATATCAAATAATATCCATGAAAGGATACAAATCGAAAAAATTTTTCCAATAATAAATAAAATAGAAGCAACAATGTCTCAAACAGTGGTAGAATTTCTTAACACCGCCTCTAAATTAATTCCTGAGTTTGACGGAAAGGCAGAAAATTTACGATCATTTTTAGATGCAACAGCCTTAGTAGACTCAATCAAAGGTTCACATGAAATCATAGCAGTATCTTTAATAAAAACAAAATTAAAAGGAAATACCAGAAATATTATAAATAATGAAAATACCATAGCAGATATAGTAAACAAATTAGAAAATACAATTAAAGGCGAGTCAGTCGAGGTCTTGACAGCAAAAGCAATGAATATTAGACAAAATAATAAAACTGCTAATACATATTGTAGTGAAATAGAAGCTATTACTAAGTCATTAGAAAATGCGTACATAGCTGATGGAGTAACAAACGAAATCGCAAATAAATATGCAACACAGACAGCAGTAAAAGCAATGACAAAGAACTGTACCAATGATAAAGTAAAACTTATTATGGAAGCCGGACAGTTTAGTAATATGAATGAAGCAATCAGCAAGTTTGTCAACAGTTGTACAGAAGCAACTGGACAACAAAATACAATATTACATTTTCAACAACGACCAAATAATAATTCCTATAGATTTCGTGGACGAAACAACTACTCTCGAAACAATAATAATAGAAACCACAATAACAACAGAAATAAAAATAATACTTACCATCAAAGACGAACTAATTACAATAGAAACCGAAATTACGTACATACGACGGCAAGCAATGAAAGAGATTCGGAAAACTCGTATCTTCCCCTAGGATCAAACCAATAAAAACAAAATCATATAATCTTAATCTTAACTTTTGTTTTTTCATAAATGCTTACATTAATAACACAAATATTCAAATAACATTGTTAGTAGATACTGGAGCAGATATTTCGATAGTTAAATCAAAATATTTTAAATTAGAGGAAATCAATAAAAACAAAATAACAACATTAAGTGGGATAGGAACAGGTGAAATAAATTCCTTAGGAACTAAATTTTTTGAGCTAAGAGCCCAAAACTTCCAGATACCACACAACTTTCATATAGTAAATGATGAATTTCCGATACCATGCGATGGTATAATTGGTATGGATTTTATGAAAAAATACAACTGCGTTTTAGATTTTAATGAGGATTTTGATTATCTTATCCTTAGACCTTTTAATATAGCACAAGATATAAAAATACCACTTACAAATAATAATAATAACATTGTCTTACCAGCAAGGTCAGAAGTAATACGTAAAATAAATATATGCTCCACAGAAACTGAATTATTGATACCAAATCAAGAACCAATACCAGGCGTATTTATTGCAAATACACTAATAAACACTAAGTTTGCTTATATTCGTTTCTTAAATACTAATAACACTAATACAACACTAAATCCAAACAATATATTAAACGAACAAATATCAAACTATGATATAATCACAAATAAAACTAATAATAGTAACACCAATAAAAAATCAAAAATATTACAAATATTACAGAAAAATTTTCCAATACCTTTTAACACAACACTAACTAACATATGCTCTGAATACAGTGATATTTTTGGATTAGAAACAGAACCAATTAGCACCAAAAATTTTTATGAACAAAAGTTAAGAGTAAAAGATCCAACACCGATATATATAAAGAATTACAAAATACCGCATCCACATAAAGAAGAAATAGACAGACAAGTTAACAAATTAATAACTGACAAAATAGGGGAAAAGATAATTACGTTGCGGACGCGTTATCAAGGATAACCATTAACGACTTAAAAGAAATGAATAATTCTATACTAAAAGTCACAACCAGATCTATGACCAATAAACATGCAAATAATGATAATAATACAGTAGTTCAACAGCAGAAAATTGATGAAAATAAAAATAATAAGCCCAGTATATATGAACCTTTAAATAACACTGACGTCAGGAAATACTATAAACTAAAGATTTCCCCTGGAAGATGCTACATCAAACGAGGGAAATCTATAGTAACATATATACAAATAAATGATTTGTTTACTAACGGGAATCTTGACTTAGGACAATTTTTCCCTAGGCTCGAAAAAGTGGCCGGTGAACATAATATTTATAATTTACAAGTGGCACCTAGTGAGAAAATTTTTGAATTTATCTCTTTTAATGATTTTAAAATAATGGGCAATAATGTTTTAAAGAAAATTAAAGTAGCGCTACTAAAACAGGTGACCCAAATCAATAATAAGAATGCCAAGGCAATTCTTGATATACTGCAGAAATATCACGATGATCCAATAGATGGAGGACATTGTGGAATATATAGAACTACACAAAAGATACGAAGATATTATTATTGGAAAAATATGTCAAAAGATATATCTAATTATGTAAAAGCATGTCACAAATGCCAGATAGCAAAAACAACGAAGCATATAAAATGTCCTATGACCATAACAGAAACACCGGATAAACCATTTGACATAGTATATGTTGATACAGTAGGACCATTTCCGAGATCAATTCAAGGAAATGAGTATGCAATAACGCTAATATGCGACTTAACTAAGTACTTAGTAACAATACCAATACAAGACAAGAGCGCTAAAACAATAGCAAAAGCTATATTTGAGAACTTTATACTTACCTATGGTCCAATGAAGACGTTCATATCAGACATGGGAACAGAGTATAAAAATTCTATCTTATCAGAAATATGTAAATTATTAAAAATTGAAAAACTAATCTCAACCGCCCACCACCATCAAACATTAGGAACGATCGAAAGAAGCCATAGAACTTTTAACGAATACGTACGTTCTTATATTTCAGTAGACAAGACGGACTGGGACATATGGATAAAATATTTTACTTACTGTTTCAATCCCACCCCTTCAACAGTGCATAATTACTGTCCATATGAACTAGTTTTCTCCAAACTTCCAAATTCATTTACACAATTTGATACTATAGATAGAATCTCTCCATTGTATAATATAGATGATTATGCCAAAGAAGCAAAATTTAGAATAGAAGTAGCTCATAAGAGAGCCCAATTATTATTAAATAAAAATAAATTTAATTCAAAAGAGATTTATGATAAGAACACTATAAATTGTAATTTAAAAATAGGTGATTTAGTTTTATTAAGAAATGAATCAGGACATAAAATAGAACCAAACTACAAAGGTCCTTTTCAAATTGTAAATATAGATCTAAGAAATAATATAACCATAGTGGATAAGAAAACAAATAAAGAGCAAATAGTACATAAGAATAGACTTAAAATTTATCACGATAAGTAAAAGAATTGTAAAGGCGCCATTACTTATTCAAATACCCCATTACTAATTCAAATACCCCATTACAAATTCATATACCATTATACACTCACAATAATATTATCTAAATATAAATAGTTTGTAAAACAATGTCCATACAACAAAAAAAAAATGTTATATGAACATTCTTATTAAGAAAGGAGGTGTAGCATTATTACATGAATGCATTGTTTTAAGTAACTGAACAAAACAAGTGTCCTCTTACAGTAAACAAAACAAACAGATATACATAAGGTGCATGCCCATTAGCGGCTTGGTGTAAATAGACACTGTAGTAAACGTCTGGGTTGCAATGCACTTGAAATGGACACACGCATTCAGCTACGACCATATGTATGGGAATACTTTAAGTCAAATCAAATTACCCAAAATATTCCCATACATTATTTTAAGAATTAGTCGTCTAGTATATTTTCATTAGTAGTATATAAGTAGTATGTATTTAGTAATAAAGATCAATTCTGATAATAAAGTCAAAGCGACAACTAGTTGCTCTAATAATAAAAACTGACTTTCATTTATCACAGTATTTATGTCAAATTTTAGCCGTTTAACATTATTTATATCTGTTTTATATGTATTTAAGTGAATTTTGTAAGTGGACTTTATATGGGGTCTATGGTCAAATATGGACCGAACTAAAAAAAATTTCGTTTTGCGATTTATTTTTGCACAAAACTTAGTTTTGCTGAATTTTGTCTTGATATTCAAATTTTATAGGCATTTATTTATAGTTGAGCAATATTTCGGGAAGATTTTTGTATGGGGGCTATGACCATTTCTGAGCCGATCACCATAAAATTTGGTACAATAATTTATTTGCCTATAAAGAGTATTTATGTCAAATTTTAGCCGTTTAACATTATTTATATCTGTTTTATGCGTATTTAAGTGAATTTCGGAAGTGGACTTTATATGGGGTCTATCGTCAAACATGGACCGAACTAAAAAAAATCTGGTTTTGCGATTTCTTTTTGCACAAAACTTAGTTTTGCTGAATTTTGTCTTGATATTCCAATTTTATAGGCATTTATGTATAATTGAGCAATATTTCGGGAAGATTTTTGTATGGGGCTATGACTATTTCTGGGCCGATCACCATAAAATTTGGTACAATAATTTATTTGCCTATAAAGAGTATTTATGTCAAATTTTAGCCGTTTAACATTATTTATATCTGTTTTATATGTATTTAAGTGAATTTTGTAAGTGGACTTTATATGGGGTCTATGGTCAAATATGGACCGAACTAAAAAAAATTTCGGTTTGTGATTTTTTTTTTGTATAAAACTTATTTTTGCTGAATTTTGTCTTGATATTCCAATTTTATAGGCATTTATTTATCATTAAGCCATATTTCGGGAATATATATATTTGTATGGGGGCTATGAGAAATCATGGACCGATTTTTACTATTTTCCGCACACTTTCTTCTTTTATAGTACAAACAACGTATACAAAATTTCATGGTATTATCTGCAATATATTTCAAAATATTGCAATAAAATGGACGAAAAATATCAAATTTTTATGGAGGTGGTCTCACATATTGGTTCATAACTCTGGTTAACCTAAACCGATTTTGCTGATTTTAAATAGCAAACTTCTCGAAAGCACTTCTTTTTTTTTTTTTTTTTTTTTTTTTTTTTTTTTTTTTTTTTTTTTTTTTTAAAAAAAACAAACACAAACTGCGACAGACAGACGGACATGGCTTAATCGACTTCGCTATCTATAAGGATCCAGAATATATATACTTTATAGGGTCGGAAAATTATATTGTGGAAATTTCACACGGAATGACAAACTTATATATACCCTTCTCACGATGGTGAAGGGTATAAAAAGGGGTACAATTCGGTTTTAGTGATTTTGCTAAAAAAAAAAAAACAAAATCAAATAAGGCTTTTAGAGGAGATACCAGCAAAAAAATTTGTTGGCGGTCACGCCTATTTTCGAGGGGCGGGCCCTTAAAGTTGAAAATATATAGGCCTATATCTCGGGAACTACTGGGTGTCTGATAATTTGTAATACATTAAATAAAAGGTATTAAAAATACCTTTCCAACGATATGCATCATCATTATAAAATATGGACCGAATATGGGTTAAATCCGAAAATAATATTTTTTGACCCGAATTTATTTGTTTTTTGGAAATGGTTCTATATGGCAGCTATGACAAATTATGGGCCGATCTTCTTAAATTTTGGAACAGTTATTTTCATGCATTTGAGGATATTTCATGTCGAATTTCAACATAATAACACTATATATACGATATATATTAGTATTAACGTGGATTTCGGTAGTGGACCTTATGTGGGAGAAATAGTCAAATATGGACCGATATTCTCAAAATCCAGCAGTTTGATTTAGGCATGTATGTAAGTGATCCATGTAAAAGTTTGGATTGGTACCCTTATTTATAAGAGATTTATGAGTATTAAAGTGATTTTCGGAAGAGGGCTTTACATGGGGCATACGGTTAAAAATAGACCGAAATTCACAAAATTTTGTGGGATGATTTTTGTATATATTTAAATGATCTGTGCAAAGTTTTGAGTCGGTAACGATAATTATGCAATATATATAGGGAAAAATGTCTTTTTCAGATGTGGTCCTTGTATGGGAGCTATGACCTGTTCTGGGCCGACCACCATACAATTTAGTACAGCAATTTATTTGCCTATAAAGAATATTTATGTCAAATTTTAGCCGTTTAACATTATTTATATCTGTTTTATACGTATTTAAGTGAATTTCGGAAGTGGACTTTATATGGGGTCTATGGTCAAACATGGACCGAACTAAAAAAAAATTCGTTTTGCGATTTCTTTTTGTATAAAACTTATGTTTGCTGAATTTTGTCTTGATATCCCAATTTTATAGGCATTTATTTATCATTAAGCCATATTTCGGGAATATATATATTTGTATGGGGGCTATGAGAAATCATGGACCGATTCTTACTATTTTCCGCACACTTTCTTCTTTTGTCATACAAACAACGTATACAAAATTTCATAGGATTATCTCCAATATATTTCAAAATATTGCAATAAAATGAACGAAAAATATCAAATTTTTATGGAGGTTGTCTCACATATTGGTTCATAACTCTGGTTGACCTAAACCGATTTTGCTGATTTTAAATAGCAAACTTCTCGAAAGCACTTCTGACAGAATTATTGAAGGCTTGAATCCCGAGTATATCTGGGGACTTCAAAAAACTGATTTCAACAGACAGACAGACGGACGGACATGGCTTAATCGACTCCGCTATCTATAAGGATCCAGAATATATATACTTTATTGGGTCGGAAAATTTTTTTGTGGAAATTACACACGGAATGACAAACTTATATATACCCTTCTCACGATGGTGAAGGGTATAAAAACACATACATATATACGACACAACAAAGAGAACTGTAACACAAGCAAGCACTACAACGAAAATAAGACTTGCTTAACTTCAGCACTACAAACGTGCACAGTTTTTAGCTCAGCAAAAGCATTAAAAAAAATTCAAAACTGTAAATTTTAAGCAGCAGCATATTTTTTAAAGGGAATTGCTGTGGCTGACTGTGTCAGCAAATAAAATCACATAGTTAAGCTACAGTCAATAGTTTTATTTTTGTTTTTTGACTTTGTGCTCTGCTTTTGCTTGTGTATTTTCTACTAGTTAAAGTTAAGCACATACGTAGTGCTTGAAAATAGTTAAGCATTTTTAAACCCTGCTTTTATATTTAGTTCTTTCTTTTGAAAATAATTTTTTTCTATTGTACTTAAACAAAAAATATTGAAATTTTCAAAAATCTTTAATTTTTTCTGACAAACTATTTCAATTCCCGTATTTTCCAGGAAAATTTTTTCCCAAATTCCCAAACCATAGATACAATGGAATTCGCAATATATCAATCTTTTTGGAATTGGAAAAATAAGAAATAAATTTTACACATACATATGTATGTAAGTACATATGTACATATGTATGTAGCTATTTGTTTATTTATTGAATAAATTGTGTATAATATTAAATAATAGAAAAATGTATACATTGTATAGGGTGTTTTTTTGAGAGGTATAGAACTTCGAATTGAAATAAAACACAAGAAAATCGTTTTAATGACCATCAATTTGGCTTTATTGGAAGGATAATTTTATGCCATTAATGTGTAAATATGATTTCAGGCATGTGGCCGCCGCGGCTGGCTCGAATAAAGCCAATTCTACAGGTCCAATTTTCAACCACTTTTTCGAGCATATGGGGCCGTATGTCGGCAATAACGCCACGAATGTTGGCTTCCAATTCCCCTAACGTTTCTGGTTTGTTGGCGTAGACGAGCGACTTCACAAAAGAAAATAATCCAATGGTGTCAAATCACACGATCTTGGTGGCCAATTGACAGGTCCATTCCGCGAAATTATGCGCTCATCGAATGTTTCCTTCAATAAATCGATTGTGGCGTGCGCTGTGTGGCATGTAGCGCCGTCTTGTTGGAACCACAACTCATCCACATTCATGCCATCCAATTCGGGAACAAAATAGTCGGTTATCATGGCTCTATACCGGTCACCATTAATTCGGGTCCTCCTCAACACTTTGCTCTACAGCGGCAATTGTTTGTTCGGTGCGCACTGTTCGACGTCTCTGCGGATGCGTATTATCACATAGAGTAAACGTAGTGCGAAAACGATTATGTCGACCATAAAATGGACGGAGCTTGCGGTAAACTTCGCGAACTGAACCGTTATTTTCGAAATAAATTTGCACGATTTGCAAGCGTTGTTCTTTTGTCAACCTGTTCATGATGAAATGGCAAACCAAACTGAACATAAATGACATTAGAGTTGCCTGATTTGACCACAAAATGCCAGTTTTATCTCTTTTCGAAAAACAAACCTGTAAAAAAACACCCTATATGTATTAAACATTAGAATATTATAATTTGGGAATACCGAATATAGAAAGATTAAAACACATTCCCAATGTTAGAATAACAACTGATATAATAAGAAGTGCAAAACAAATGTAATTGAATTGTATGGGTATGCGAAACAGTTTTGCCGACATATCCAGGGTCGATGAAAATATCAGCATCGAATTAAGGTCCTCTGAAGATGTATTATGGTAAACAAATGGCCTTACTCGTATCTGATGTCCATTGCTTCTGACCGATTGGCATGCCTGAGTTAACGATGCGCCAGCAAAGAAAGGCAATAATCCCAATATTAACCATAACAAAACATTTGTAAAGTTTAAAACTACAGTTTTCATTGCACAGTAATGGAAGTCAAAGTCTCTGAACATATAAATAAATCCAGCGAACGCATAGGTTAAGTTCATGATCACAAAGAAGGACACTGGCAGCGACACATTATTGTTAAGACGTTCAAGTAATTTCCGAAATTGGAGAATTTCCTAAAAATAAAAAAAAATTTGGTTCTTAAAAACAATACCATTAATTAAATGAATTTTTACAGAATATTTTTCTATTAATTTGTTCTTAAACATTTAAATTGAGTAAACAGCGTTGAATAAATAATAAGTACGGCTTCTTAATTGTTCATGATGCGTAGAAGAAATACTTAAAAACGAATAACTTTGTTAATTTCTTCTGTTTGGATTCTATGAATCTCTTTTATTTACTTTAAGTTATTTGCCTAAATTTTATTGAACAATTTAAATTGATCGGGAATTTTTTTTTTTTTTTTAATACATATTATTTATTGAATCTTCAGATGATGAAATGACAATAGGTTTTCGAATCTTAATACTAAAAGAAAATAATAAGTCCAGCCAGTGCTAGACAAAATATTATGATACTACAAACAATTTACATCCCCTGATCCAGTCATCTGTTTTGCGCTTGAGTTAAAGCAAGGGTATCCCTCCTTCTCAACCGAACATGGCCAGTAAAGTTAAGGATGTCTCGTGCAAGTGGGTTTGGATGGTGTTCAAGTTTGCTGACATATTTTGAGGCATATTTTGTAAATTCGACTTTCACCAAAGGAATGCCTAGATCTTATTGAATTCTAGAATTTTTAACATACCATGGAGCTGCAGTAATTATACGTAGAATTTTATTTTGACCACTTTGAATTTTTTCAATATTTGATGCTGAGGCCGTACCCCATAATTGTATACCGTAACACCAGATTGGCTTTAGAATTGCATTGTACAACAAAAGTTTGCAATCCAACTTTAATGTAGAATTTCTGCCGATTAGCCAATTAATTTGCACTGCTTTTAATCTCATCTGAGTAAGTTTTGTGTCGATATGAGACTTCCAAGTTAAACGACGATCGAGGTGGATTCCTAAGTATTTGACTTCATTGTGTTGCGGGATAATTTGATTATTTATTCTGATGAACGAGCAGGTATCTTCTCGCAATGTGAAAGTTATATGAATACATTTCTGTTCGTTAACCCTGATTTTCCAAAGCTCAAGCCAATTCTCTAGTTTATAAACATATTTCTGTAAATTCTGTGATGCTCTTTGTTGGTCCTTATGAACGCCAATAAAGGCTGTGTCGTCTGCAAAAGTTGAAGTATGTATTATGGGGTCTGACGGCATATCGGATGCATAAATCAAATATAAAGTTGGACCCAGTATGCTACCCTGGGGTACTCCTGCTTCAATTGGCTGAGCGGGGCTTAAAAAATCGCCTTCTTTGATTGTAAATTTGCGACCATATAAATAACTTTCCATGAGTTTATGGGTGTTAGCAGGCAGAGTTAATTTAATTTTGTGCATTAAACCGTCATGCCAAACTTTGTCGAACGCTTGGGACACATCAATGAAAAGGGCGGAGCAGTATTTTTTCTCTTCAAACGACCGTCTTATCACATTTACCAATCTGTGTGTTTGTTCGATGGTACTGTGTTTAGCTCTGAACCCGAATTGGTGATATGGGATACATTGAGTGTCGTTCAGAATTGGAACGAGGTAACTCCACAAGCATTTTGTTGCTGATTTTATCCATACCTGGAGCTTTTTTAAGATTCAGAGTACCAATCGCGCTTTGAACATCATTAAAGCTAAGTCTTAGAGGTACAGGAGGTCTAATAACGAGTGGAGGCAAATCAGATGCATTATTTGAGTTGTTTATAGTAAACACATTTCTCAAATGGTTAACAAATAAAGTCCCCTTCTCGGAATCATTTCTAGCCCAGTCTCCAGTCGGATTTCGCAGAGGAGGCTTTCCTCTAATTGGTCATTTTAAACTTCGTGCCGCCTTCCATAACGAATAGTCAGATTGTGGGGTACTATCAAGACCCTCCAAGTAAGATCTAAGTGAGGCCGTTCGTTGGGTTTCTAAGAAATTTCTTAGTATATCTCTGCATACCCGTAGCCTAGCTTTTAGTTCAGGAGACCTGTGAATTTGCCACTCTCTTCTAACTCTTCTTTTTTCTGACAGGAGATGATCGAGTTCAGCGAAATAAGTTCTGTTTGTCCTACTTCTGCACTCAACGTCATATGTGGAGGCGTGATGTACAGCTCTTCGTATGTCCTCAGTAAACTTGCCAATCGACACATCAATATCCTCGGTAGTTCTCAGCACTACATTTTCCGTGCAGTGGGAACTTAAATACTTTTTATACTTTATCCAACTTACTCTGGTTTTAGATATGTCCCGAAATGGAGAGCCATTCCCTTGAAGGAAACGCTGTAGTGTGCACTTAAAATTGTATAACAATAACTTAATTACAAATGCCACCCATACATGCTATTTTGTATAAGTGACCAACAGTAAACAATAATTTTAAAGTCATTGCCTTACAAATTTTGCTGACTCAAAATACAGCAACTTAATACAAAGCAATCGATTAATTGGGTCAACCAATTGTGTTGTGATTGCATTAAGTGAGTAAAAGAGCATACTTGTAATTATACTCTTCTCTTTTGGTTTACTGCACAAAACAACATGTAAATAAACATGAAGTAGATATTGTAAGTTATAGAATAAGTTATTGAGTGGATTATAAAAACCACTGCGTTAAAAATGCAAAAGTTATAAGCATTTCAAATCAGTCAGTCCAAGTTGGCCCACCCTGTATATATTGTAAGAAAATAATAGTAATAAAATAAAAATTGTCTAGAAAGTGCATGGGCACATCTAGCGATTAATAAAATAATAACAAAAATATTTATAATATATAATATAAAACTTGTTTGTTAAAAAGTCAAAATATGAAAAATGAAGAATATCCAGGCATAGATGAAGAATTAGAATCAGAATTAAGTGCTGCAGAAAAAAGATGGGAAAACCTCAAAGCAAGGTCGAAATTCAAGAGAATATTGTACAAAATGGTATGGTATATTTAAAACAGCGATTGGACTAAAAAAGGATAAGCTATTGAAATCAGTTTATACTCTGAGGGGAATTGTCTACATTAAGCAACATGAGAATGATGAACCCAACACAATTATTTTTCCAGAGCAATTGAGGCAGTTTTTTCGCTGTACTACACAAGGTTTTTAATGACCTTATGATAATGACTCTATATTTGTTTGTTGCTTTACTAATTGTTTTGAAAATTGTTTTGAATTTCTTTAATAATTACATGACTTTATTATTTTATCTGACTTCAACATTTAATTTAATTTTACTATTTCAATACATGACTTTATTATTTTATCTGACTTCAACATTTAATTTAGTTTTACATTTTCAATACTTTGTTATTTTTGCTTCAATTACAATGATTCAATTTCTTAATTTAATATTATCTTTATATTATATAATTTCTGATTTTATTAGCATTACACACATTATTATGCACTTTTATGACTTTTATCAGTGATGATCGTGGAAGGTCCAAAGACTTCACAATGAATATGGTTAGAATTTTGGCTAACTATAAAAGAGGTTTTAAAATTGTACACATAAATGCACAAAGTTTAAATAATAAATTGGATGAATTTAAAATTGTTTTTGAGAACTCTGGTATTGATGTTATTTGTGTTTCGGAAACATGGCTGTTAACATCAACCCCAGATAATAATATATGTCCCAATGGGTACAAGGTATTTAGAGATGATAGAGGAAGTCATGGTGGCGGTGTGGCCATTTTTACTAAGAATAGCATTTCTTGCAAAATATGCAACAAATCATCTTTGACATACAGTACAACTGAACAAGCGGTTGAGTTTATATTTATCGAAATTTCTTCATTTGGCAAAAAGATGCTGGTAGGTTGTGTTTATAGGCCAAATAAGAGAATACCATTAACTGTTTTGTATTCAACACTAGAAACTCTCGCCACAGTGTATAATGATATAGTCATTACTGGTGATTTTAACTCAAACGTATTAGTGGAGACGACGCTCCATGATAATATGTTATCGCTTGGTCTTTTTCCAGTCAACATGATTAATCCAACGCACCATACATCCACAGCAAGCACGCTGATTGATCTTTTCTTTGTGTCCAATACTACGAATATAGTTCTGTATGATCAAATATCTGCTCCGTGTTTTTCTAAACATGATCTAATATTCCTAACTTATAACTTTCAAATCCAACAAATTGAACAGTGTTTCAGTTATCGTGACTTTAAGAATCTAGATTTTAATATTTTATATGAATATTGTTCCCATATTGCCTGGAATGATATCTATTTTATGTACACCGTTGATGAACAATCTTCATTTCTGGAACACAATATTCAATATCTTTTCGATCAAACAGTACCACTAAAATATAAAAAAAACAGTACATACTCAAAAACCATGGTTTTCAAATTCTGTTAAGAATGCAATACAATTGAGGGACTTAGCATATGCCAGGTGGAAAAGATTTAAAACTCCTGAACTAAAATTACAATATTCCAATGCCAGGAAAAATGTAACTAAACATATTAAACAGGCAAAAACTGAATATTATTCCAACCGCTTTGACTCAGCAATCAATTCTCAACAAACTTGGAATATCATTCGCGAAATAGGAATTGGCAATACTAATAATCGTACAGATTGTAATGTGGATGCAAACATGCTTAACAGAACTTTCACTGACATACCTGTAGTACAGGCAAATCCCACTTTTTTTAATTTTTCCTCATGCTCGCCAAATACAAATACTGGAATAATTAGTGAACATTTCCAATTTTCGTGCGTTACTCAATATGACGTTATTTCAACAAGCTCTTTGATTAAATCAAATGCAGTAGGAATTGACGACATACACCCGAAGTTTATAAGATTACTTTTACCTATGATTCTACCGTATGTTACTTATCTATTTAATACTATTATAATGTCAAGTACGTATCCGTTAAACTGGAAACACGCAAAAATTATACCATTACCTAAATCGAATGGAGAATATAGACCGATAGCTATCTTGTGTTTTCTATCGAAGGTTTTAGAGAAGCTCTTGTATAAACAAATGATGGAATATATTGATACTCATAGTTTACTTTCCAGCACGCAATCGGGGTTTCGTCAGAATCACAGCTGCGTTACGGCTCTTGTGGAGGTTAGCGAAAATATACGTCAAGGATTAGATGAAGGTAGTATGAATTTTTTAGTACTTCTAGACCATTCTAAGGCGTTCGATACGGTAGACCATGACATACTCATTAAAAAACTGTACCACTTTTTTCGGTTTAGCGACACTTCTACTAAACTTATATATTCGTATCTTACGAACCGCACACAATCGGTGTTTGTGAACATTACATGGTCAGATAGCGTATCCCTTAATAGAGGAGTACCTCAAGGCTCTATTTTAGGACCACTCTTATTTTCATTATATATAAATGATTTGCCAAACCAACTCTCTAAATGCAACATCCATTTATACGCAGATGACGTGCAACTTACTCTAAGTAGCTCTGTTCAAAATATAGCTTCAGGAATATCATCTCTAAATGAGGATTTAAACAAAATTTACCTCTGGGCTTGTGCAAATGGACTCTGTTTGAATCCACACAAATCTAAATGCATTGTGATATGTAAAAGGAGCTTAAATCGTTACATTTCTGAAGATATTGTTTTAAATGGTGAAAAAATCGAAATTGTTAATTCAGCGAAAAATCTCGGTATAATCTTCAATAGCAATCTGACATGGACTGATCATATAAACTCACTGGTTGGTCAAACATACATAAAGTTACGAGCTCTCTGGTCTACACAATATTTTACACCAATAAGAATAAGAACCTTACTAGCCAAGACGTATCTGATTCCTTCTCTAATATATGGGTGCGAGTTGTTTGGAAGCTGTGATTCAAGTAGTAAAAGTAAGCTCAATATATTGTTTAACAACATAATAAGATATGTGTATGGATTGAGAAGGTTTGATCATGTTTCTGCTGTTTCCAATAAACTTTACGGAGTTTCACTTGATAGCCTATTAAAAATTCGTATTCTTGTATTCTTGCACAAAATAATAAATACTCAAACCCCCAAATATATATTTGAAAAAATACGTTTCTTCCAATCGTGTCGAAATCGAAATATTATAATACCTCGACATCAATACCTAGTGTCTGAATGGCACTTTTATGTACATGCCGCTCGTCTTTGGAACAATCTTCCACGAAATCAACAAATAAATAGTAATGCTAATAGTTTCAGAAATTTTTTAGATAACTTTTTCACGTAAGATGTTATCAATATAGGTTTTTCTGTATCTAATTTGTTTATGCTCATAATAAAATTCTTTATAACGTAATGCGTTCCTGTACTATAAATATAAGACTTAGTCTTGTTGTACAGGAAATGAAAAAATTCAATAAATAAATAAATAAATGGCAATGCCAGCAACTCTTTGGAATTCATTCCAGAATACCTAAAAACACTAATAATAATATTAGTAATTCTATTCATATTATATAAAATAAATAAACATTTTAAACAATATGTAAATAAATATAGAAATCAAAACGCTATTAACAATGTTTAATATAAATAAACATATAAAAATACATTATAACAAATTAATTATAATTGAGTATATATAATATATAACTATAAATTAAAAATAAATATTATGAATAAGTAAGAACATACTAAAGAAACGAATAAAAAAATTTTGTCTTCATTGTTAAATTGTGTAATAAGATGCAACTAATTTGAAACTAGATGGATAACATCTATGGAAGCATAAAGAATTTGATCATCAATGCGAAAAAGTCCTTAAGCAAGGGTTATACTATAGATACCATAGAAACAAAGAAGAATGAATTAAAACTATTAGAAGAAAATATAATAAAAATATTAGCTAAGAGTAAATTATCTCAAGCGGAAATATTACAACAAACCTCACAATTCAAGAAAATAAAACAAGAAGCACTACAAATACTAAAATTACACGAAGATAAACTAGCACAAAGTGGTAGTATTCAGACTATACAAGAAAATATGACTGAAGAACATTTAAACGCCAATGAATTGGCATCAATTTCAAAACTTATTACAACTTTTACAGGAACAAAAGAAGAATTAAATTATTTTATAGCAAATATAGAAATTCTTAGAGATACGTTCCCAACAAGTAAACATGACTCATTTTTCAATTTTATATACAAAACAAAATTAACAACCAAGGTACAAAATAGAATTAGACAGTTACAAGTTCCAAATAGTATAAATACACTACTTACAACCCTTAAAGATGCATATAAACCAAAAAAATCACCAAATATAATAATAAATGAACTAACTCGCATAGTCCAAACAGAATCAATTAGAAAATTTGCTGATAAGATAGAGCAACTGACGATGGAACTTAATGAAATCCAAATTAGTGCTCTAGGGGAACAAAATAGAGAAGTAATAAGTGAAACAAATGCCGTAATAGCTTTCAACTCATTCAAAAACGGACTCAAAGATAAAGAAATAACTAGAACAATAGAAGCAAGTAGAGTAAAGAAACTCAGCGAAGCCATCGAAATAGCAACGGAAGTCTCTACTGACATCAGACAAAACCAAGTCTTGTTCCATTCAGTACAACAGCCAAACAATTCTAGAAATTACAGAAGTAATATAAACCAAAATAACAATAACTATGGAAATAGATATAGAAATAACAATAACAACAGATTTAACAATAATGGTTATAACGGAAACGGTTATAATAATAGAACAAACCGTGATATCAATAACAATAACGGAAATAACAATAGAAGAAACAACAACAACAATGAAAGATATTATAACAACCATAATAATAATAACAATAATATAAACAATAATAACAACAACTCCAACAACAGAAATAGGAACAATAATAACAATTATCGTAATAACAATAGAGGACAAAATGCATATCATGCACAAAACCAGGGAAACGAGTCGTATCCGGAGGTATCATACCAACAGACATCTCCGGATCAAAACGAATAAATACCAACCAAATATTTAGCATTTCATCTGATATTAAAAACTATATTAAAATAAATGTATTGAACACACCCCATATTCTGACTTTTCTGATAGACACAGGTGCAGATGTCTCTCTGTGCAAAGAAGGTTTACTACCAGAACACGATGAAGATCCAGATGACTACTGCTGTTTAACAGGAATCACAAAAGAAGAAATAAGATCATTAGGATCTACTGAAATATCAATAAAGTTTGACGAAACAGTTTTTAAACATAGAATACATATGGTTAGAAATGATTTTCCTATTGGTACTGATGGAATTATGGGACGTGATTTTTTACAAAAATACAATTGCAAAATAGATTATGAAATATTTATACTGACAGTTAACATAGGAGAAGAAAACTTTAAACTACCAATATATGACAAAATATTCGGCATAAAATTTGTGAAGATTCCACCAAGAAGTGAAATTATAATACCATTTGATATAAATGTTAATGAGGATGCAGTAATATGCAATAGAGAAATAATAGAAGGCGTATTTCTAGCAAACGCCATAATTCCCAAAAATGGAAACAAACACATAAAGCTACTGAATACTTCAAATAAAGAAACAATAATACATAATCTGAAAATAGATACCACTCCACTAAATTATTATGATATATACAGAACTAGTAAAAATACAACCAAGTGTGATAAAGAACGATTTGATCGAGTCTTAAAAGAACTCAGTATAGACAACCAGGATAGTGTAGCGAAAGAAAGTTTGTTAAAGATACTTGAGAGATACCAGTCCATATTCCATTTGGAAAGTGAGAATTTGACAACAAACAATTTCTATAATCAAACTATCCAATTAAAAGATTCTAATCCAACTTACATAAAGAACTATCGTTTACCACAAACGCATACAGAGGAAATAAATAATCAAGTTAAAGAGCTACTAAAGCAAAAAATTATAGAACCTTCTATAAGTCCATATAATGCACCACTTTTATTAGTTCCCAAAAAGGGACAGAAAGATCTAAAGAAATGGAGATTAGTTGTTGATTTCAGGAAACTGAACGACAAAATAGTAAATGATAAATTTCCTTTAACACGATTGGATGATGTTTTGGATAAGCTGGGTAGAGCTAAATATTTCTCTACACTGGATATGACCAGTTCATTTCATCAAATCGAACTTGATCAGAATTCAAGACCATGTACTGCTTTTTCAACTCAGAATGGCCATTACCAGTATACCAGGTTACCTTTTGGATTAAAAATATCTTCAAATAGTTTTCAAAGAATGCTGACAATAGCATTATCCGGATTGGAGTCTGAAGCATTTTTATATGTGGATGACATAATTGTTTTTGGATGTAGCCTAAAACATCACAACAACAACTTAATCAATGTTTTCGACAGATTGTCTAAATATAATCTGAAATTGAATGCAAGCAAGTGTTGTTTTCTTAAACCTGAAGTGGTATATTTGGGACATTTGATAACATCAAACGGTATCAAGCCAGACCCAAATAAATATGAGGCAATTTCGAAATATCCAGTACCGAGTAGCACCGATGAAGTAAAAAGATTCGTAGCATTCTGTAACTACTATAGAAGATTTATCAAACATTTTGCAGACACTGCAAACTGTTTGAACATATTATTGAAGAAAGGCACAAAATTTGAATAGACACAAGAATGCCAAAAGGCATTTGAAACACTTAAACACAAACTAATAAGTCCACCAATCTTACAATATCCAAATTTTGACGAAACATTCGTCCTGACTACTGACGCATCAGATTTTGCACTAGGAGCAGTTTTATCCCAGGGTGAAATAGGTGAAGATCTACCTATATCCTATGCTAGTAGATCCCTCAATAAACATGAGAGAAATGAACCAATAATAGAAAAAGAACTACTAAGTATTTATTGGGGAATACAGTTTTTCAGACCATATCTATATGGAAGAAAATTTAAAGTGACCATAGGCCATTAGTGTCACTGTTCTCACACAAAAATCCTAGTTCAAAGTTAACAAGAATTAGATTGGAGCTTTCAGAATATGACTTTGAGATTATATACAAAAAAGGGGAACATAACACAAATGCAGACGCATTATCAAGAATAGAAATTAATTCTGACATATTGAAAAGCATGATACCATCAGAAAATGATGAGAAAATAAAAAAAACACTAGTAGTAACAAGAGGTATGAGCAAAAAGTCATCAGAAAATAATAATATCATAAGCGGATCTCATAACGAGTCTGATCAACTCTATATGTGGGACTGCACGTCCATCAATGATATAAAGCGCGCAAACAAATTAAAATTTATATTAGAAAAGAGGCCAATAAACAATATTAAAAAATTATATGAACACACAATAGAGTGTGATATTGAAAATAATGAAACACGTGTTAGATGTAGCGATAATCCATTGTATTTAGATACTCTTATGGAGAAGCTATCATCATATTTAAAGAGAGTAAGAAACATGAAAAATAAGAAATTTGCAATCGAAAGTAATGATGCAATATTTAGTATAATTCCCGCGGATGATTTTAAGGCCAAATACAATAAAAATTGTAAAAAGAATAAAGATGACATAGTAATATTATTATATACAAAACCTCAAAAGATACTAGACGAACACAAAAAACTAGAATTGATAAAGTTATATCATGATACACCCCAAGGAGGTCACTTTGGCATAAGAAAAACCCTATTAAAATTAAAACAAAAATACATATGGAAGGGAATGAATAAAACTGTTAAAGAATACGTATCTAAATGCAACTTATTTATGTGGATTATAAAAACCACTCAATCTTTAGTTTGTAAGTTTTAGATATAAGAAAGAAATTTTATAATAAAGAATTAATTAATAATCAGAACTGAAGTGAAGAACAACGTTTTTTTAAATTAATTAGAAGATCCAAACTTATTACAACGCATTGAAATAATAGAAGGGGAGTGATCTGAAGCCAAGGCTAATGAAGGTTCCACTTGTATCGATTCTACAGGGATATTTTTCACTACTCCAAAGTCAATAACATTGGGAATCTTCCGCCGGTCCGCCGGCCAGTAAGTGGGATGCCCGCTTGAGAGTACATCTAAGCCCATTTTGGCAATGGTGTTGAAGAGTTCACGATCCTTCGGGGTCACCAAACGTGAACCCCAAAATGTGTGTTTGGCGTTGAAGTCACCAGCAACTAAAAATCTAGCTCCAAAGGAATTGAAGAAGCTGTAGTATTGATGGTCTTTGATTGAAAATCGAGGAGGCGAATAAATTGATGATAAAACAAAATTGTATTGACAGAATTCAATACAAATGTTTGTTGCTTGTAGGTAATCCTCACATATGTTGTTCATTAAATAATGTTTTACAGTAAAGTACGGATAAATGCACATCGGGTTTCGCCCGACTTTTTGTGCACTTATCCATTCTTTGCATTTATGCTAACCTCGGATAAGTGCACAAATATTGCAATTATGCAAAAATTACACAAGTGCACAAATTTTGCAATTATACAATTATTGGGTAAATGTAAATTTTTTGCATTTACTTATAGTTACAGAAAAATAAATCAAAGAATTTTTAAAAGAGTTTATATTTGTCCATTTGACCATTGATTTTATTAGGCGCTAATATGGACACCATTCAAAATTTGACAATTGATGAATAAACACAAAGAAGGAGTTAAAATATATATTTTTATATATTATTTTTTATATTTTTTTAAAAAGAAAATAATAGAATAATTCCATACAATTCAGAAAATTAAAAAAAATAAAATTATAATACACTGAATACAAATAACAAAATTAATTTCTATCCCATGTTGTATTTGGAGAAGTTTATATTAAAGTTTATGTAACTTGCTGATCGATATGTTCCAGGGAGTTCTTCTGGTTAGGGCATCTTTGCCACTATTTCGTTTCGTTGAACTTGGCTAATATCCGGTAAATTGGTAAATTAGTAAATTTAACCAAAACCATGTCGTTCTCTTTCAAAATATATTGGTCAATTAAAAGAGGTGGTCATCATCGATTTCATCAAGTCCAGGCTCTTCCTCTGATTCCAATATCATGCTATTGGGAACATGGCTATCTGAATCCGACGATGAAATTAAAATTTTTTTTAACTTGTTTTTTTTTTGTTTTCTTCATCTGTCTTCTCAGGCGTGTCGGTAAGAATAGATGACTTTCCTCGTTTTCGTCTATTTTGAGACTTCCTTGGACCGGATTTTAAAAAAGGTCTGACGATTTCTGGAGTAATTTTAGTTGTCGCGGAAAGTATTTGTGCTGGTGGAACATATGCTTGTGATGTATTAGGTATTGTCTCAGGTTGATCGGTAACAAATGCAGCACCAAAATCTTCATCGGTAAAAATGATGCTGTTTGCAGGCCATATCCCAGACTTTTTAAAGGAGTTGGTGATATTGTCAAAAGTGAAACTTTTATTAAATGTTTTATTAGCAAGTTCGGCCATATTGTGAATAGTAATGGCCTTGCCAGGATTCGTCCTCATCCAGTCAATAAATGCAATCTTTACTGCTGATTTGAATGGTACATACACGCCGACGTCAATCGGCTGAAGGCGATGGGAACAATGAGGCGGAAATGTTAGCATAACAATTAATTGCTTCGATCGAAACGTGGCTTACATGATTATCCATGATCAACAGAATTTTCTTCATTATTGAACAGCCCGAAGTATTTACTATGTGTTCCAAAACTCTTTCAAATAATTCAGCTGTCATTCATCCATTTCTCGAAGAATCCCAGACTTCCAGCAGAAGCACTATATAAAAAACTGTCTTTAAACTTAATTCGTGGGAAAATTAATACAGGTGGAAGGGTGGTACCCGGTTTCATCAATGTTAAAGATGCAATTCGGTAAAAAGCGGAAGCGATCCATAACCTTACCATAATTTTCGAAAAAAGCGTTCGCGTGTAAACCTTGGTTCCCTAGTCTCCCTCTCCAACTGGTTGGACAATTTTCGAAAATCATCTTCACTATTCACTTGGGTCTTTGTCTCGCAGATATTTCCAACGGTAAACTTTTAACACATACATTTTTTTCTGTGATCAAGAGTGCAAATACCAAAACCTAAAAAATCAGTTCTATTTTACTTGTGCATTCATGCATAAAAAATTGTACTAAAAATGTCTCTTGAGGTTTAAAATTATTATGCACTTATGGATTTTTTGCATTACTCCGTGTTGCACTTATCCGTGCATTTTTACTTGATAAAGTAAAAAAGAGGCTCATGGCTTCGAAACACGTTGCACTTAAGCGTTTTTTGCATTTATGCGTGTTGCACTTATCCGGTTTTTACTGTATTCTGTTCTTTATAAGAATTGCCGAACCTCCACATGCTCTTCCGCGGTGATCTTTAGTATCATACAACACGTATCCATTAATTTTGAAGTACCCTGTCGCCGTCAAGTGAATTTCAGCAATCATCATGACATCAATCTGCTTATCCATCAGGAAGTGTTCCAGTTCGTTTTTATGTTGGCGGAGGCCGTTCGCGTTCCAAAAACAAATTTTTAAACAAATAATTTCTTTAAAATGGCTTGTAAGATAGTATATTGCATTTTCAGCATTTCCTGCATCATGGATGTCATAGTGGTCGTAAAAGTGTTCATAGTTTGGACAAGTGTCTGCAATGTAGTCTCTAGAGTGTTAATATAAGGTAATATTGTGATTTAGGTTCCTGCTCCAAACCTGGCATATTAGATTTAATCACGTTTGCGTAAGAAACTTGTCTAGAACTAGGCGCGTTTACATGACTAGTGGACCGTAACAATTGAGGGAAATTGTCACTTGATGCCTTTCAAATGAGTGTAAATTGGACAACCTCTATAATTTGCGGTATGATTACCTCCGCAGTTACTGCATTTTTTGATTTTTGAATCAGTTTTCGACTTATCACATTGAGCAGTTGCATGTAGCTCCCCACACGCCACACAATACGCCTTGGTGTGAGCAAATTCTTGACAGTTGAGACACTGGACGAGTCCCTGACGCTTATGTGGTTCTTCCACGGTGATTCTACGATGCAGAAGGTACATCAGATTGTAGATGGGATGGTACTCGTTTTTCTTTAAGACAACATCTCCAGGTTCCAATTCTACCCTGAACATGGGCTGAGGGATCTTTTCACGGTTTCTAATATTCACTACGCTCTTGATTTTGAACCCTTTGTCCATTAAACCGGTCTTTATCTCCGCAGGATCAACACATGGGTCTATACTTTTTAGAACGACTTGGAGTCCTTTTGCGCTTTTGAGCTGGTAGGTATAGAAATCCCTAGTCTCCCTCTCCAACTGGTTGGACAATTTTCGAAAATCATCTTCACTATTCACTTGGGTCTTTGTCTCGCAGATATTTCCATGTTTAATTGAGGTTACGCTAAACATGTTTTCACCTATCAGTTTGTTGGAAGTGGGCTCTCTCAGGTAAATTGGTGGGGGCTTAAATGTCTTTTTCGGTATTTCTGGGTCATCCGTCTGAAGTAGAGAAAATCTGTTTTGGTCATTTGGTTTATCACTATTGACGGTCTTAGGAACTTTTGAGTTGGAAGACATTTGAGCAGATGTCGGGCTCCTCTGTTGCTTGAGAACGGTGATGTACTTAGACATACCTACTTGTTTTTTGGGTTTGACTGCACTATTTGATGAAGATGATGTTTTTTCATCTGTTGAAATCACTATATTGGGCGAACAGGAACGACGCCGTTCTACGGCTCTTGTAGTGAGAAAATTCTCCACAGATTTTTTTAAAGATTCTTCCTCAGAGACCCATTTAGTTTTTCTAGTCGAGCTAAGCTCTTTCTCAGAATTAAATCTGAGAGGAACACTCATACAGTTTTATGCGATTTTTAATGTTTTTTTTAATTACCGTAGATTGTCTTTTACCTATTACGAGTTATTTTTCACTTTTTTGTTTTATTTCAACCTATTACACTTTTTCACCTATTACGATTTTTTCACCGAAAATTCAGCCGCACTAAAAATAACACGTCCGTACAGTTCGATGAGACGAGACTGATAAAAATAAAAAACGTATGATTGTAGCCCTATATATTGATGACATTGTGATTGCATATAAAGAAGACATCGTTTTTGAATTATTATTTAACACATTGAAGAACAATTTTGAAATTAAGGATTTAAAACAACCAAAATATTGCGTTCATTGATTGTTATATAACTAACTTAGTTAAAAAATATAATTTAGAAAGTTGCAAGGAGACAAAGATTCCAATGCAAGTAAAAATAAGTCTAGAAAAGGAACCAAAGATTCCTGGAGAAGCGGAAAAGGCAGAGGAAGTCAAATACCAAGAACTAATAGGATCGTTATTGTATATTGCCCTATACAGTAGATCAGATATTGCATGTTGTGTAAATATGTTATCTCAATTTTCAAAAGATCCTAGAAAGCAACATTGGAATTGCGCAATACAAATAGTAAAATATTTAAAAACAACTCGAAATAGTGTATTAAGCTACAGAAAAACAGGTTTACCAGTAATAGGATTTGTGGACGCGAACTGGGCACAAGACGTAAATGATTGTAAATCACAATCTGGTTTTTGCTTTATACTTGCAGGTGCTGCCATTAGTTGGGAATCTAAAAAACAAAAAGTCGTTGCTACGTCAAGTGCCGAAGCAGAATAGGTAGCACTTAGTGAAGCAGCAAAAGAAGCTATATATTTGAGATATATATTGAATGAACTGGGATTCAAGACGCCCAATCTCACTGATGTATACTGTGATTTTCAAAGCGCACAGCACATGGCAAAATTTGGATCACACCACTCAAGAACAAAACATATTGACTACAAATACCACTTTATCAGAGATGCTGTGGAAAATAATATTGTAGATATTAAATATATTTCAACAACTGAAATACCTGCTGATTATCTTACGAAGCCAGTTCCAAAAACAAAACATTATCTTTGTGCCAAAACTTTAGGATTAGAATTCAAAACAAATTAAATTTGAGGAGGCATGTTGAATTAACAAATGTACTTGTTTAAATTTGTTAATAATATTTTGTTTTTGAAATTTATGTAAATCAAAATGAAAATTTTATTTTTCATTCATTAACCCATTAGTGCATAAGATCCCTTATAAGGGACGCTCTCATTTTTCCACTTTACAGCAAAACGAAGAATTTAAAATTCAAGATGCATTGAGAATCTCATTCTCATATGCGTCACAAGTGTTTTTTTCACACAAATTCTGTTGGCTGCGTAATATTGTACAAAAAATGTATAACGCGAATAAAAAAATTCACAGCACACGTGGAGGGTATGTAATAATGAAAAAAAAAATTAACAGCTTTTTGTTATATTCATATTTTTTTAATTTGTGCTTATTAAAATATGATTAAGTAATTGATGTGATCAAGTTTTAAAGTATAAGTGTGTATAAAAATATTAGTAATTGTCGTTTTTTGTTCATGTCCCTTTTAAGGGACATTATGCTCTGTGCTAATTTTAATCGTTATTATTAAACAGACTTACAGTTGCTGAAATATTGGAACTGTTGGAAGAATTAGATGACAATATTCAAAATATCAATATATTTGCAATACCTCCTTTGGATAGAAATGATACAGATCAAAATTCCGATGCTAGTGATGATGAACACGAAGGAAATCTAAATCACTTGGGTCCGAAATTGTTAAATGCAGAGTGCGAAGTGCAACGTATTGATAAAGCTGCAACGTAGATCAAAAATCCGTTGGAAGAGAGCAAATCCAACCTATGAAATTGAAACCGAGTGCGAAATTATATCTCCTAGCATCGAAGCTAAAACGGCAAAAACACCAACCGATTTCTTTCAACTATTTTTTCTGAAGAGTTACTAAATCATTGCATTGAACAAACCAATTTATATGTCCTATAGAAAAATATAGACCTAAAGGTGTCATTAGAGGAAATAAAAGTTTAATTGGTGTACTTTTGTCAGGATATGCAAAGTATCCAGACAAACGTCTATACTGGTCTATACTAATAATATGAGACTCAACAGATTTGAAAAAATACTGAACAATTTTCATATAAATGACACCAAAGCCCAAAATAATGACCGTCATTTTAAGATACGGCCATTAATTTTTTGTTACAATTTCGTCGATATATAGCTGCTTACTATCTAGAAACGGACGGTGTGCCCTCTGCAAGCGGTTCCAGAAGATCATCAATTTCTAATGCTGACATAAGGTATGATGGTAGAAATCACATAATAGACTACTCCAAAACTGATAAGAAATGTGCAAGCTGCGGTAAGAAGTCTAATTATATATGCATAAAATATAACAAAGGCCTTCACCCAAAATAATGTTTTAAAAAATTTCACACTGCAAGTGATGATACTGCATAAAGTCCCTTATAGGCACACCTTCTAAAATCTTAAAAAAATATTTTTTTTTAAATAAATCTTATGAAAAGTATTTAACCAGCAGTTTTAATTGCATATATACAAAGAAATTTGTTTAAAAGTTCCTGGGGAACTTCATGCACTAATGGGTTAAATACTTTTAATAGAAAACACACATTGAGTCGTTTTATATAATATATATGTTTGTGATTTTAATAACTTCCCTGCAGGAAATGTCAATAGTGAAACTGTACTGATTTACTATTGTAGTAAAACTAGTTGTTGTTCGTTTCACAGCTCGAATTCAACTGTCTGTTTGTTTTATTTTAAAACTTCTTAAAGCTAAACAATTTTAAAAGCATAAGCAAGAATGTGTAACAACAACATACCATATACAATAATGGGTTATGCTTGTACAAAAAATAAATGAAAATACAAAAACAGGTTTTGTGTCTTAAGCTCGTGTAGATCCAAGATTATCCCGGCCCCTGAACCAAGGACGGATATTTCCTATTGCGCCACCAATAGCACCTGCGTTAGTTCCGCCATTAGCACTATCATTTTCACTATCATTTGTATCACCACCAGGGCTGCCAGATGAATTTCGGAAAAAACCGTCAAAATCCCGATAAAAAGAAAAAAAATCGTCATTTCGAATTTTAAAAATCGTCAAAAAAATCGGAAAAATAAAAAGTCACTATTTCTAATGGTATTTTGAAATTTTTATTTAAACGAAAACATAAAAATTCAATTTTATATAGTCTCTTGTACAATACATATCAAAATACATAAATTTTAACTTTTTACATAACAAATCGAAAAACATATAATGTTAAACACAACTTGTGTAATATTTTTATAATATCTTAGTCCGTTTTCACTTCTGGCTCGTCAATGCAAGTATTTTTGGATGAAAAGGGAAATAAGAACAAAAGGGGTACAAAGTTGACGGTACTGTCAATTTTCTTATTTCCTTTTGTTTTTTTTTCATGCATGTTGATTTACATTAAAAAGTACGAAAATTGATTTAACGTATGTCAGGACAATTTATTTTATTAAGTTTTAAATATCATTTTGCGTATAGAATTCAATTCATCCATCATATACGAGAACAGGTACTTATTTTCAAAGAATTCCGTATTTTTGTTATTTAAATTTATTTGGCTGAATATGCTTTCGACGTTTTGTTAAAATAGGAGAAGTTTTTGTAGAAGAATTTCCTCGTGGAAATTCAGAAATTGTTTCCTCTTAAAATATTAGTTCGTGGAATTCAGTATTTAAAATTGATTTTTATGTTTACAGATAAATAAGTAATTTCGGCTATCCTGTCTCAATATTATTTGGAATTATTTTACTTGAAGTTAACAACAATAATTAAGAAAACACTACTATCACTTAGTTTTGTTTTTGTCATGTTCTTCTTAATATTTATGATATTAAATGAGAAAAATAGTTGTTGTCTCAAAAAAAGAGAGAATTTGGTAACAAAAACATTAATAAAACTAACAAATGATAGAAATTTTTAATAATTCAGAAAATCGTCACTTTCAATGAAAAAATCGTCAAATCGTCATTTTGCTATTTTTGAAACCAAAAATCGTCAAAATGACGATAAATCGTCAAATCTGGCAGCTATGATCACCACTGTTCTTGTCAACTGCATCACCACCGTTGTTAACACCATTACTATCATTTGCACCACCATCAATATCATCTGCAACACCACTACCAATTTCATTTGCACTGTCTTTAGTTACACTGTAATTATTTTCACCGCCCATGCATAAAGTGTTCCTCTTATATTTTTCGAATTCTTGTTTTTGTTTTAGAAATTCATTTTCCTTCTTTAAAAGTTCACTTTCTTTCTTTATTATCTCGAGTTTCATTTTCAACAACTCGAGTTCTTTTCCAGAAGTTTGTGCTGGTTCGTCTTCCTCACCATCACTAACTCCGTCAGCAGAAATTGCGGCGGCACTGTTGCTGTCCACTGGGCACACACCCCTTTGCTTTGGTGGCACCTCATTAATTCGCAGAACAAGCGCACTCTTCGTTCCTGCTGACGGCAAATTCAGTTGTTGGAGCCAGCACCGCAACTGTGTAGCCGTGTATTTATTTGGAATTATTTCCTTAATTTTTGTATTAAAAAAAAAAACATTTATATTATTATATTATATTCTTGGGTAATCCCACTTCTGAAATTGTATTTGATTCAACTGCCTGTTTGTTTTATTTTAAAACTTCTTAATACTGTATTCAGATATGAAACTTAATTGAGTCAATATTAAATATTTTTTTTTTTTTTGGTCTCGTCTCATCGAACTGTTCGGACGTGTTACTTTTAGTGCGGCTGAATTTTCGGTGAAAAAATCGTAATAGGTGAAAAAGTGTAAAAAGTTGAAATTAAACAAAAAAGTGAAAAAAAAAATCGTAATAGGTTAAAATATATAAAAAAATAAAAACATTAAAAATCGTATAAAAACTGTATGAGTGTTCCTCTCAGATGTAATTCTGAGAAAGAGCTTAGCTCAACTAGAAAAACTAAATGGGTCTCTGAGGAAGAATCCATAAAAAAATCTGTGGAGAATCTTCTCACTGCAAGAGCCGTGGAACGGCGTCGTTCCTGTTCGCCCAATATAGTAATTTCAATAGATGAAGGAACATCAACACCTTCTACATCAAATAGTGCAATCAAACCTAGAAAACAAGTAGGTATGGATAAATACGTCACAGTTCTTAAGCGACAGAGGAGCCCAACATCTGCTCAAGTATCATCAAATTCAAAAGCTCCTAAGACCGTGAGTAATGATCAAAATAGGTTTGCTCTCCTCCAGACGGATGAGCCAGAACTTCCGAAGAAGACGTTTAAGCCCCCACCAATTTATCTGAGAGAGCCGACTTCCAGTAAATTGGTACAAGGAATTGTTGCTGTAATAGGTGAAAACATGTTTAGCGTAACCTCAATGAAACATGGAAATATCAGCGAGACAAAGATACAAGTGAATAGGGAAGATGATTTTCGAAAATTGTCCAACCAGCTGGAAAGGGAGACTAGGGATTTCTATACCTACCAGCTCAAAAGCGCAAAAGGACTCCAAGTCGTTCTAAAGGGTATAGACCCATGTGTTGATCATCCCGCGGAGATAAAAACTGGTTTAATGGACAAAGGGTTTAAAATCAAGAGCGTAGTGAATATTAGAAACCGTGAAAAGATCCCTCAGCCCATGTTCAGGGTAGAATTGGAACCTGGAGATGTTGTCTTAAAGAAAAACGAGTCCCATCCCATTTACAATCTGATGTACCTTCTGCATCGTAGAATCACCGTGGAAGAACCACATAAGCGTCAGGGACCCGTCCAGTGTCTCAACTGTCAAGAATTTGGTCACACCAAGGCGTATTGTAAATTGCCGACAGTTTGTGTTGCGTGTGGGGAGCTACATGCAACTGCTCAATGCGATAAGTCGAGAACTGACTCAAAAATCAAAAAATGCAGTAACTGCGGAGGTAATCATACCGCAAATTGTAGAGGTTGTCCAATTTACACTCATTTGAAAGGCATAAGAACCAACAAGACGTCAGTATTGCCTAAACATCCTCAACAGCCAAATTTAGCATCGAGTGACAATTTCCCTCAATTATTACGGTCCACTAGTCATGTAAAGGCGCCTAGTTCTAGACAAGTTTCTTACGCAAACGTCGTTAAATCTAATATGCCAGGTCTGGAGCAGGAACCTAAAACCCAATATTCTGAGCCGCATATCAACAATCTAGAGACAACATTGCAGACACTTGTCCAAACTATGAACACTTTCACGACCACCATGACATCCATGATGCAGGAAATGCTGAAAATGCAATCCACTATCTTGCAAGCCATTTTAAAGAAATGATTTATTTAAAAATTTGTTTCTGGAACGCGAACGGCCTCCGCCAACATAAAAATGAACTGGAATACTTCCTGATGGATAAGCAGATTGATGTTATGATGAATGCTGAAACTCACTTGACGTCGACAGGGTACTTCAAAATTAATGGCTACGAGTTCTACGATACTAAAGACCCCCGCGGAAGAGCTTGTGGAGGTTCGGCAATTCTTATAAAGAACAGAATAAAACATTATTTAATGAACAACATACGTGAGGATTACCTACAAGCAACAAACATTTGCATTGAATTCTGTCAATACAAATTTGTTTTATCATCGATTTATTCTCCGCCTCGATTTTCAATAAAAGAACACCAATACTACAGCTTCTTCAATTCCCTTGGAGCTAGATTTTTAGTTGCTGGTGACTTTAACGCCAAACACACATTTTGGGGTTCACGTCTGGTAACCCCAAAGGGTCGCGTACTCTTCAACACCATTGCTAAAATGGGCTTAGATGTACTCTCAAGTGGACATCCCACCTATTGGCCGACGGACCGACGGAAGATTCCCGATGTTATTGACTTTGGGGTAGTGAAAAATATCCCTGTAGAATGGATGCAAGTGGATCCTTCACTGGACTTGTCCTCAGATCACTCTCCTACTATCATTTCAATGCATTTCCCTCAAGTGTGTGGTTCTCCATTTATGAACATGACTAAGACCCGAGTAAGTTGGATAAAATACAAAAAGTATTTAAGTTCTCATTGCACGGAAAATGTTGTGTTGAGAACAACCGACGATATTGATGAGTCGATTGGCAACTTTACCGAGGGCCTTCGACGAGCTGTGCATCACGCTTCCACTAATCACGTTGAATGTAGAAATAGGGCAAACAGAACTTATTTCTCTGAACTCGAACATCTCCTATCAGAAAAAAGAAGAATGAGAAGAGAGTGGCAAATTCACAGGTCTCCTGAACTGAAAGCTAGGCTACGGGAATGCAGAGATATACTAAGACATTTCTTAGAAACCCAAAGAACGGCCTCACTTAGATCTTACTTGGAAGGTCTTGATAGTACCCCACAATCTGACTACTCGTTATGGAGGGCGGCAAGAGGTTTAAAAAGACCAGTAAGAGGAAAACCTCCTTTGCGAAATCCGACTGGTGACTGGGCTAGAAATGATTCCGAGAAAGGGACATTATTTGTTAACCATTTGAGAAATGTGTTTACTATAAACAACTCAAATAATAACGAATCTGATTTGCCACCACTTGTTATAAGGCCTCCTGTACCTCTAAGACTAAACTTTCGTGATGTCCAAAACGCTATTGGTACTCTGAACCTTAGAAAGGCTCCAGGTATGGATAAAATCAGTAATAAAATGCTTGTGGAGTTACCTCGTGTAGCAAGAAGAATTATCCTCTTTATCTTCAACGCTATTTTACGCCTAGAATACTATCCTGCAGATTGGAAGGTGTCTATGATCACTATGATTCCTAAGCCAGGGAAGGACCACACCAAAGTGGAGTCATATAGGCCAATTAGTCTACTGCCGACAAATTCAAAACTGTTTGAAAAATTGTTAATGACTAAGTTGACTCCAATTCTGAATGGCACTGAATGTATTCCTAATCATCAATTCGGCTTCAGGGCTAAACACAGCACCATCGAACAAACTCACAGATTGGTAAATGTGATAAGAGGGTCGTTTGAAGACAAAAAATACTGCTCCGCCCTTTTCATTGATGTGTCGCAAGCGTTCGACAAAGTTTGGCATGACGGTTTAATGCACAAAATAAAATTAACTCTGCCTGCTAACACCCATAAACTCATGGAAAGTTATTTATACGGTCGCAAATTTAAAATCAAAGAAGGTGATTTTTTAAGTACCGCTCAGCCAATTGAATCAGGTGTGCCACAGGGTAGCATACTGGGCCCTACTTTATATTTGATATATGCCTCCGACATGCCGTCAGACCCCAAAATCCATACGTCAACTTTTGCAGACGATACAGCCTTTATCAGCGTCCATAAGGACCACCAAGTTGCATCACAGAATTTGCAGAATTATGTTTATAAACTAGAGAATTGGCTTGAGCTTTGGAAAATCAGGGTTAACGAACAGAAATGTATTCATATAACTTTCACATTGCGAAAAGATACATGCTCGTTCATCAGAATAAATAATCAAATTATCCCGCAACACAATGAAGTCAAATACCTCGGAATCCACCTCGATCGTCGTTTAACTTGGAAGTCTCATATCGACGCAAAACTTACCCAGATGAGATTAAAAGCAGTGCAAATTAATTGGCTAATCGGCAGAAATTCTACATTAAAGTTGGATTGCAAACTTTTGTTGTACAATGCAATTCTAAAGCCAATCTGGTGTTATGGAATTCAATTATGGGGTACTGCCTCAGCATCCAACATTGAAAAAATTCAAAGGGGTCAAAATAAGATTCTACGTACAATTACTGCAGCTCCATGGTATGTTAAAAATTCTCGAATCCACAAAGATCTAGGCATTCCTTTGGTGAAAGTCGAATTCACAAAACACGCCTCAAAATATGTCGGCAAACTTGAACACCATCCAAACCCACTTGCACGAGACATCCTTAACTTTACTGGCCATGTTCGGTTGAGAAGGAGGGATACCCTTGCTTTAACTCAAGCGCAAAACAGATGACTGGATCAGTGAATATAAATTTTTTTGTAGTATCATAATATTTTGTCTAGCACTGGCTGGACTTATTATTTTCTTTTAGTATTAAGATTCGAAAACTTATTGTCATTTCATTTCTGAAGATCCAATAAATAAATTAAATGTATTAAAAAAAAAAAAAAAATATTCGGTTAATTGACAATATTATTTTAAGTGTTCAGGCATACACAATTTTCAGCTTACTCAATAATCATTTGACAGTTGGAAAACAATACATAAAATACTCTATATGGTTGTTGTGTTTCTATGTAAACAAACTTACCTACACATTGACTTTTTAATGATTTTTTTTTTGTTTTCTTTTGTTGACATTTGCCATTTTATACAATTTTGTTCACTAAACACAGTTGTGAACAGTGTTGCATTCGAAATCTTACTCAATATTATAACAATTTCGTTTTTATTGCGCAATAATTAATTGAGATTTTATATGGAATATTGAGCTCAATAATGGCGTTAATTGCGATTATCGCAATTAAGGTTCATATCTGAACACGCTATAAAGCTAAACAATTTTAAAAGCATAAGCAAGAATGTGTAACAACAACATACCATCTATATAAGTATATAAAATTGATTTTTTTTTTTTTTTTTTTTTTTTTTTTAAAGGGAAGTAACACTCAGGCAATTAATATGCCTATATATTAATTAATTAATTGTGTTACACCAAAGACTATAAATATATATATATAATATATATAGGCATATTAATTGCCTGAGTGTTACTTCTCTTTTAAAAAAAAAAAACTACAAATATATATTTATAGTCTTTGGTTACACTCTTTGGAAAGGGATAGGTAGAAGATGAATAGGTGGTGAAAGTAGAGAAAAGCTTTTCATATGACAACACTGTAATTGCGCGTTATGTTTGTTAATAGTACAGTATTGCAGCGCCTTTTGTGGTGAGTAGGCGCATTGATCAAAGCTTGATTAATAGCCATTATTTAATTATTTTACTTCGGTGTTGTTTCAATGCTCCACCGAAGGAGGGCGCTGTGATAAATATTAGTTATGATAGGAAAGAAAAACTAATAATTATCAGAAACTGATGTTGTTTTTTGAGTGGCAGCGGCTGGGAATCGAACCCAGGCCACAAATACCAACTCATGCTTAACGATCAAACGCGCTAACCAATTAAGCTACAGCACCCTATGTATGTTTGTATGTATGTTTATTATTATTATTAGTTTGGGACCTATAGACGGCTGAACCGATTTGCTTAAAATTTGAACAGTATATTTCTGTATGTCTGGAAGGAGCTATAGGCTACTTTTTTTTTGGAAATTTTAAGTGGGCGTGGTACCTCCCATACAAAGTTAATTTTAAAAATCAAATACTTGGGAAACTATAATATCTATAGTACTCAAATTTTGCATGAGCAATTCCATTGTTTGTTTAAATATTTGCGGAAAAAATGGGAGTAGTAGCGACAGGGGGCGTGGCACCTCCCATATGATAATAATTAAAAAAAATATCAAATATATGGTATACAATAAGATATATGGTAAGGTTATTCTACCATCAATATTAATATTTAGGACAAGAATGGGCAGACTATCAATAGTGGGCGTGGCACCTCCCATAGATATGATGACAAATTATATATAAGGAAAGCTATATCAGCTATATTAATATATAGGACACCAATGCGCTGACTAGAAACAATATTAAGTAAATGTTAAAATTTGTATACATTTGAAACCCTTATCTATATATAACAGTGAATGTGTGTTTGTTTGTTTGTATATTGTAAATCATAATATGATAATGTAATAAGATTTAATTTAAAAGGGAAACTGTAGATTTTAATAACTTAATAATTATATTTATTTAACTCTAAACTTTTTATTTCACTACGATAGGGGTAGCGCAGCACACCGGGTTTTAGCTAGTATACAATAAAGGTGGATTCACCCATTTGTTCTTAACATGCCCGCATATCACCTATACACCACATATTGACTATACTATTGACACAGTCACCAGTACTAGTGACTTAGTATACCTCAGACAATGCTAATTACTATAGACATTTAACATGTGCGTTAGGCTGTCCCGTCTTTGAATGACAAAAATAGTTTTTTGAGCTACACTTTCGCAAGAGGTATCAAAATTTGCGTAATTTTACACAGATTACGGAAAAAGTAATAAAAGTGGATTTACATGCCATCTTGAGGGCTCTACTTTTGAGTTTTAACAAACCTAAGCCCTATGCTCTGTAAAGTAAAAAAAGGAGACACAAATTTATTTTATTAATATATTTTATAATTAATGTACAAGAAAATAAAACTTATAATAAGTGACAAAAACTTAAAATTTAAACATATTTTTTTGGCCAAAATTTGGCATTAATGCTCGTGATTTCAACCTGTTTATAATAAAACCATCTCTAGAAGCAGCGTTAGTTACACATTGAGAGGCCTCTGTTACCAGTTTAACACATCTTTCCACAGCTTGTGTGTGACAAGGAAAGTCATAAATTTCTAAGCTGTTATCTTTTACCATGCTTTGAAGGTCCTCATTGGAAATATGCCGAAGAACCGGCGGTGCTGTTATATACTCTGGTTTAAATACTCTGTATTTAGTGCTACTTTCAGTTTCTTTAGCTTTGATAATTTTTTACAATGCCAGCTCCCGAATGTGGTCTATATCATCAAACAGCATACTGACAAGTAGATTTTCCGGGTGAGCAAAAAAAAAACATTTCTTTCGATAACAGAATCCACAACTATTCTGATATTTTCGGGTAAAAAATAAGATGAAAAATATGTTTGGCTCCTTCTTTAAAAGACGGTTTTTGCTTGATTAGGAACCAAATCGTAGCGTATACTTTAACAACGTAATTGACAAGCAATTGCAAATTTTCTGATGGATTAAGGGTACTTACGTAAACTCTGAGTAGACGATTAGCTAAGGTAAGCCATCTCGAGTGCGCAATTTTTCCAGGTTTACGGTTTGCCAGCTCAAGACTACAATAACCAGTTTGTACAGCTTTACATATCTCATAAAGAAATTTTTGATCCGTACTTAGTTAATCGACCACATTTTTCGGCAAGTCAGGCAAATTACCAGCCACCGCACAAAAAGACACCGTTGATTTATTATCACAAGCAGGTAATTGTTTTCCAATAAGTCCACAATATTCTCTAGGTCCCAAAGTGCAACCATCTAAAGTCAAGAATAAATGACGAAGAGGTAACTCATTGGCATGAAGCATACAAACACACCATTGTAGCGGTCTCTTTAAATACTCCTCCAAAAATTGAATAACGCCACCCTTCCAACCGGTATTAGTTGCAGTTCCGTCACATCCAATGCAAATCACGTCTTCTAAAAAAGTTGTGATCGAAGTTAGAATGCCCCTTGCAGTGCCGCGACTTGGCGTTGTGTGACCCAAATAAATTGATTCAGGTTCTGCTAAAAATGAGATGTGTTCTAAAATTTCTTTTCAATGGTAACGATCTCCTATTTTCTCATTTATCAAAGTCTTGTCTTTTCTTCCATCAAAGTAAATGCTTTTAATAACAATACCTCCAATCTCTTTTGAATTTTCTTTCCGGGCTGTAGATACAGTATTTTGTTTTTATTAATTACCAGAGATAAATTTTCGGTAGAAATTAAGCCCAAGGCAGCCAAAACCGCAGAATCAACAGCAGCAGCAGAACGAGTCGATAAACCGTATATATCACAGACCTTAGCAACTGTTGGCAACGGCAATGTATTCCGAGTCGTTGTTGAAGTCGAAGGTGTTTCCCTCGAAAGTGTGTTAGTAGGAGATGCCTCCGTTTCTTCTGAATTTTCACACAGTGAAATTTCATCACAAATTTCTGGAACAGAATCGATTTCTTGAGTGGAAAGCTCTTTTTTGCTGCCCTTATGGAATGTTCAGTTTGTCTCTGCTTTCGTTTTATTAATCGAGCTGTTTCTTTTTTTTATCAACTCCACGTATAACCATTTTTCTGTAATTTCTTTGATCCAACAAGAAACTTCTTTCATTGATTGGCACTTTTAAACAAGTACAACATTCAAATGAAGTGCATTTCCAATGAGCAATGTCGAAAAGCTTCTCAGATAACTCCAAAAAACACTGTAGTTTGTTTTCGAAACCATTTTTTCGTTTGCTTTTGGGGTATCTTTTCAAATGGAGGTACTTATCGAAATAGGATTGGAGTAACTGAATAACTCGTTCCTTAGTTACGATTGGAATGAAAGCTTTGGTCCAAATACTTCCAATCTCTTCAAAAACAATCGCATATATATCGGAATTTGATGGATCTTTTCCATTATACTTTAATTTCATGTTATGCTTGACAAATAAAATATATTTAAGGACGTTGGTAGCTGGCGATCATCAAGTTCCTTATATGGTCCCAATATAAGACTTAACACTATAACTATTGCAACTGACTTATGTATTATAAATTACATAGTTTAGTTTTTGTTTTTTTAATTTTCTTTTTTGGGAAAACCCCCATTTACGAATTGTGATTTTAGGAAACATAACAGGTGATTTTGATGTGATGTCAGACTTTTTATTTCATGCTCAAGGGCTTCTGTATTTTAAGGAGTAAGCCGTAACTTTAAAATGAACTTAAAAACGGGTTCGTAATAAAAAAAAAAAGTTCGCTATAACCGTAATAATTGGTGTATAATTTGAAAGTGAATGTCTTGGGTCCGGAAAAAAAATTTTTTTCTGGATTTTTTTTTTTATAAAAAATCCTTATAAACGGTGTACATTATAAACGAACTCCACTATGTCTAGCAAATTCATAGTCTCCGGTAAAGTGTTGTTATACATTGTAGTCGTGGCATAATTAGTTTAGGTGTCGAAATTAAGAATAGCGAAATATAATTATGAAAATAACTACTTTTCAAAACTTTGAAGATTGGTAGAGACCTAAAGATATAGTTTCATTTTATTTTTAAAAACATTTTGGTAATCTACGTTCAATTGCGCAAATTCTAGGAGATCTTGCATTTGGGAAATCTAAAAAAAAAATTTTCGGGACAGCCTAATGTGCGTGTCATTGAAAATCCACTACTGACATAAGTACTAATGATAATTTAGTTCTTTTGGGACCACATTATCTACACTTTTGGTACTTCCCTGAAATAGAAAATAAAAATGCATTTTTTGCTAATTTTTGGAGTTTTATTAAGAAAATAAAATACTAAAAAAACCCTAATTAAAAATAAATTCGAAAACACCCAGAGTCTTTGGCGGGAATCGAACCCGCAACCCTCTGAATGATAGTCCGGCACACTATCGCCTAGTCCATCGGGGAACACAATTGAAAAAAATAATTGTATAATAATAACCATTGTGACAATGCTGTTGACAATGTCGCCAAATCCTCACCAAAATAGAAGACAAAAGTGGTGACTTGGAGACACTTGTCCCCAGGTTTACTAAGTTGTATTTTAATAAAAAAATACAAATATACTTTGTGGTATGCATTGTGGAGTTTGTGCATTCGTTAGATGATATAAATGCATTTTTTTATGATTGTATCAAACAATACTCTGTGACCAAAATTGAATTTTATTGCGCAAGAAAAATAGTAAAAAAAGAAAACAAAAAGACAGTTCTCAAAGAAAGAGAAAGGTATAAAACTAAATTTTTTCCCCTTCTGTCACCACTGTATACTTTGTGGTGCCTACAAGAGACGAAGAGACAAACTTACATACCTAGTTTCTCATTAAAGTGCTACATTTGTGTATAACTATTATCTAATCAATATTATGTTGTAAAGTTTTTATATAATTTTAATTTCTGTACTTACCCGCATCCAATCAACTGAATCTATAGAATGCAGCAGCAGCTTCTGCGACAATGTTAATAAGTGGACCTTCAACAAATAACATTCAATGCAATAACTGCTTAAGATGATTATCTCAATAAAATTTTGAACTGTCAATGTTACCAACAAGGCTATCTGAAAAAATAATTAAACAAATTATTGGTGAAAACATATTAAACAAATTTAAAACATTTTTAAAATATGTCGTGATTGTGAAGAAACTCAATTTCCAATGATATACAGATGCATATATGCATTAAGCCTCAGTTAGCCGACTGTAATGGCATGTAACTGCAACAGTAAGAAACAGCTGATGGATATTGTTATGTGTAAAGTAATGCAAATGGTTATGGAGATGTAAAGTAACGCAACACCGTAATGTATGAATCTGTAAGAAAAAGAATTTCCTTACATTTTTACGTCATTACACTACATTCCATTACAGTCGGCTAACTGAGGCTTTAATTCGAGTGTATAAAAAAAAAAACTGCGAATTTTGACCCGTCTTCCCATATTTTTCTAAAGTTTTAAAAAATGTATATAATTTCATTAAAAATTTCAAATGTAGCGAAATTCGAACTTTGACCTTCACAATTTGAGGGTTAACTTTGGCCATTTTAATAAAAATTTTATAAGTATTTAACATTATCTGGAGTGTAATATTCTAAATGAGTATTATTTAAAATTCACAATAATAAAGAAGTTAACCTTATTCGCCAAAATATGGTAAATGAGTTTTCCCGAAATATGGGAGGTATTGACTAAATTTTTTATTTTTGTTCCCTCATATTTCCTTATTAACCCCAAAGAGTTGTTTAAAAATTTAAAAAATAGGCAAAAAAAACTTGCTTTTTAAAAATCTAGACATTTTTTTACGTTTATTGAAAATATCAAAACGGCCATAGTATACGAGTAGTCAGCATGTAAATAATTAATTTTAAAGGAACAATAACATTGTTCTACTTTACCTCAAAATCCGATGAATGTCTATTGTCACATCAACAAGTGTACATATATAAATAATAACTATTTGTGTTAAATATTTTTATCTTGTTTACGGATTTTGCAAAGATAATGAATTAAGAGGTTATCAAATTTGTGTGTTCTTTAACAATTATTTTATATTAATTATTAAATTCCATTAAAATTACCATATTTAAATAGATTTTCTCTTTTGTTTTATACCCTACACCACCATAGTGGCTCATAAATCTTTGAATTATGCAAACAAATTTCACCAAAAATGAGTAAATAACATCTACAAATTTTGTGAAGATCGGTCCATAATAAGTCGTAGCTCCCATATAAGGCCCACTTCCCAAAATCACTTAAAAGAGCATAACTCTTTTAAAAATGTTGGTATCCAAATAATATTGAACACAAATATGTTTCGTACATATACATATGACATGGTAGAATTTTATTACGATTGGTCCATAATTATTCGTAGCTCCCATATAAGGCCCACTTTCGAAAATCATTTTAAAGAGCATAACTCTCTCAACAATGTTGGTATCCAAATAATATTTAATACAAATACATATTCTCATATGTATACAAACAATACGGTACAATTTTATTGTGATCGGTCCATAATTACTCGCAGCTCCCATATAAGGCCCACTTCCGAAAATCATTTTAAAGAGCATAACTCTCTAAAAAATCTTGGTATCCAAATAAAATCATTTTAAAGAGCATAACTCTCTTAAAAATGTTGGTATCCGAATAAACACAAAGTATGTTTCGTATGTATGCAAATAACACGGTACAATTTTAATATGATCGGTCCATAATAAGTCGTAGCTCCCATATAACCCCCACTTTCGAAATTCAATTTAACGATCACAAATTTCTTAAAAATGTTGGCATTCAAATAAAATTTGACACATATAAGTTTCTTATTTACAGAAATAATGAAACCTAATTTTATAATGGTCGGTCCATAATTAGTCAAAACTCCCTTTCCGTAATTCAATTTAAGCTCCATAAATCTTTTAAAAGTATTTATATCGAGATAAATGCCCCTATTGCGGTTCACAACTTTTTTAATAATTTGGTCGTCTTTCTTAAATCGGTATTGACATTCACAACTTAAATGTATTTGACTTTTTGGTTGTGCGGCTGATTTTTTGGTTGTTTAATAATATTGCGGTTCATCATTTTGTATGAGTTTGGTTGACAAAAACGATAATAACTGCTTATTAGCAGTTGAGTCTTTGTCGGTTATAGATTTAAATAAAATTTTTAATACATTTACTTTAAAAATATAATACACAAAAAAATAAAAAATGAAAAATTCGTAAGTAGAAAAATTTAGACATTTCTAAAGGAAAGCAAAAATTTGGGATGACTAAAACTCAATGTAAGGAAGCGTTGGAAGGATTTACAATAGAATTGAATAGCTTGGGCCCGCCTACAAGAACATCCTTCGAATGGCAACGTGTAAGTATATGACATCTTAATTATTTTAAACAGACATTTTATTAGAATTTTTACTTCATATAGGTTTGGATTCATTACAAAGCAAGTATTAAAAACAACTTGCTAATAATAAACAAAACCAACAAGCAGCAGGTGGTGGTTCTTCACAAGAAATTCCGCTTAATGTACTTGAGGATTGCGTGTCTCAGCTGTTATCACTACATGACCAAGTAGCACCATCTGGACACACTTTCGGCGTTGAAAACGTTGCTCCGTCAACAAGTCAGGCTTTAGAAACTCCTCAAAATCTCGACATGGAACAAATCGTTACAAATGAACCTGAGATAATAAACACACCAGCCAAGAAAAGAAAAAAATCACCAGAACAAGAGCGTCTGGAACTTCTGAGAAAACAATGCGAGACACAAGCTAAACTTTTAAAAAGTATTAAGGATTTGGAGAAAAACAGTTATAAAAATTATAAAATAAACAAGCAGCTTTTACATATTAAGCAAAAAAAAATTGCCTCTATGAAAAATAATACTTATTATACAAACATATTTGTTACTTATTTTGGAAATTTCTTACTTCGCACTGGGTAGTTCAAGAGGATTGGAATCATCGCGTATTTTTCTACGTATACGTAGAACATTTGTATTAGCGTCATGATTTTCGTCTTCAAAAAATAAATCCATTCTTTTTATTTTATAAAAACTTAATTTTTTTCTTCATTTTACAAATAAAATGTGGTGTTGCCAACATAACAATTACAACTAAAAATCGTTGTATTACACAATACAAAAAAATAATTTGGTTCAGTTAAAGACGACCAAACTTAGTTGAGTTGAGAACGGCAATAGGGGCAAAAGTTTAATATACATAATATTTATATTCACAGAAATCATGACACTAAATTTTTGGATGATCGGTGCACAATAGGTTATATCTCCCATATAACGTCCATTTCAGAAAAACTGTTTTATACATATACTGAGTGTAGGGTATTATATAGTCGGGCTTGACCGACTATATTTTCTTGTTACTTTTTTATTAATTATTGAATCTGCCTTATTTCCTTAGGCCTAACAATAAGTATTCAAATCTTAAAACTAAAATTAAAACTAATTACTCTCTAACAGAGCATTAATTTGTTATTTGCCGATAAGCTCTACGAAACCTCGACTGCGTCTGGCTCTGAGCTAGAATTCTAGCAAGCGGATTCGGGTGGATTTGTAGCTTGTAGCTTTTTGATGTAGTTCTCGCGGACCCTTCTGAATTCATCCTTTACCAATGGCACTTCCAGATCTCTATGGATGTTTTAATTTCTTATGTACCATGGTGCGCCTGTAATGGTCCTAAGAATTTTTGATTGGGCCCTCTGTATAAGTTCAATACTGGTATTACTAGCAGTTCCCCACAATTGGATTCCATATGGGTAGTTCCATGAAAATGTCAATTACGACCAAAAAAAATAAGAGTACTTAAAAAATGTTTCTAATATGATTTAATATGAGAAAAATACTCTATTTTTCATAATATGGAAGCATTTACAGGTTATTAGAATTTTAAAACTCAAAAATGGTAGAGAAAAACTGAATGTCTCTTGTGGTAGAAAGTTGAAAAAATTAAAAATATGTGTTGTCTTTTAGTGAATCTATTAGCAACTGCCATCTTTTTATTTTATCAATTTCTTTTATATGTTCTATTCACGCGCGTGAATAAATCAAACTCAACGAAAGTTTATAACAAACCGTAACAGCTGATTTATCGAAACAAACATTTTTTTCTTGAGTGGTGAAAATTGTTTGTTGTTGTTTATGTATCATTGTGTAGATTTGTTAGTGTAAATGCGGTTTGATAAAAAGTCCATTCCATTCGTTTCTAATTTGTAAACTAACAAACCCAAACATAACCTAAAATACATTGAACAAACTTATGTGTTTTATAAACAATAATGATGCAATTGTTTTAGAAATCAATAATAACTAAAACACATTTAATCAAAATAAAATTAATTTGTGAATTTTGTGGATTATTTATTAGAATTTTGTGGATTAATAGAATTTTTGTACATTATAAGCAATAATTGTATTATAAATTTCCCTATAAATTCTAAACGGGAGCTTGTGCATCATATCGGAAAACAGGAATTAATAGCTAATAAGTGTAGAAATCAAATTACGTATAGATTTTTCCACAAAAAAATGGAACATAGGGGGTATGCCCTAACAAACTTAGTTGTTTTAAGTAAAATTTATAAAAACAGCACATTAGAAATTTCTCTATAAATTCCAAACGGGAGCTTGTGCACCATATCGAAAAACAGGAATTAATAGTTAATAAGTGCAGAAATCAAATTCCGTATAGATTTTTCCAAAAAAAAAACAAAATGGAACATAAGGGGTATGCCCTAACAAACTTAGTTGTTTTAAGTAACATGTAAAAAAACAGCTCATTAGAAATTTCTCTATAAACTCCAAGCGGGAGCTTGTGCATCATATCGGAAAACAGGAATTAATAGCTAATAAGTGTAGAAATCAAATTACGTATAGATTTTTCCACAAAAAAATGGAACATAGGGGGTATGACTTATCAAACTTTCATGCTTTAGGTAAAATGTTAAAAAAGAGCACTTTAGTAATTTCTCTACTGAAAACATTTCAGTTTGTTAGGTGCGTCACCCGATTGCTACATTTACAAGCTATGTAATAGTTTTCGCATTCCAATATGATGCACAAGATCCTGTTCAGGATTTATAGAGAAATTACTACACTAAAGTTTGTTCCCACATTTTACTTTTAAGTTTTAATTTTAGTAGGTAATATCTTTTACATTCCAAATTTTCCTTGGTAAAATTGGACTTCATCCGTTTGCTGCGGTTAAACACGAATAATTTCTTCATTCCGATATGCAATTCCGTCTTTGCCGTAAGGGCTCATAAGGCCCATGCCCAGGGCCCCGACCTCATGGAAGCCCCGAAAGGCCGATATATTCGATTACACGAAAGAAAGAAGTTAAATATTTTGTATTTTTCTGGTGATTTTCAGCAATTTTTTTTTGTTAATTTCAAAAACAAAAAGGAATAGAAAAAAAAATAACCGAAACTTACATATTAATAAATACTAAAAAATGTATTTGGGTGATTTTTCAACTGTATTTGGCGATACAAACCAAAAAAAAAACTGCCAACCTTGACTGGTGCAGATAGTAATAGTTGACATTGTGTATATTTCAGGGATTTCCCGTGTAAGGCGTGTAAGTGTTTAATGTGAATTATTGAACTTATTTAAAAGAAGTTTTTACCAGTTTGACGTCTTAGTTTTAAACAACTTGACTATATTGTTTTATAATTAATTTAATTATGTCGAAAAGAACATATTTAAATGGTTCACAAAAAAGAAAAAAAGTTCTGGCTCAAAAAGAAATAGCCAAAAAACTTCCTAAACTCACTTCATTTTTTAAGGTGGAAGAAACAAACAGAATGACTGATTCTTCGCCTTCATCATCTCAAGATCCGGTTACTTTCGAATTTCAACGGGAAAAAGAACTTACGTCTGACAAAAATGATAATATTATGCAAGTTCCAGATGTAGAGACAGTAACAGGTATATTAGATGCTGAACCCTCCAATTCAAGCTTATTATTTACGAGCATAAAAAGTGTATCTCCTGATCCTGGTACGTACTGTGATGAAATTTTCACCGAAGAAGTACGCGATATTTGGACTCAAAAAGGGCCAGAATTTTTTCAAAATAAAGAGTGTGACTTCTCCAAAACTTCTAAAATTTTTCCAGATTCAAACAGTAAAACAAAAACTAGATACTTGACTAAAAATATGTTCACCCGCATATTGACGAATGGTGAGTCTTTAGAAAGAAAATGGCTCCTATTTTCACCGTCAAAGAACTATGTATACTGTTATTGCTGCCGTCTATTTAATACTACTGCTACTACTGGTCATAATTTGAGTTCTTCAAATGGATATAAAGACTGGAAACATATAAGTAATTTATTAATGGAGCATGAGAACAGTTTACAACACAGGGAATCAATGATGAAATATGTCGCAAGAAGCAAAATTACTGGGCGAATTGACAGCGAGTTTTTGTCCCAATATAATACACAAGTCAATTATTGGAAGAATGTACTTAAAAGAATTTTTGCAGTAGTGAAATTTTTGGCTTCCAGAGGACTTGCTTTTCGTGGTGATAATGAAATATTAGGGTCTCAAAATAACGGAAATTATTTGGGATGCTTAGAGCTAAATAGTGAATTTGATCCTTTTCTTGCTGATCACATGCGAATCTGCGGAAATAGTGCAAAAGGATATACATCATATTTTTCTGCAAATATTTGTAATGAATTTATTAATATAATGGGACAGCAAGTGCTAAAAGCGATTGTTAATGAAGTAAAAGCTGCAAAATACTACTCTATTAGTGTGGATTCTACACCAGATCTTTCACATGTTGACCAACTCACCTTTATCGTTAGATACGTCAAAGACGGAGAGCCTATTGAGAGATTTTTGCAATTTTTACCTATGTATGAACATAATGCTCAGTACATAGCAGGTGCCATTTTAAACTTTACTGAAAGTCTTGATATTCCTATAAAAGATTGCCGAGGGCAGAGTTACGATAATGCATCAAATATGGCAGGAAAGTATTCTGGTGTTCAGGCAAGAATAAAAGAAAAATGTGAATTTGCCATTTTTGTTCCATGTGCGGCACATTCATTAAATTTGGTAGGTGTTGAAGCTGTTCAATGTGTTTCAGATGCAGTATCCTACTTCCAATTTGTACAAAAATTATTAAATTTTTTCTCGGCTTCGAACAAACGATGGAAAATTATGACAGCGAATTTGGGAAAAAATAAAGTTTTGAATTCTCTCCCGGATACTAGATGGTCTGCACGTGCTAATGCCATTAATGCTTTGAAAAATAATTATTTTCATATTTTTGAAGCTTTAACATCAATTGCAAATGACGTCAATCAACCACGAGAAACAAGAAACGAAGCTCAAGGCCTAGCCAAAAGAATTGAAAAATTTGAGACTATTCTTCTAACGGAGATTTGGAATGATCTTTTAGGAGTTATAAACAAAACAAGCTAAGTTTACAAAAAAACACCTTGACACTGGACGTTGCAACAAAAATTTAAAAGAATTTTCAGGAGATGCAAAAGGGCCAACAGTGGAGTCACACATTGACATTATGTGTGGTTCAGAAACTGATGATAGCGATGCCACTAGTCCCAAACAACCACCATCGAAAAAGTCTAGGCAATATTTATTAAAATAAATAAAAATAAATAAATAAAATAAAAATAGCAAATTATAAAAATGTTTACTTATTTTTTTTAGTAGTTTATGGCCAGAAGTCTGTAGTTATTGGGGAAAATTTATAAAAAAGGCGATAAATGACACTTTTTTGAATAAAAACAAAAATGGGATACCTTCACTTAATTGTAAATAAATAAATTCTTAATTTTTCTAAATTTGTTTCATCAAAATCGGACAAGTGGTTCTCGAGTTATGTTAAACTACGTTTTTGCCAAAATGTTACAACTAAGCGAAAAAACATCAAGATAAGGAAAAACTTTAAAAGGTCATAAAAAACTGACACATACGAACGCCAAACCCTTTGAGGGTTTTACTATACTGACCTCGTACCATCACCCTGACTTGGAATTTCTCACCCCCCAGACAATAATCCCAAAAATGTTCCACAGTGAAATTGACACATTACATGTTCATTTAAAAAAGCGTTCTGCTGCATACCAAGAAATTGATGAAATTTTTAGTTTTCTTTCTCAATTAATAACAATTGATTCGGACCAGTTGTCAAAAAAATGCAAACAATTTGCTGGTGCTATAATATTGATGTGTTTTCCATCTAATGCCCCGTGTCCCACAAAAACTCTTGTAGTCCTATGGTTTTTTACAAATCAAAAAAAAAAAACGAAATATTTTGAATTTGTTTTCTAATTAAGTTTTTATTCAACCATTAATATCAAAGGAGACAATGCAACTAACTTGCCTTTTTTAATTTTAAGGAATTCTTCTATATATGTTATTCTTTAAGAAGATCAACTACACTTGCTATGCAATTTGCAATAAACAAACAATAACAATTGCATAAAGAAAAAACTTAACGAATAAATGTTAAATGATTCAATATGTGTGAATATAAACCCAGCTTAAGATTTTGTTTTTTACTTTCTTACATTTCGCTATTTAAATAAGTACAAAATTCTTTTGAGCAACAACAATAATAAATGTATACGGTTAAATATTATTTGTTGACAAGGCAAAGATAAAATAGGAAATTTAAAGTTACGTAGAAGGGTTTAAAATTCACTATAAAACGAATTATAATTTAATATTTAATTTTATTTAAATTGCGATCGTATCCGACACCCCGATTTTTTTTTTTTTTATTTGCATATACTTTTTTATTGTATCTTCATTTTAAATGAACTAACAATAGGTATTCAAATCCTAAAACTAAAGTTAATTAAGATAAGTCCAACCAATACTAGACAAAATCTAGTTTTCAAATTCGATAGGATATAATGAGCAACTTGTATTTATTCATCTGAGAGCGGTGGTGTCCCTCCTTCTCAAACGGCTATGACCGGGATGTTGTAAGATGTCTCGAACGAGGGGATTTGGATGAGTTTCCAGCTTACCCAAATAAAGGGCCACGTGTTTAGTTATTTCCCATTTGACAAGTGGAACATCAAGATCGTTGTGTATGTTGTTGTTTTTAATATACCAAGGAGCGGTAGTTATCATTCGTAGAATTTTGTTTTGACGGTGTTGAATTTTCTCAATATTGGAATTGGAGGCAGTGCCCCATAACTGGATACCATAGCACCAAATTGGCTTTAAGATTGAGTTGTAGAGTAGAAGCGTACAATAGAGCCGAAGGACGGAGTTTCTGCCGATGAGCCAATGAATTTGGGCTGCTTTCAGTTTCATTTGGGTCAGCTTAGCATCTATATGTGGTTTCCATGTGAGGCGACGGTCCAGATGAATACCAAGATATTTCACGTGTGAGTTTTGAGGCACTATATGGTCATTAATACGAATAGGGGGACATGATTCCCTACGTAGAGTAAATGTTATGTGGGTGCATTTCTGTTCATTTATTTTTATTCCCCATTGTCTTGCCCATTTCTCCACTTGCGTTACGTGGTGCTGTAATTGAATCGAGGCATCTTTTGGATCTTTGTGAGTACTGAAAAATGCCGTATCATCACCAAATGTTGACGTGTGAATTTCATTGTTTGTTGGCATGTCTGCTGTGTACAGCAAGTAGAGAATTGGTCCTAAGATACTACCTTGAGGGACGCCAGCACCTATAGGTTGAGAACGGCTTAAATAATCACCTTCTTTAATCATAAACTGACGGTCGATTAAGTATTTCCATAGTAGGTGTTGAAGATTCACCGGCAAGTTCTGCTTTAATTTAGATATCAGGCCTTCATGCCATACTTTGTCGAAAGCTTGAGAGACGTCAATAAAGAGTGCCGAACAGTATCTTTTTTCCTCAAAGGTTTTTCTTATGACTTGTACCAATCTATGTGTTTGTTCTATTGTACTGTGTTGACGTCTGAAGCCAAACTGGTGATTGGGAATGCAGTTGTTTTCATTCAAAATCGGAGTTAGCTTGGTTATAAGCAATTTCTCGAATAATTTGGACATAGTTGGTAATAGACTTATTGGCCTATACGACTCAACTTTGCAAGGATCTTTTCCCGGCTTAGGAATCATCTTTACTAATGCAATTTTCCAAACCGGAGGGTAGTACTCAAGCCGTAAGATGGCATTAAAAAGAAAGAGGATTAATCTTTTTGCAATGCGAGGCAGCTCAAAAATCATTTTATTGCTGATTTTATTAAACCCAGGTGCTTTTTTAACATTTAAATTATCAATAGCCTCAACAACCTCCAGATATTGAAATCTTATTTGTACAGGTGGTCTGGCAACAACAGGCGGTAGTTGGCTAATGTCAGTATCCATATTGGGAGTGAATACATTTTTTAAATGACTTACGAAAAGGTTGCCTTTTTCTTCGTTATTTCGTGCCCAAGATCCGTTCAAAGTACGCAGTGGAGGTTTTGCGATTACGGGTTTTCTTAGATTTCGGACTGCACGCCATAATGAATAATTTGACTGGGAAGTTGCGTCTAGACCTTCCAGATGTTGTTTGAGAGACTCTGCTTTTTGCGCTTCTAGCAAGATCCTAAGATTTTTGGTACATTCTCTCAACCTAGTTTTAAGTTGGGGCGATCTGTGTTGTTGCCACTCTCTTCGGACTCTCCTTTTTTCAGACAATAGTTGCTCAACATCTGCAGAAAAAACTCTGTTGTACCTATTCGGGCGGTAAGTGGAAGAAGCATGTTCTGCGGCTTTCTCGACATGTTCATTAAGACTTTTTATACAGGCATCGATGTCTTCAGCCGTTTTTAACGGGGGGAGTTTCTGTGTGCAGTGAGTGCTGATGTATTTTTTGTATTTTAACCAATTCAGACGTTTGACAAGAAGTAAGGCATCAGTTACGATTTGCTGAGGACTTCTGATGGTGATTACAGTGGGTGAGTGATCTGAAGAAAGATCCAGTGAAGCCTCGACTTCAATGAGTTCCGGGGATACCCCTTTCGCCACGCCGAAATCGATAACGTCAGGAATTTTTTGCTGGTCAGTTGGCCAATAAGTTGGTTGACCAGTTGAAATCACATTCAGTCCCATTTCAGACAGGGAGTCGTACAAGATACGACCTTTAGGGCTAACGAGTCGTGAGCCCCAGAATGTATGCTTAGCATTGTAGTCGCCAGCCGCTATGAAACGGCTACCTAATGATTTGTAAAAATCTCTATACTGATCTTTTGTTATTGAAAATCTGGGCGGACAGTAAACTGACGAAATCACGAGGTTTTGACAAAAGTTCTCAATACAGATGTTTGTTGCTTGAAGATAACACTCTGAAAGACCACCCAATGAATGGTTTTTGATTCGCGATTTGACCAATATTGCCGAGCCACCACATGATCTATCTCTGGGGTCCTTGGTGTCGTAGAATGTATAACCACTTATTTTAAAAATGCTTCTCGACGTCATATGAGTCTCGGAAATCAGCATTACATCAATTTTCTTATTAAAAAGAAAATATTCAAGTTCATTTTTGTGTTGGCGTATGCCGTTTGCGTTCCAGAAACATATTTTGAGACAGTTCATGGTCTATTAAGTATGGCCTGCAGTAGCGTGGACTGCATTTTTTGCATCTCCTGCATCATACTTGTCATGCTTGTCATGAAATGGTTCATGGATTGCACCAGATTCTCCATTATACCTTCAAGACGGCTAAAATTGTGGCTGTTTGTATCATTTATTGGTGACTCATTTTGCAGTGTTGGTTGGTTAGATCTTAGCACGTTGGCATATGAAAATTGGCTAGTGGATGCTTGTGCTACGGGGGGAATAATTGTAATAGGTACTTTTGTCGTCTGAGTAGGGGTAGAAGCGGGTTTGTTGATCAAGGAGCGTTTAACGACCTCGAAAACAGGGCAACCCCTGTAGTTGGCAGTGTGGTTTCCACCGCAATTGCTACATCTTTTTACCCTGGAATCATCCTTAGGTTTATCGCACTTTGAGGTGTCGTGAAGATCCCCACAAACAACACAAACAGTAGGCAACTTACAATAAGATTTAGTGTGACTATATTCTTGGCAGTTCGAACACTGTACTGGGCCAGATCGCTTATGAGGTTCTTCCACTGTAACTCTTCGGTGCATTATGAATTTCAAGTCATATATAGGATGTGTTTCATTTTTCTTCAGCTTAACATCACCAGGTTCTAACTCCACTCTAAATAATGGTTGAGGGATCCTATCTCTGTTTCTTATATTTGATACGGCCTTGATTTTAAAGCCTTTGTCGGCCAAACTGCTCTTGATCTCCTCAGGATCAACAAAAGAATCAATTCCCTTAATTACGACTTGTAGACCTTTTGCGCTTTTAAGTTGATACGTGTAAAAATTCTTTTTGCGTTTTTCAAATTCCGAAACTATTCTCCGATAGTCGTTTTCATTATTAACCTGAATCTTTGTTTCATTAATATTGCCACGCTTAATTGGAGTCACATAAAAAGAATTTTCACCAATTAATGAAACTAATATTTTTATAAGTTCGTTTGAGTTTTTTTCTCTTAAATATATTGGAGGTGGTTTTACTGGCTTATTCACAGCGTTAGGGACATCATTTTTGTCTTGGAGGATGGCAAAACGATTTTGCGAGCGTGGCTCTTCAGCATTCTTTGATAATTTTGCGGCTGGTGTAATTTCGGCAGATTTTGGGCTTCTGCCTCTCTTCGATACTGTTATATAACGGTCCATTCCTACCTGTGTTTTTTGTTTTTCTTCAACAGCAACTATAGGAGCGGTCTTATTTGTAGGACTTAATGTGCCTTTTGCAGCTGTTGACGTCTCTCCAATATTTGATAACGAGGACCGTGAAGAAGACTGTCCTTCAGTGATTTTTCTATTTAAATTAAATATGCTTTGGGCTAAGTTTGTGCCCTGTTCAACACATTTATTCAAGTTTGGTGCACTTGCACTTAAATTCAGATTTGTGCTTATTTTTGGTTTCACAGTTAAGTAGTTTTTATTAAATTCGGGATCTTTAATGTTCTCATTACTAACACTTGCCGAGCTCAACACGAAATAAGCATTTCGGCTCTGAGGCCCACTCGCACTGTTAGAATTGTTACTCATTCACTGTCTCACTGTATTTAATTTTCTAGTTTTCAAATAAATAAAAATAAATTATTACAATTTATTAATTTTTTATTGCACCTAGTGCAATTATTTGACTTTGTAAAGTTTTTCACCTATTACGAGTTATTTTTTTCACGTTTTTGTTTAATTTAACTTTTTATACTTTTTCACCTATTACGATTTTTTTACCGAAAATTCAGCCGCACTAAAAGTAACACGTCCGAACAGTTCGGTGTATCAACAGACATTGAATGCCCCGATTGAATTGAATTCCACGTTTTATTTATATTTTGGGAAATACTCTCCTATTCCTCTTCTGTTGCTGGCATCTGTACCAATAGATATTATTTTTGATATGTTTTTTTTATTTAATAAATTAGGTTTTACCTTTAAAAATTCATCTTTTAATACTTTATATAATGCAGCGAAGACTTCAGGCACAATATTGCATATCGATGATCTTGATCTTTTAAACAAGAACATCAGACTTGGGTAACTGTCCCCAGTCGCTTAAAATCTCAATGTAATTGTTAGGCGTTCTCCGGGGCATATAGATTCTGGCATATTGGCATTTTCTATTGATGGGGTGACGAGAATAAGCAAATAATTAAAATCGTCTGGTGCCACAAAGTTTTTGTATAAGTCAGGATCATTCCTCATCAATCGCTCCCTAAAAGAGACATACCTTCCAAAAGCAAAGGTCGAACCCAATGTTCCTTTTGTTGTCTTCTTATTTTTGCATTATTATCAGCTACTTCTTCCTCCAATTTTAAAAATGTTAATGCTATGATGATTGTGTCGTCGTCCATACTTATTAATTGTTGCTTTTTTTTATAATAATAAATTATTTCATAAAAGAAGCAAAACAGCTGATCAAAGTAAATATTTTCAATATAAAAACTTTACCAATAGTGTAAATTAGCTTCAACAAATTTTGATTAAATTTTTATCAAACGATTTTGAAATATATCGAAAGAATATTTTGATCAAATTTTTGAAACGTGTAAATAGAACATCAAAATCAGTTTTCAAAATTTTGATAAGACTTCAAAATACCTTCAATCGTGTAAATCTAGCTTTATAAGAGGATTATTGCACTGGAATTTTTCATTTACTCATTGCTTATAAATTATAATGCACAAAATTCATTATTAAATTTTATTTTGATTAGATTTTTTTAATTTTAGACAAATATTTATGGTTTTCATTACATATTTAATAATTTATTTGCATTGACATTGTAGTTTTTAAAAAAGCACAAGGTTGTTCTATGTGATTTATCAAACCGCATTTACAATAACAAATCTACAAGATGGTGCATGAACAACAACAAACAATTTTTCACCATACAAAAAAAGTTTGTTTTGATAAAACAGCTGTTAGGGTTTGATAAAGTTTCGTTGAGTTTGTTTTGTTCACGGCGCACAGTGGCTGAAAATCGTTTTTCATTGGCCAAAAGTCAAATTTGTTTTGTCACCGATTTTTAAAATTTGTACACTTTTTTCGAGCTAATATATCCATATTAAGGTAGCCAAAAAATTAGGTTAAACTATTAATAATTGTGGGCGTGGCATGCTGTCAAACTCAACTGTTTTTTTAATTTCAGAAAAAGGTGTTTTTTATTTGTTTTTTGTCAAAAATAAATGGTTACTACTCGCAAGCTATCATCGATAATGGCCTGCGGTCTTTTTTATAATGTTGGTAGGATTATAGTCTTTAGTTGTTGTAAGTGGTTACCGCTCTAGCGTAATATTAGGGGCGTTCTGAAATATTTATGAAACTAATATATTTTTCTGAAATTTAAAATTTAGTGGAATAGAGCTTCTAGGGAACAAAAGGGAACAAGAAACGTATACCACCCGAAGAAAGGTGAAAATGTCTTCTTTAACCATATATATACTTTTGCACCCGCCACGACCCGCCGGTTGAACACTTTTTTAATTTTAATGAAATTACTCTAAAAAAATTCAAATACAATGGTGTATTAAATTTTTACTTTTTCGCCTAAAGGTTTATGTTTTTTTACTTTAGACTACGTGAAACTAAAATAATTAAATATAATACCTGCGAAAGGGTTTTATGGCTTTGTTTTGATTAGCAAACAAATAAGTCATAAAAATATCACAATAGGTTCTACAGTAAACATATGATCTCTTTCTAATATACCTGTTATCAACTGTTAGGGTCAACCAAAGTCATAAACAATTTTATAATAATAATCGCGACATTAAACCACTAAAGAAAAAAAAACCCAATATTGGCGAGATACTAATTAGTTTTACCTGATATTAACCCTTTCGGCCGCACTTGAATTTAACTGTGACTACCAAGAGCATCACACATTTTTTCATGACTTTTTACTGTGGATCAAATGACGACTTATGGAATACATACTAAAAATCAGTTATGATTTGGATTTCGGGTCTTCAGGATCCATAAGAAACAATGGAACCAACAAAGAGTTAAAAAGTTCAAAAAAGAAACATGTTCAAGATGAATATCGCAAATTTGGATTTATTATAGATCAGCCAAAACAAGGGTCAGGCAATACAAATGATGACAATACCGCACGAAGATTCTTTTCAGATCCAGAAACAGCATCTGAAATAACAGAAGTGGATTTAAACCTTATTTTCAGATTTAAAATAATTCTAGAAGTACTTGCGTGCAATGAAGAAATTGACGCTAGACAATTTGGAGATTATGCTAAGGAAACTGCAAAAATATATACAACCAACTACCCATGGAGAAATATGTCTGCAACAGTTCACAAAATCCTTTATCATGGAGAAGATATCATTAAATATCATTTGGTGCCACTTGGAGATCTATCAGAGGAGGCTCAGGAAAAAAGGAACAAGGATTACAGATTTTATAGAGAGAACAATACTAGAAAAATTTCACGAAATTCCACAAATGAAGATCTATTTAATATATTATTGGCAACATCAGATCCGTTCATATCCAATATTCGAAATCAATGGAAAGTGGAACATCGGCATTTAGATGAAGAAGCCAAAGAACTACTAAAGAACAGAAATAGCGCAGAACAAAATATAGAATATTTGCAATCAATATTTGTTTCAAATGAATAATAATTATAATTGCCTTCATTGTTATTTAAGTACGAAAAACATAGTATTAGTAAATAATTCTTTAAAAAAAACCGAATTCAAAATTTCGGCCAAATAAAATGTTGGATTAATTTTCAAAAATGTTTAATATAACTAATGCTGTTGCACTTTTTTGATTGAAAGAAAGAATTTTGAAAATCTTGTTAATCTTCTAAAAAATCGGTTTATGCTAAATCTATAATGTTTTCCCATTAACAGAGCTAAATTTTGACACCCATATTCGATATATTCTTAAAAATCGGTTTATGCTACATATCCCCGATATATCTCAATCAATTTCCGAAATTTTCATTTTTTTACCTTAAATATATTTTTCTGCAAGCCATATCTTCCAAATAAAAAAATTATTTTTAAAATTGATTCATAAATCACGAAGTTATTCAACAATTAATAAGAGAAGCACAGAAAAAATATAGATAACGGTAAATAAAAAACCGTATGTCCGTCCGATCTTCATAAAAATTAAATGGGACCCACCTGCAAGCAAACCCTTTCAAACAAAAAAAGAATTTTTAAAATTGGTTCAGAAATGGTTATCGTGGAACAAACATAAAAAAAGCAACATACCATTCGAATTGATAACCTCCTCCTTTTTGAAGTCGGTTAAAAATAATAATAAATAGAACCTACTATTGTTACAAATGCTAATAAAATCTATTGCAGTTTTTATTTTTAAAATTATCAAATCTGACAGCAAAAAAGAATAAATTTTTCTGTAGTAACAGCAAAATCTCCAGTGAATTTTACTATTTTTTTTAGTGTAAACATTTTTTTGAGTGTAAAAATTTTTTTGAGTGTAACATTAAAAAAATTCCATTATCACAAAAAATAATTATAATTATTATTAAGTTCCAAATATTAAATTTTTTAATATGTAAATAAAAAAATAAACCCATATTTCACTCCAAAAGTTAAAAAAAAAATCAAAAGTTCAACTTTGACCTAGAAGTCCTTAAAAAGTCATCAATCAATTTTAATGTAATTAAAACTGAGCCAAGCTGAACTAAATATCTAACCATAAAAAAAAAATTACTTCAATATTTTGATCGGTTCAAAAGTTACAGAATTTTGGCCAATGAAAAACGATTTTCAGCCACTATGCGGCGATAAAAATAAAAAACTGCTTAAATGAACTTATTTTTGGTTTTTCTCAAAATAACTGTTCTAAAATTATTTTTTAATATTGATATTTACGGTCCCTGAGGTTTTTTTCTTTAGGTATTTGGCAAAAACTCTTTCTTTTTTTCTTATTTTAAGTGTTTGCTAATATGTTACATATTTAAAATTATCTACATACATACATATATATTTTGAATTGTATGTTTTTCGCACCAATTTGAAATGTGAATGTGTTTGACAGTCTTTCTTACAGAAACACTTTTTCTCACATTCTTTTAATAATTGTTGGAACACTATTTAAATGACAGATATTTCTCGCAAAATAAAGTTACAGAAGCACTTGTGTGAGAAAAACCATTTTTTGTTTAATTTTACACTGTTTTTGTTGCAATTCACTAATTCCATGCGAAAAATTTTACAGTGCGAGAAATACAGAAACGAGCTACTGTTTCGCTGTCTGATCTCGCTGCGCATTTTTTTGAGTACATTCAAAGCAAAATGTTTAAATGAAGAATGGGAAAGTGATTTTTTTATAGAAAACATGGATGGCGAAGCACAATGCTTGATTTTTCATCGCATTGTACGCCAAAAAATATTTAATTATACATTATGTTTATGTACATACATATATTATTTTATTATTTAATATTTCTGTATATTTTCTTTCGTTGTTAATTATTAATATTAAAATTTAATGATAATCTAATTTAATGAATAAATGAATATTGTTTTTGTTATTATTATTAAAAGTTATCATAAAAAGTGTTATGAAAAAAAAAAATTCAAATCAAATAAAAATACTAATGGCATGTTTCTAAATAACGAGTGACTCAAATTTTTGCCCAAATGAGTACAAAAATTAGTTTTGGGGTTCTATAACACTAGTGTCAATTCTCTTGAGTAAAAACGTAAGACTATCTTTTTTATGGTTTCTACATTACAATTTCAATTGCCCTACTGTCAAAAACAGACAAGTAGAAATAAGTGCTTGTGTGCATCACAAAACAATATTTTATATATTATTTCGTATATTTCTTCAGCATAAACTGTTGTCTTTGAATTTCAATGTTAATTGCGATAAAATGAAACATTTTTCATTCAATTTATTACAAAATTAAAAAATTCATAGCAATTTCATTCAATTCACATAAATTATTTTTGTATTGTAAATAAAATACAGCTGTTTTTATTTTGGTTTCTAGGGTTGCCCCTAAAATATTAAAATATTAAATAATAACATGGAAAAAAGTAAACAAAATATTTATTTATTTATTTATTTATTTATTTATTGAATTTTTTCATTTCCTGTACAACAAGACTAAGTCTTATATTTATAGTACAGGAACGCATTACGTTATAAACAATTTTATTATGAGCATAAACAAATTAGTTACAGAAAAACCTATATTGATAACATCTTAAGCATGGTACTCTGTTCAAATTTGCGAAATTTGTTGAGCAACATCAATTATTTCGTTTGAAAATTTTGACAATTAGCAAGTGGTGACAATGTCGCGATTTAGAAGAAAATTGTCGTTTTTATTGCCCTTAGGTATGCAACATTGTTTCTTTTATATAAACAACCAAGGTGAATTTAAATACAAGGTGACAGCGTAGCGCCAGCTGATTATTCATGGTGAAATTGAAAATTTCAAAAAGTTATACAAAAAAAAAAACTTTTTGACAGTGACGAAAGTTTTTCATATAGAAAAATGCCTGTTGTTATTGCCTTGTTGTAATTGTTGTAGCAATGCTGTCACCTAGTATTTAATTTCACCATGTAAACAACAACCATATGTTTTTATTTTATGTGTTAAAGAAACAAAAATTATATTATTATCCATGCTGTTTTTATGCAATGTAATTTATTGTAATTTTATTCCTTATAGTTTTTCTTTTTCGTACTGCCGATACTGCTTCTCAGTTTCACTAAATTTATTTTTGTCTTTATTATTTTATGTTCTATTAGTACTATTTTCAATTTGAATAATTTTTGTGCGAAATTATTAAATTAAAAACACAACAAATAAAATCTAAACAGCTGTTGTTTTCAATTTCGTGCGAAATAAGTGCCGCTTACTTTATTTCGCAGTTGAAAAAAAATGTTGCCATATACATTTTTTGGTTGAATAAACATGCTGCCAGAAACATTTCGTAACTTTTCACAACAAGAACAGAGTACAACTTCAGCAGATTTATTTCGCATCAATTTTTTTTATATGGACTTTAGATAGTATTTCGCACGAAATGACGAACAGAATACCAAGCTTTACGTGAAAAAGTTATATAAAAAATTTCTGAAACTATTAGCATTACTATTTATTTGTTGATTTCGTGGAAGATTGTTCCAAAGACGAGCGGCATGTACATAAAAGTGCCATTCAGACACTAGGTATTGATGTCGAGGTATTATAATATTTCGATTTCGAGACGATTGGAAGAAACGTATTTTTTCAAATATATATTTGGGGGTTTGAGTATTTATTATTTTGTGTAAGAATACAAGAATACGAATTTTTAATAGGCTATCAAGTGAAACTCCGTAAAGTTTATTGGAAACAGCAGAAACATGATCAAACCTTCTCAATCCATACACATATCTTATTATGTTGTTAAACAATATATTAAGCTTACTTTTACTACTTGAATCACAGCTTCCAAACAACTCGCACCCATAAATTAGAGAAGGAATCAGATACGTCTTGGCTAGTAAGGTTCTTATTCTTATTGGTGTAAAATATTGTGTAGACCAGAGAGCTCGTAACTTTATGTATGTTTGACCAACCAGTGAGTTTATATGATCAGTCCATGTCAGATTGCTATTGAAGATTATACCGAGATTTTTCGCTGAATTAACAATTTCAATTTTTTCGCCATTTAAAACAATATCTTCAGAAATGTAACGATTTAAGCTCCTTTTACATATCACAATGCATTTAGATTTGTGTGGATTCAAACAGAGTCCATTTGCGCAAGCCCAGCGGTAAATTTTGTTTAAATCCTCATTTAGAGATGATATTCCTGAAGCTATATTTTGAACAGAGCTACTTAGAGTAAGTTGCACGTCATCTGCGTATAAATGGATGTTGCATTTAGAGAGTTGGTTTGGCAAATCATTTATATATAATGAAAATAAGAGTGGTCCTAAAATAGAGCCTTGAGGTACTCCTCTATTAAGGGATACGCTATCTGACCATGTATTGTTCACAAACACCGATTGTGTGCGGTTCGTAAGATACGAATATATAAGTTTAGTAGAAGTGTCGCTAAACCGAAAAAAGTGGTACAGTTTTTTAATGAGTATGTCATGGTCTACCGTATCGAACGCCTTAGAATGGTCTAGAAGTACTAAAAAATTCATACTACCTTCATCTAATCCTTGACGTATATTTTCGCTAACCTCCACAAGAGCCGTAACGCAGCTGTGATTCTGACGAAACCCCGATTGCGTGCTGGAAAGTAAACTATGAGTATCAATATATTCCATCATTTGTTTATACAAGAGCTTCTCTAAAACCTTCGATAGAAAACACAAGATAGCTATCGGTCTATATTCTCCATTCGATTTAGGTAATGGTATAATTTTAGCGTGTTTCCAGTTTAACGGATACGTACTTGACATTATAATAGTATTAAATAGATAAGTAACATACGGTAGAATCATAGGTAAAAGTAATCTTATAAACTTCGGGTGTATGTCGTCAATTCCTACTGCATTTGATTTAATCAAAGAGCTTGTTGAAATAACGTCATATTGAGTAACGCACGAAAATTGGAAATGTTCACTAATTATTCCAGTATTTGTATTTGGCGAGCTTGAGGAAAAATTAAAAAAAGTGGGATTTGCCTGTACTACAGGTATGGCAGTGAAAGTTCTGTTAAGCATGTTTGCATCCACATTACAATCTGTACGATTATTAGTATTGCCAATTCCTATTTCGCGAATGATATTCCAAGTTTGTTGAGAATTGATTGCTGAGTCAAAGCGGTTGGAATAATATTTATTCAGTTTTTGCCTGTTTAATATGTTTATTTACATTTTTCCTGGCATTGGAATATTGTAATTTTAGTTCAGGTGTTTTAAATCTTTTCCACCTGGCATATGCTAAGTCCCTCAATTGTATTGCATTCTTAACAGAATTTGAAAACCATGGTTTTTGAGTATGTACTGTTTTTTTATATTTTAGTGGTACTGTTTGATCGAAAAGATATTGAATATTGTGTTCCAGAAATGAAGATTGTTCATCAACGGTGTACATAAAATAGATATCATTCCAGGCAATATGGGAACAATATTCATATAAAATATTAAGATCTAGATTCTTAAAGTCACGATAACTGAAACACTGTTCAATTTGTTGGATTTGAAAGTTATAAGTTAGGAATATTAGGTCATGTTTAGAAAAACACGGAGCAGATATTTGATCATACAGAACTATATTGCTTGCTGTGGATGTATGGTGCGTTGGATTAATCATGTTGACTGGAAAAAGACCAAGCGATAACATATTATCATGGAGCGTCGTCTCCACTAATACGTTTGAATTAAAATCACCAGTAATGACTATATCAGTGGTCCTCACTAGTATTGTTCAGAATACGAAGATTTTCGGCTATTTACATGTACACAACACGATCGCAAACAATACTCACAACAAGAGCGTAAAAATACTAATATTTCATTCAGTTGTTAGTCAACATTCAACAAAGCAGGTCTATGCCGCATGTTTGTTCTTTTTTCAGCTTTTATTTATTTATTTCTCAGTACAAGAGCGTAGAAAAATACGCTCTCAGTACACTGAGAAGCAGCGATCACATAAATGTATACATTTTTGTAATTGAGGTTTATTTAAACATTACATGTTATTTCTTTCTGTGTAGTGTCACCCATACATATGTAATTACCAAATCCTCTCTTTTTGAGGACCACTGGACTATATCATTATACTCTGTGACGAGAGTTTAATATTTAATAGGAAAATGTGAAAAGGGAACAAATTTCATGTAGAATTTTTACTTACCGATAGGGGTGAATAATTTGTTCAGAATTTTTTTTATTTAAAATTGAAAATATTTAATTTAATAACAAATTTTTTTTATGATAATTTATTCAGCGAGCTCCTGTAGTGTAATTCACTAACTTTTAAAACTTTAAACAGGTTTTACCATTAACCACACATTCTCATGTTTGCACTAACCACTATTTGATTCACTAACTTATTTTTAGCCACGGTAAACAGTTTTATTATACCCTTCACCTTCATGAGAAGGGTATATATAAGTTTGTCATTCCGTGTGTGATTTCCACAATAAAATTTTCCGACCCTATAAAGTATATATATTCTGGATCTGTCTGTCTATTGAAATCAGTTTTTTAAAGTTCCCAGATATATTCGGGATCAAAATCTTCAATAATTCTGTCAGAAATACTTTCGAGAAGCTTGCTATTTAAAATCAGCAAAATCGGTTTAGGTCAACCCGAGTTATGGACCAATATGTGAGACAACCTCCATAAAAATTTGATATTTTTTGTACATTTTATTGCAATATTTTGAAATATATTGCAGATAATACCATGAAATTTTGTATACGTTGTTTTTATGATAAAAGAAGAAAGTGTGCGGAAAATAGTAAGAATCTGTCCATGATTTCTGACAGCCCCCATACAAATATATATATTCCCGAAATATGGCTTAATGATAAATAAATGCCTATAAAATTGCAATATCAAGACAAAATTCGGCAAAACTAAGTTTTATACAAAAAGAAATCGCAAAACGATTTTTTTTTTTTTAGTTCGGTCCATGTTTGACTATAGACCCCATATAAAATTCCACTTTCAAAATTCACTTAAATACGTATAACACAGATATAAATAGTGGTAAACGCATAAAATTTTACATAAATAATCTTTATAGGCAAATAAATTGTGGTACTAAATTTTATGGTGGTCGGCCCAAGACTGCTCAGAGCTCCCATACAAGGACCACATCTGAAAAATACATTTTTCCCTATATATATTTTATAAATATTGGTACCGACTCAAAACTTTGCACAGATCATTTTAATATATACAAAAATCATCCTACAAAATTTTGTGAATTTCGGTCTATTTTTAACCGTATGCCCCATATAAAGCCCTCTTCCGAAAATTACTTTAATACTCATAAATCTCTTATAAATAAGGGTACCAATCCAAAATTTTACATATATCATTTACATACATGCCTAAATCAAACTGCTTGAGTTTGAGAATATCGGTCCATATTTGACATAAGGTCCACTACCGAAATACACGTTAATACTAATATATATCTTAAATATACCATTATTATGTTTAAATTCGACGTGAAATATCCTCATATGTATGAAAATAACTGTTCCAAAATTTAAGAAGATCGGTCCATAATTTGTCATAGCTGCCATATAAGAACCATTTCCAAAAAAACAAATAAACCCACAAAAATGCCGAATAAATATCGATATCGAACCAACTTTTATATGGATCAGAAATTTTAATCTAGAAATCATATTAGTATCGGTTATACGGCAATTAAGCTATTAGATTTTGTCAATAATAGCTCCTGAATTAAGTCCACTTCCGAGCATAACAACCAACCATACAACTCTTGTGAATAACGCTATTGAGATCAAATTCAAGCTTAAAAGCCTCATCTTACATCTTATCCTTTTTTATACTCTGTTTCTTAACTTGTTGTGAATATGGAAAAATGTTCTTTTAATTTTATAAATTGTTAAATTACAATCAAGATTATTATGAAAATCAAACAAACCCTGTAAATTACAATAAGAATCGGTAATTACATCAATTATAAATGGTCGAAATTAGATACAATTTCAAAATATTTAACATAAATTATGTCGTAAAATTGTCTTTCAAACAATATATCAAATACTAATAAAATTTGCACTAAGACTGAATACAAAACACAGAATAAGGATATTCTAGTCCTATAACCAGTGTAGTTTTTCTATTTTTTTTAAACGTTTAGGTGGAGGGTATTTAAGATTCGACACAGCCGAATATAGCACTCTTACTTGTTACTATTGCCGCTGTTATTAAAATTCTTTTTGTTTCTCTTTAAATCATTTCTTGAATTTGCTGCGAAGGTTCATGTTGTATATTATTTTTGTTACCTTGTCGCATTTCTTCTTCTAAAATCTTGGAAATTAAATTCTCATATTTCTTTTTTTTTGCTTTTAATTATTTATTGAATTTTCATATATGAAATGACAATAAGTATTCAAATCTTAATACTAAAAAGAAAATAATAAGCCCAGCCAGTGCTAGACAAAAATTTTTATGATACTAAAAAATTTCACATCAACTGATCCAGTCATCTGTGTTGCGCTTGAGTTAAAGCAAGGGTATCCCTCCTTCTCAACCGATTGTGGCCACTAAAGTTAAGGATGTCTCTTGCAAGTGGGTTTGGATGGTGTTCAAGTTTGCTGACATACTTTGACGCATATTTTGTAAACTCGACTTTTACTAATGGCACGCCTAGATCTTTGTGGTTTCGAGAATTTTTAACATACCATGGTGCTGCAGTAATTATACGTAGAATTTTATTTTGACCCCTTTGAATTTTTTCAATGTTGGATGCTGAGGCAGTACCCCATAATTGAATTCCATAGCACCAGATTGGCTTTAGTATTGCATTGTACAACAAAAGTTTGCAATCCAATTTCAATGTAGAGTTTCTGCCGATTAGCCAATTAAGTTGCACTGCTTTTAATCTCATTTGTGTAAGTTTCGCTTCAATATGAGACTTCCAAGTTAAACGGCGGTCGAGGTGAATGCCGAGGTATTTGACTTCATTGTGTTGTGGGATAATTTGATTATTTATTCTGATGAACGAGCAGGTATCCTTTCGCAATGTAAAAGTTATATGAATACATTTTTGTTCGTTAACCCTGATTTTCCAAAGCTCTAGCCATTTCTCTAGCTTATAAACATAATTCTGCAAATTATGTGATGCAACTTGGTGGTCCTTATGGACGCTGATAAAGGCTGTATCGTCTGCAAAAGTTGACGTATGGATTTTGGGGTCTGACGGCATGTCGGAGGCATAAATTAAATATAAAGTAGGACCCAGTATGCTACCCTGTGGCACACCTGATTCAAATGGCTGAGCGGTACTTAAAAAATTGCCTTCTTTGATTTTAAATTTGCGACCGTATAAATAACTTTCCATGAGTTTATGGGTGTTAGCAGGCAGAGTTAATTTAATTTTGTGCATTAAACCGTCATGCCAAACTTTGTCGAACGCTTGCGACACATCAATGAAAAGGGCGGAGCAGTATTTTTTGTCTTCAAACGACCCTCTTATTACATTTACCAATCTGTGTGTTTGTTCGATGGTGCTGTGTTTAGCTCTGAAGCCGAATTGATGATTAGGAATACATTCAGTGTCATTCAGAATTGGAGTCAACTTAGTCATTAACAGTTTTTCAAACAGTTTTGAAATTGTCGGCAGTAGACTAATTGGTCTATATGACTCCACTTTGGTGTGGTCCTTCCCTGACTTAGGAATCATAGTGATCATAGACACCTTCCAATCTGCAGGATAGTATTCTAGGCGTAAAATAGCGTTGAAGATAAAGAGGATAATTCTTCTTGCTACACGAGGTAACTCCACAAGCATTTTATTGCTGATTTTATCCATACCTGGAGTCTTTCTAAGGTTCAGAGTACCAATAGCGTTTTGGACATCACGAAAGTTTAGTCTTAGAGGTACATGAGGCCTTATAACAAGTGGTGGCAAATCAGATTCGTTATTATTTGAGTTGTTTATAGTAAACACATTTCTCAAATGGTTAACAAATAATGTCCCTTTCTCGGAATCATTTCTAGCCCAGTCACCAGTCGGATTTCGCAAAGGAGGTTTTCCTCTCACTGGTCTTTTTAAACCTCTTGCCGCCGTACATAACGAGTAGTCAGATTGTGGGGTACTATCAAGACCTTCCAAGTAAGATCTAAGTGAGGCCGTTCTTTGGGTTTCTAAGAAACGTCTTAGTATATCTCTGCATTTCCGTAGCCTAGCTTTCAGTTCAGGAGACCTGTGAATTTGCCACTCTCTTCTCATTCTTCTTTTTTCTGATAGGAGATGTTCGAGATCAGAGAAATAAGTTCTGTTTGTCCTATTTCTACATTCAACGTGATAAGTGGAAGCGTGATGCACAGCTCGTCGAAGGTCCTCGGTAAAGTTGCCAATCGACTCATCAATATCGTCGGTTGTTCTCAACACAACATTTTCCGTGCAATGAGAACTTAAATACTTTTTGTATTTTATCCAACTTACTCGGGTCTTAGTCATGTTCATAAATGGAGAACCACACACTTGAGCGAAATGCATTGAAATGATAGTAGGAGAGTGATCTGAGGACAAGTCCAGTGAAGGATCCACTTGCATCCATTCTACAGGGATATTTTTCACTACCCCAAAGTCAATAACTTCGGGAATCTTCCGTCGGTCCGTCGGCCAATAGGTGGGATGTCCACTTGAGAGTACATCTAAGCCCATTTTAGCAATGGTGTTGAAGAGTACGCGACCCTTTGGGGTTACCAGACGTGAACCCCAAAATGTGTGTTTGGCGTTAAAGTCACCAGCAACTAAAAATCTAGCTCCAAGGGATTTAAAGAAGTTATGGTATTGGTGTTCTTTTATTGAAAATCGAGGCGGAGAATAAATCGATGATAAAACAAATTTGTATTGACAGAATTCAATGCAAATGTTTGTTGCTTGGAGGTAATCCTCACTTATGTTATTCATTAGATAATGCTTTATTCTGTTCTTTATAAGAATTGCCGAACCTCCACAAGCTCTTCCGCGGGGGTCTTTAGTATCGTAGAACTCGTAGCCATTAATTTTGAAGTACCCTGTCGACGTCAAGTGAGTTTCAGCAATCATCATAACATCAATCTGCTTATCCATCAGGAAGTATTCCAGATCATTTTTATGTTGGCGGAGGCCGTTCGCGTTCCAGAAACAAATTTTTAAATAAATCATTTCTTTAAAATGGCTTGCAAGATAGTGGATTGCATTTTCAGCATTTCCTGCATCATGGATGTCATGGTGCTCGTAAAAGTGTTCATAGTTTGGACAAGTGTCTGCAATGTTGTCTCTAGATTGTTGATATGCGGCTCAGAATATTGGGGTTTAGGTTCCTGCTCCAGACCTGGCATATTAGATTTAACGACGTTTGCGTAAGAAACTTGTCTAGAACTAGGCGCGTTTACATGACTAGTGGACCGTAATCATTGAGGGAAATTGTCACTCGATGCTAAATTTGGCTGTTGAGGATGATTAGGCAATACTGACGTCTTGTTGGTTCTTATGCCTTTCAAATGAGTGTAAATTGGACAACCTCTATAATTTGCGGTATGATTACCTCCGCAGTTACTGCATTTTTTGATTTTTGAGTCAGTTCTCGACTTATCGCATTGAGCAGTTGCATGTAGCTCCCCACACGCAACACAAACTGTCGGCAATTTACAATACGCCTTGGTGTGACCAAATTCTTGACAGTTGAGACACTGGACGGGTCCCTGACGCTTATGTGGTTCTTCCACGGTGATTCTACGATGCAGAAGGTACATCAGATTGTAGATGGGATGGGACTCGTTTTTCTTTAAGACAACATCTCTAGGTTCCAATTCTACCCTGAACATGGGCTGAGGGATCTTTTCACGGTTTCTAATATTCACTTCGCTCTTGATTTTGAACCCTTTGTCCATTAAACCAGTTTTTATCTCCGCAGGTTCAACACATGGGTCTATACCGTTTAGAACGATTTGGAGTCCTTTTGCGCTTTTGAGCTGGTAGGTATAGAAATCCCTAGTCTCCCTTTCCAGCTCGTTGGACAATTTTCGAAAATCATCTTCCCTATTCACTTGTATCTTTGTCTCGCAGATATTTCCATGTTTCATTGAGGTTACGCTAAACATGTTTTCACCTATTACAGCAACAATTCCTTGTACCAATTTATTGGAAGTCGGCTCTCTCAGATAAATTGGTGGGGGCTTAAACGTCTTCTTCGGAAGTTCTGGCTCATCCGTCTGGAGGAGAGCAAACCTATTTTGATCATTACTCACGGTCTTAGGAGCTTTTGCATTTGATGACACTTGAGCAGTCTTCGGGCTCCTCTGTCGCTTGAGAACGGTGATGTACTTATCCATACCTACTTGTTTTTTGGGTTTGACTGCACTATTTGATGAAGATGATGTTTTCTCATCTGTTGAAATCACTATATTGGGCGAACAGGAACGACGCCGTTCTACGGCTCTTGTAGTGAGAAAATTCTCCAGAAATTTTTTATGGATTCTTCCTCAGAGACCCATTTAGTTTTGCTAGACGAGCTAAGCTCTTTCTCAGAATTACATCTGAGAGGAACACTCATACAGTTTTTATACGATTTTTAATGTTTTTTTTTATATATATTTTAACCTATTACAAGTTATTTTTGCACTTGTTTGTTTAATTTCAACTTTTTACACTTTTTCACCTATTACGATTTTTTCACCGAAAATTCAGCCGCACTAAAAGTAACACGTCCGAACAGTTCCAAATCATCGGGAAGACTGCATAATAGCAAAATTGACAACAAATCGTCGTTGAAAGTGATTCCAATTTCTTTCAATTCATTCACGGTACATCAAAATTCATTTATTTGTGGTGAACATTTTTCATTTGAATTTAATTTAAACCGAAAAAATTTTTTAAACAAATTTACCTTCCTGGATGTAGTATTTGCCTGGTATAAGGAACTTAAAACATCCCACTTTTAGCTGAAACACAATTATTTATGTGAATCAATTCAGTGGTTTTCACACTTAACGTTATGGTGGCCAGAGCCTTTCTGTCATCTGTAACCCATTTTGTATTGTCACCAGCAGGAGTACTTGCAACTAGGGTATGATACAGATTCAACGTGATAAGCAAGCTCTTCATTTGTATGCACCATGTTGCATAATTATCATCATTTAATTTTTCAATACTTGCAAGAGCACTCGCCATTTTTTAAACAAAAACACTGAAACCAAAAACGACACTAGCCAAATAGGTATAGCACACTTTTCCAAACGGTAAGTTTAAATATTTAAAAAAATTATTTTGAAACTGGATTCTGGATTCCCTGGTTGTTTCTAGGCCCATAACCTTTGTTAGCAAATTTGTTGTGCAATGGAATTTGCTTGGATTCCAAAATCAAAAATTAACTTCCGCTCAAAAGAAACACCGAGTCGTTCAATTCAAGAAGGTTTATTAGCAAGTGATTATTCAAATTAAAGTTATGTATACTAAAAGAAAAAAGGATCAAAAAGAATAGAAGGTTCAATTTTTAACGAAAGCAAAAAGGAATTAACAACAAAAGGAATTAAAACATAGAATTACAACAGGGTTGTTAGCATTTGAATTGTACTAAGGTTGTAACGTTTTTTTCAACAGATATGAACCAAAAATATCTTAATTTTTTATGAAATGATAATAATTTTTTACCTTGACGAGTAATTGCCATTCCGTTTCCAAACCACCGAGCCAGTTGGATTGAATAATAGGTGACTGTGAAAAAACAACTGGCAAATAGTATGCAACCAAGCAGCAAATCATAACAAAAGCAGCTGCTATGTGCCTCCAGACAACCCTGGTTAATTTTTTCGGCTCCATTGATATTAAAAATGTACTTTCAATCAGGTTTTGCAATTGTTCGTGGTCAATAAATTTGCATATTATAACTGCTGATACGTATCCAGCAATGTCCAAGGTGCAAGGAATTAAAAATCCAAAAAGCAGGTCACCAATTGTATAGGCTGATACATCCTTCGATTCAAATATCGATTCCACATTTTTACGATTCGTAGAAGTAGAAAATCCACGATCACCCCTAAAAGCAGGTTAAATAGTAAAGTAGCTCACTTTCTTGATTTACATACATACGAAGTCTGATCAAAAAATAACCTTTATTTTTAATTTTTTTCAAAAAGTATTTATCCCCTTCAATGTAATCCCCCTCAGATATAATACACTTATGCAAGCGTTTTTTCCAATTCTCGAAACACTTCTGAAACGCGCTTTTTGGTATCACCAACAGCTCCTGATTCGATTTTTCTTTTATCTCCTCAATCGTAGTCGAAGAAAACAGTGAGCAACACCTTCACATTTGACCGAACTTGACGTGCTTTTTTCGGTCTTGGCTCTTCTGGACGTTTCCATAGGTAAGCTTGGGCTTTGGTTTCAATGTCATAGCCATACACCCATGATTCGTCACCAGTTATGACCTTTTTGAGGAAATCTGGATCGTCGTTGACGATGTTCAACAGCGATGTTGTTTTTGTTCAAAATTTAGCAATTTTGGAACAAACTTCGTTGCCGCACGATTCATGCCTAAAACATCCGTAAAGCCGAACGATATGCCAACATCATCAGCAATCTATCTGATAGTGATTCGACGATTATCCAAAATCATTTTCTTCACTGCTTCAATTTTTTCAGCGGTTGTTGACGTGCTCGGGCGACCAGGACGAGAATCATCATTGACATCTTCTCGGTCTTCCTTAAACCGGTTATACCACAATTGAACTTGTGTTTTGCGCATAGTAGACTCGCCAAACGCCACAGTCAACATTTCAAATGTTCTTGCGCATTTAATTAAATTTTTTACACAAAACTTAACACAGTTTCTTTGATCCATTTTTTCGAATAGTAAAAAATCGAAGAGCACACCAAAACACGACTAACCTTTTTTTCTGCCAAAAACAAACTGACAATCCAATAACGGTAATTTTTTGATCATACCTCGTATATCTTATATTTGACTTATTTCCTACCGATATGCCGATAAATACTGCAAAAAAAAAACCAAATATTAAAACAATAACTAGAATACAGCATTGTAAATAGCTAAAGTATGCTCGACATCTGGTAGTATCTGTTGAGATTGGGTTTAATCCCACCAATGATAGAATGGTAACATATGGACATAACACCTTTTAAATAGAGTTCAGTTAAATATCATTATTAAAAAGGAATATTTATTATGTACTCGTATTTCTATTATTAATACTTAAAGAGATACTTACTTTTCTCTTACAATAATCGAGAATTGCTGACGTTGATTCATGGTCAGTTTGATAGTCATCTGTCTGCTCCAAATTCAAACAATTTATAAAACAAAAAGAACAATTCATATCACTTTTAAACATTTTTCAACTATAAAATTATTAAAATTGAAATAGTATGGAATAGTCAATAAAACATTAAATAATGTTATTAAAAGAACACATTAAGCCATAGAGAGGAAATCCTGCTGTAGAAAACCTATGTTTGGTGTCAAAAAACTTAATATTACTTTTCATTACGGCTGTGCCGAATATAGGTTAATCTGTTTTTCGGGAGTGATCTTACATGGAAGCTATTACCAATTATGAGTCACTTTTCACAAAATTCGGTACGGTGATTTGTAATTTATGTTTAAAATTTGTATAATTAAAAATCTTTCTATTTTATTAGTTCGGCTTGAGGTCCCTTTTATTAAAAATATAAAAACTCTTGTTCGTTTTTAATTTTTATTATATTTTATTTATTTCCAATATTTCGACCAACTTTGTTGATCATCTTCAGGGAAGAAATATAATTTAGTGTTTAATACAGTGTTGTCCGATGTTAATATCTTAAGTTTACTTCACTGAGATATTAACATCGGACAACACTGTATTAAACACTAAATTATATTTCTTCCCTGAAGATGATCAACAAAGTTGGTCGAAATATTGGAAATAAATAAAATATAATAAAAATTAAAAACTTTGTTGATCATCTTCAGGGAAGAAATATAATTTAGTGTTTAATACAGTGTTGTCCGATGTTAATATCTTAAGTTTACTTCACTGAGATATTAACATCGGACAACACTGTATTAAACACTAAATTATATTTCTTCCCTGAAGATGATCAACAAAGTTGGTCGAAATATTGGAAATAAATAAAATATAATAAAAATTAAAAACGAACAAGAGTTTTTATATTTTTAATAAAAGGGACCTCAAGCCGAACTAATAAAATAGAAAGATTTTTAACAATTGTGACGATGGAAGTCGGGAACCCTCGTTTCCACCCGTACACCAATAATATATCATCAATATTGTATTTAATTATCAATGATTTTTATGAATGTTACACTAATTTTGTAGTTGATATGAATTTTACATTAATATTGTAATATTACATTATTAATTTTAGTATTTCAGGGTTGTGTTCTATCACTATAAATTATTTATGGTGCCATCTAGTGGCAGCAAGAACAACAGCCCATACACACTAGCGCCCCTTGCGGCGGGTAGTTGTCATAATCAGCTGTGTTGTTGGTAACCTGTTACCATTTAATAGAAATGCATACGACTAGAAAAGTATAAAAGCAGAACAAAAATCTGTAAGAAGGACAGTTTGTTTTCATCAGTTGTGGTGTGCGCTTCGTAATAGGTAAGTGGTAGTAAATTGGTAGTTAGTGGTATTGTAGGCAAATTGTGGTTGTATTGTAGATTCTACACTGCAAACAGCGCTAGAGAAGTGTTTCCGGAGTTTTACTACAGATTCACCCTCAAGAGCTAGCAGTCACTGGGCCTTATCTACGACCACATTTGTGAACAAATCAAAGCCGAGCGTAGTGGTGTTCACGGAGTTTTACTACGGTTCCACCACTGCGTGCTACACTAGGGGAGTGTTTCCGGAGTTTTACTACAGATTCACCCTCAAGTGCTAGTTTACTGGGCATGATTTGAGCATAGTGGTGTCCTCGGAGTTTTACTACGGTTCACCGCTGTGCGCTACACTGGAGTAGTGTTTCCGGAGTTTTACTACAGATTCACCCTCCAGTACTAGCTTCACTGGGCCGTATTTACGACTGCACTGTCGACCAACTCGAAGGCTGAACGTGGTGGTGTTCCCGGAGTTTTACTACGGGTTCACTATTTTTCACGTGGCATTATTTGAGGTTATGTTACTACCAACTACCACTACGTTCGTAATGATACCCAACGATTGGAATAGATAAACTGCGTTTACAACAGAGATATTTTAGTGTACGTATTTTATTCAGTGGAATAAGCGAGTGGCCAAAAATAAAAATTCGTGTAAATAAAGTATAATTATAAAAATTCGAAGAGCAAGCCGTGTTTTATTTTAAGAGGTCACTAATAAATAAAAAAATTTTATTGTGACAGAACGTTGGACAACCGCGAGTTATACCCCAGCAAGAAAGGTTCGTTACAGTTGGCGCCCGAGCAGGGACCTCTTAAATTAAACAGAGTCATTAAAAGCTACTGTCGGAAATCGCGTACGCCGCAAGTCAATAAAAATATAATTAAAAAAATAAATAAAACAATAAAAGAATAAATGGAAAAAAAACTGATCGTAATAGTGAATAAATGAGAGGTGTGAAAATAAAAATAGAACAGTAAAGAAAAGAAAGAACTAATAATAATAAATAGAGTTGGTCGTGTAAGTTGCGAACCAATAAGTGACAATAAAAGTAAATGTGAAAGAAACACTAGAAAGAAAGACATAAAGCAATAAATAAAAATTAATATAATGAGAAATAATTGAAATATACAATAAATTAATCTAATAAATTTAATAATAAAACAAACGGAGAGAAATAAATTCGAAATAAAGAACATTTAATAAAAATTTATTTAGTGAATCAATACTGATAGAAATTTTAAATAAAAATTTAAATTAATAAAAATTAGATAAAATAATAACTCAATAATAATAAGTCAACTGACGTGAAGTAACGTCGGAAGAACAGACAAAGAATAATAATTAAAAATTAATCTGGTGAATAAATGAACGGGTAAAAATTAAATAAAAGTTAAACGTAATTAAAATAGACATAATTAAAATAGACATAATAATAATTCCATAATAATTTAATAATAAATCAATAACGGGAAGCGAAATAAATTCAAAAGAATTTTTTTTAATGCGCGAATAAAATAAAGAACTAATAATAATAAATAAAAATTAATTGCATAAGCCGCGAGTCAATATATTGATAATTAAATGGGCACTACGCAAATCGATGTCCGCGTTGCGAAGACCAACCTTCGAGAAATGCCAACGGGAGCCGACGAAATTTAGGATGGTCGGACTTCCCGAGGAAAATACTACATCCTCCCCCAACACCACCAGTTTACAACAAGAGGGGTCACCGTTAATGGCCAGCATCAGAATCAACAACATCGCCATGTGTGAGGCCGCAGTGTCACCAAATCATGGCCGATGCGTTGTCACGCCAACCATGTGAAAACGCCAATATCGCCATGTGTGAGGCCGCAGTGTCACCAAATCATGGCCGATGCGTTGTCATGCCGACGGTGTGAAAACGCCAACAACGCCATGTGAGAGGCCGCAGTGTCACCAAATCATGGCCGATGCGTTGTCACATCAACCGTGTGAAAACGCCAACATCGCCATGTGAGAGGCCGCAGTGTCACCAAATCATGGCCGATGCGTTGTCACATCAACCGTGTGAAAACGCCAACATCGCCATGTGTGAGGCCGCAGTATCACCAAATCATGGCCGATGCGTTGTCACGCCGACCGTGTGAAAACGCCAACATCGTCATGTCTGAAGCCGTAGTAATCACCAAATCATGGCCGATGCGTTGTCACATCAACCGTGTGAAAACGCCAACATCGCCATGTGTGATACAGCAGTAGTGGGCAATTGCAAGTGGCTCGACAAGCTTACGCATGAGGTATACCAAAGCTCCGACGATCTGCTGGCAAGGTTCAAGAAGCATGGTCCAGACGTCCTTACGGGTACACAAGCCTGGTCAGCAACGAAAATTTAAACACCATAGCGGTACCGTAATCTACCAGATACTGATCAGCAGAGGAGGGAGAGTCGACATCAGGGCCCAGAACCCTGGGGAAGAGCGTCATCCGTAAAGAAGGGGGGATGTGTGACGATGGAAGTCGGGAACCCTCGTTTCCACCCGTACACCAATAATATATCATCAATATTGTATTTAATTATCAATGATTTTTATGAATGTTACACTAATTTTGTAGTTGATATGAATTTTACATTAATATTGTAATATTACATTATTAATTTTAGTATTTCAGGGTTGTGTTCTATCACTATAAATTATTTATGGTGCCATCTAGTGGCAGCAAGAACAACAGCCCATACACACTAGCGCCCCTTGCGGCGGGTAGGAATGACGGCGTTTAGTGCAGTTGTCATAATCAGCTGTGTTGTTGGTAACCTGTTACCATTTAATAGAAATGCATACGACTAGAAAAGTATAAAAGCAGAACAAAAATCTGTAAGAAGGACAGTTTGTTTTCATCAGTTGTGGTGTGCGCTTCGTAATAGGTAAGTGGTAGTAAATTGGTAGTTAGTGGTATTGTAGGCAAATTGTGGTTGTATTGTAGATTCTACACTGCAAACAGCGCTAGAGAAGTGTTTCCGGAGTTTTACTACAGATTCACCCTCAAGAGCTAGCAGTCACTGGGCCTTATCTACGACCACATTTGTGAACAAATCAAAGCCGAGCGTAGTGGTGTTCACGGAGTTTTACTACGGTTCCACCACTGCGTGCTACACTAGGGGAGTGTTTCCGGAGTTTTACTACAGATTCACCCTCAAGTGCTAGTTTACTGGGCATGATTTGAGCATAGTGGTGTCCTCGGAGTTTTACTACGGTTCACCGCTGTGCGCTACACTGGAGTAGTGTTTCCGGAGTTTTACTACAGATTCACCCTCCAGTACTAGCTTCACTGGGCCGTATTTACGACTGCACTGTCGACCAACTCGAAGGCTGAACGTGGTGGTGTTCCCGGAGTTTTACTACGGGTTCACTATTTTTCACGTGGCATTATTTGAGGTTATGTTACTACCAACTACCACTACGTTCGTAATGATACCCAACGATTGGAATAGATAAACTGCGTTTACAACAGAGATATTTTAGTGTACGTATTTTATTCAGTGGAATAAGCGAGTGGCCAAAAATAAAAATTCGTGTAAATAAAGTATAATTATAAAAATTCGAAGAGCAAGCCGTGTTTTATTTTAAGAGGTCACTAATAAATAAAAAAAATTTATTGTAACAGAACGTTGGACAACCGCGAGTTATACCCCAGCAAGAAAGGTTCGTTACACAATATAAAAGGTCTACATAGCACATAAAAAACAATTTGTATAATTATCGATCAATTCATCAGGTTTTGCAGTCTCCTGAAAAATATGAAAATTTTATTTAAGTTGTTTTGTCCAAAGTCCGCAGATATATTTAAAATATTTTTTTTAAGAACAAAATTATCAATAAATTTTAATAATAATGCTCATGTAACAATTCCTACCAGTAAAAATAATTTAATGGAAAATTAAATTTAATGAACTCGAGCCGAAATAAAAGAAATATCAATATTTTTTTTAGAATAATAACTTAGTTCAGTACATTTGTGCATATCAGAGCACTTAATTGTAGTGATTGAAAAAGATTTTTAACTTTTGTTTGTATTAAAAACTATTAATATAATTTCATACAGTAGTTCTTCACAAGACGAATTTTTAGACTTATATTTCTGTTTATTAAACATGTCTTATTTTGTAACAAAAATTTAAACGGATTGGGGTTAAATTATTACTACTTTTAATTGTAAAATTATAAATTTCTAGAAATAAAACGATAAATTATCACAATAATATTTATTCGTTTTATTCGATTATTCTTCATAAAATTATTCGTTATTCGTAAATGGCCATTTTGAAATTCTTCGAATAATTATTAGCAAGAAATTGTTCGATTATTCGAACGATTATTTTTCGAATGGATAGCATACAAACTACATATGAGAATGAGAATCATATAATGATTTTATATTAATCTTGTTGTTTTTGGTTTTATCTTTTGGAGAAGGACAAAGCTCAATCAACTTATGATAAAAAATATATACATATGTATACTTTGTTGGATCTCAGATGAATATTTCTCGTTTATAGTGATGGCAAAAAAAATATGTATATTGTATCCTCATTCACTTTTGGCGATGGAGGGTTTAAAAAGATCTCTTTACATCATAGATGTGCAGCTAGTACTCTTTTGAGTCATCGTGTTTTCACACCGATAGTAGCTTGATCGTTTTTTCACACCAACATGTCCGAAACCTTGCTGCTTGTTTACCGATTCAAAGTCAGTTGCTATTCTGCATTTGACAAAGAAACACCGTATCGCTCTGCAAGCAAAATTATTTGTTTTTTTTTTTTTTTTTTTTTTTTATTTTAGCTTTTAGTTATTTATTGAATGTTCATATTATGAACTAACAATAAGTTTTCAAATCTTAATACTAAAAATAAAATAATAAGCCCAGCCAGTGCTAGACAAAAAATTTTTATGATACTACAAAAATTTCATATCAACTGATCAAGTCATCTGTTTTGCGCTTGAGTTAAAGCAAGGGTATCCCTCCTTCTCAACCGACTGTGGCCACTAAAGTTAAGGATGTCTCGTGCAAGTGGGTTTGGATGTTGTTCAAGTTTGCTGACGTACTTTGACGCATATTTTGTAAATTCGACGTTTACTAATGGCACGCCTAGATCTTTGTGGATTCGAGAATTTTTAACATACCATGGAGCTGCAGTAATAATACGTAGAATTTTATTTTGACCCCTTTGATTTTTTTCAATGTTTGATGCTGAGGCAGTACCCCATAATTGAATTCCATAACACCAAATTGGCTTTAGTATTGCATTGTACAACAATAGTTTGCAATCCAACTTTAATGAAGAATTTCTGCCAATTAGCCAATTAAGTTGCACTGCTTTTAATCTCATCTGAGTAAGTTTCGCTTCAATATGAGACTTCCAAGTTAAACGGCGGTCGAGTTGAATGCCGAGGTATTTGACTTCATTATGTTGAGGAATAATTTGATTATTTATTCTGATGGACGAGCAGGTATCTTTTCGCAATGTGAAAGTGATATGAATACATTTTTGTTCATTTACCCTGATTTTCCAAAGCTCTAGCCAATTCTCTAGTTTATAAACATAATTCTGCAAATTCTGTGATGCAACTTGGTGGTCCTTATGGACGCTGACAAAGGCTGTATCGTCTGCAAAAGTTGACGTGTGGATTTTGGGGTCTGACGGCATGTCGGAGGCATAAATCAAATATAAAGTAGGGCCCAGTATGCTACCCTGTGGCACACCTGATTCAATTGGCTGAGCGGTACTTAAAAAATTGCCTTCTTTGATTTTAAATTTGCGACCGTATAAATAACTTTCCATGAGTTTATGGGTGTTAGCAGGCAGAGTTAATTTAATTTTGTGCATTAAACCGTCATGCCAAACTTTGTCGAACGCTTGGGACACATCAATGAAAAGGGCGGAGCAGTATTTTTTATCTTCAAACGACCCTCTTATCACATTTACCAATCTGTGAGTTTGTTCGATGGTACTGTGTTTAGCTCTGAATCCGAATTGATGATTTGGAATACATTCAGTGTCATTCAGAATTGGAGTCAACTTAGTCATTAACAATTTTTCGAACAGTTTAGGAATTGTCGGCAGTAGGCTAATTGGCCTATATGACTCTACTTTAGTGGGGTCCTTCCCTGGCTTAGGAATCATGGTAATCATAGATACCTTCCAATCTGCAGGATAGTATTCTAGGCGTAAAATAGCATTGAAAATAAAGAGGATGATTCTTCTAGCTACACGAGGTAACTCCACAAGCATTTTGTTGCTGATTTTATCCATACCTGGAGCTTTTTTAAGATTCAGAGTACCAATAGCGCTTTGAACATCATTAAAGCTAAGTCTTAGAGGTACAGGAGGTCTAATAACGAGTGGAGCCAGATCAGATGCATTAATTGAGTTGTTTATAGTAAACACATTTCTCAAATGGTTAACAAATAAAGTCCCTTTCTCGGAATCATTTCTAGCCCAGTCTCCAGTCGGATTTCGCAGAGGAGGCTTTCCTCTAACTGGTCTTTTTAAACCTCGTGCCGCCTTCCATAGCGAATAGTCAGATTGTGGGGTACTATCAAGACCCTCCAAGTAAGATCTAAATGAGGCCGTTCTTTGGATTTCTAAGAAATTTCTTAGTATATCTCTGCATTCTCGTAGCCTAGCTTTCAGTTGAGGAGACCTATGAATTTGCCACTCTCTTCTAACTCTTCTTTTTTCTGCCAGGAGATGATCGAGTTCAGCGAAATAAGTTCTGTTTGTCCCACGTCTGCATTCAACGTCATATGTGGATGCGTGATGTACAGCTCTTCGTATGTCCTCAGTAAACTTGCCAATCGACCCATCAATATCCGCGGTAGTTCTCAACACAACATTTTCCGTGCAGTGTGAACTTAAATACTTTTTATACTTTATCCAACTTACTCTGGTTTTAGATATGTCCCGAAATGAAGAGCCATTCCCTTGAAGGAAACGCATTGAAATAATAGTAGGAGAGTGATCTGAAGACAAGTCTAATGAAGGCTCCACTTGTATCGATTCTACAGGGATATTTTTCACTACTCCGAAGTCAATAACATCGGGAATCTTCCGTCGGTCCGTCGGCCAGTAGGTGGGATGCCCGCTTGAGAGTACATCTAATCCCATTTTGGCAATGGTGTTGAAGAGTTCACGACCCTTCGGGGTCACCAGACGTGAACCCCAAAATGTGTGTTTGGCGTTAAAGTCACCAGCAACTAAAAATCTAGCTCCAAGGGATTTAAAGAAGTTATGGTATTGGTGTTCTTTTATTGAAAATCGAGGCGGCGAATAAATTGATGATAAAACAAAATTGTATTGACAGAATTCAATACAAATGTTTGTTGCTTGTAGGTAATCCTCACATATGTTGTTCATTAAATAATGTTTTATTCTGTTCTTTATAAGAATTGCCGAACCTCCACATGCTCTTCCGCGGGGATCTTTAGTATCATATAACACGTAGCCATTAATTTTGAAGTACGCTGTCGCCGTCAAGTGAGTTTCAGCAATCATCATGACATCAATCTGCTTATCCATCAGGAAGTGTTCCAGTTCGTTTTTATGTTGGCGGAGGCCGTTCGCATTCCAAAAACAAATTTTTAAACAAATCATTTCTTTAAAATGGCTTGTAAGATAGTGGATTGCATTTTCAGCATTTCCTGCATCATGGATGTCATAGTGGTCGTAAAAGTGTTCATGGTTTGGACAAGTGTCTGCAATGTAGTCTCTAGAGTGTTAATATTAGGCTCGTTAATATTAGGCATATTAGATTTAACCACGTTAGCGTAAGAAACTTGTCTAGAACTAGGCGCGTTTACATGACTAGTGGACCGTAACAATTGCGGGAAATTGTCACTCGATGCCAAAATAGGCTGTTGACGATGATCAGGTAATACTGACGTCTTGTTGGTACTTATGGCTTTCAAATGAGTGTAAATTGGACAACCTCTATAATTTGCGGTATGATTACCTCCGCAGTTACTGCATTTTTTTATTTTTACGTCAGTTTTCGACTTATCGCATTGAGCAGTTGCATGTAGCTCCCCACACGCAACACAAACTGTCGGCAATTTACAGTACGCTTTGGTATGACCAAATTCTTGACAATTGAGACACTGAACGGGTCCCTGACGCTTATGTGGTTCTTCCACGGTGATTCTACGATGCAGAAGGTACATCAGATTGTAGATGGGGTGGGACTCATTTTTCTTTAAGACAACATCTCCAGGTTGCAATTCTACCCTGAACATGGGCTGAGGGATCTTTTCACGGTTTCTGATATTCACTACGCTCTTGACTTTGAACCCTTTGTCCATTAAACCGGTCTTTATCTCCGCAGGATCAACACATGGGTCTATACCCTTTAGAACGACTTGGAGTCCTTTTGCGCTTTTGAGCTGGTAGGTATAGAAGTCCCTAGTCTCCCTCTCCAACTGGTTGGACAATTTTCGAAAATCATCTTCCCTATTCACTTGGATCTTTGTCTCGCAGATATTTCCATGTTTAATTGAGGTTACGTTAAACATATTTTCACCTATTACAGCAACAATTCCTTGTATCAGTTTGTTGGAAGTGGGCTCTCTCAGGTAAATTGGAGGGGGCTTAAATGTCTTTTTTGGTATTTCTGGATCATCCGTCTGAAGTAGAGAAAATCTGTTTTGGTCATTTGGTTTACCACTATTGACGGTCTTAGGAACTTTTGAGTTGGAAGACATTTGAGCAGATGTCGGGCTTCTCTGTCGCTTGAGAACGGTTATGTACTTATCCATACCTACTTGTTTTTTTGGTTTGACTGCACTATTTGATGAAGATGATGTTTTTTCATCTGTTGAAATCACTATATTGGGCGAACAGGAACGACGCCGTTCTACGGCTCTTGTAGTGAGAAAATTCTCCAGAGATTTTTTTATGGATTCTTCCTCAGAGACCCATTTATTTTTTCTAGACGAGCTAAGCTCTTTCTCAGAATTACATCTGAGAGGAACACTCATACAGTTTTTATACGATGTTTAATGTTTTTTTTTTTTTTTTTTATATATTTTAACCTATTACGAGTTATTTTTTTCACTTTTTTGTTTAATTTAACTTTTTACACTTTTTCACCTATTACGATTTTTTCACCGAAAATTCAGCCGCACTAAAAGTAACACGTCCGAACAGTTCGATGAGACGAGACTGAATGAAAAAAAATTATTTGTAATAAAAAACACTACACTAAAAAAAAAAATTTTAATTGCCATGGACGAATATAAAGAAATTTTTATGTTTGTAAATGGCAAAAATAATGCCCAATGCCTGATTTTTTTTTTAAGATTTAGTTTTAATTTTTAATTTTTTTAATTTTAATTTTTTACTCAGTGTACTACTTTTGTTTTCTCTGCTTTTGTTCTGCTTGCTCCGTTCAACTTAACACAGTCGCAAAATTCGTAAAACTGATTTGAAATGCGTTTGTGTCAGTTTGCACATGTCTGCTTTACATACATAATTGTATTGCATATTATTTTAATATGTGTTTGTTAACTTTTATTTTTATCAATAACTAGCTAAACCCGGTGTGCTTCGCTACCCCTCCCCCCACCCACGTTATAAAATCAAAAAAAACGTATTTCTATATTTACAAACATTTATTTTTTTAATTTTAATTTATTTATTGCAATGCAATACTTTTAGTTTGCCCATCAGGAGTATACACATATACACGGGATATTTACCTAGAACTTTGTTAAAATCGAATGGTAAATCTGTTGGTAGCATTGGAATGCGTAGCAAAAGTACATACATATGTACCTTTATATTTTCCTGTTATAATGGTCTCTTCTATTAAATTATTTCTCAGTTTTTTTTTACTGCAAGTCGAGTGCCATTGCAAAGCCGTGGTGATCGATATTACGCAGTAAAATAATTGGCACTCCAATTTTAAGTTGTAGCACATGTGGTGGAAAGCCTGGCCCATCGAGTGAATTTAAGAACTCAACAGGAGAATTAACGGCCTTACGGGTTGCTTGATTGATTTTACGCATTTCAAAGTGATATCCATCTTCTATATATGAAAAAATAATAGGATACGGAAGCGCGTCATATGAGCGATGCATTTCAGTGGGCGAGGCCATGCCCCTTTGTCCACTTACATAGTCAAGAATTTATTATTTCGCAAGAATATGCTAGTGTGAAAATTTAATGATCGGTCCAGTAGTTAAGACTATATTACGATTTTTAATTTTCTTAAAAAGGGGCGTGGTCCCACCCACTTTTCTCCTGGTACGTATTCCTAATTATGCCAATACCATATGTACCACATATCATTGACGTAGGAAAAAAATTCCCAAAATATGGCGATTTAGATTTTGGTGTTATATGGGCGGTGCCACCCCCGTTTGTACAATCAAAACTTCATATAGCCTATTATTCCTTCCAGAGTCACAGTAACATGCTGTAAAAATTTCAGGCAGATCGGTCCAAGGGTTTGACCTCCTATTAAGCACAAAGATACACACACATACATTTTTATATATGTATATAGATTAAAAGCAGATTAATTATAATTTAAGGTAAAATGGGGCGAAAAAGGGGGATTTTATAATAAAAAAATGTATGACTATCTTATCTGTAGATAAAAAGTATATAAAACTTTAGGTAAATACATATTACTTATATTTGTATAGCAAACATTGTTAGTGGTATGAGTAAGTATCTGAATTAACAAAAGGGGGCGCTGAAGTGGGCGTGGTTCATAGTTATATGGCGACGTTAACCGTATTAAGAGCAATATACTACTAAATAAAAAAAACGATGGAAGGAACAAATTTTAAAACTTTCAAACAAAATTTGGTGTGAAAAGAGTCGTGAAAGGGGCTGTTGAATATATCATACATTAGTATTAATCATTATAATAACTTTATAATTTACTTAATATATATATCTGGCAACACTGTCATATGGATTGTAAACAGTAACCAGATAATCAACTACTATTGGTAATGAATAAAGACATGCTGATATAGACACTTGAAAATACACAACATTGTGTCAGAAGGCAAATTGGAAAAATAAAATTATTAAGAGTTAAAAAAAAAAAAATATATATATATATATATAAAGTTGTAAAATATATAAAGTATAGAAGGTCAAAATAAAATAAAAATGCCTGATGGACAAAATTTACCAGGTTCTTCGCAAATGAAGCTGGTAGAGGCTGGACAATTTTTTGCAACGACGTTGTCGCCAATTAACCTAAAAGCTGCAAATTTAGCGAAAGAGTGGAAAATGTGGTACACACAATTTAAAATTTTTATGACAGCCTCAAATTTGGAGACGCAAACGGATCGGCGTAAGGTGGCTTTGCTTTTACACCATTTGGGAGGCGAATGTTTGGAAAATTTGATAAAAAATGTAAATATTTTAACTTTGAATAATATTATTGAAAAGTATTCTGATGTTTTTTCTGGTATTGGCCTTTTATATGAAGAATGTGATTTGCAAGTACGACAAGATATTTCTCCACTAGTAGAACCACCTCGAAAAATTCCATTTAAGTTATATGATGGGTTGAAAACAGAATTGGATAGAATGGAGAGTTTAAATATTATAAAAAGGTTACTGAACCAATAGAGTGGGTTAATTCTATTGTTCTTGTATCAAAACCAAATGGAAGTTTGAGACTGTGTTTAGATCCCAGACATTTAAACAAAGCTATTTTGAGACCACATTATCCTTTTCCCAATATCGAAGATTGCAAAGCAAAACTAAATGGTTCAAAATTTTTTACTTCGCTTGACGCAAACAGTTGGTTTTGGATGATTCCATTAAACGAAAGATCTTCAAAACTATGTACTTTTAATACGCCTTTTGGACGTTATCAATTTTTAAGATTGCCATTTGGCATTAACGCTGCACTAGAATGGTCAAATTGTTTGGTGATATTCCGGGTGTCATAATTTACATAGACGATTTTTTGATATATTCTTTTAATAAAGAAGAACATTTAAAATTTTTAGAAATTGTTTTCCAAAGAGCAAAGAGAATAAAATTTAACAAATCAAAATGCAAAATATACCAAACGCAGATTATGTTCTTAGGGCATGTTTTTAGTAACTTTGGTGTTAAACCAGATGCAGATAAAATAGAATCTATAGTGAAAATACCTAAACCAACGAATGTAAAAGAATTACAAAGATTTTTAGGCATGATAAATTATTTAGGTTCTTTTATAGACAATTTAGCTTCAAAAAATAAGAATTTGAGGAAACTTTTGAAAAAAGAAATTGAATGGCATTGGTCCGAAGAACATCAAATGGAATTTGAAAATCTTAAGAAGGAAATAACGAAGTCGCCAGTATTAACATATTTTGACCCAAATAAAAAGTTAACGTTGTCAGTGGATACATCTAAATTCGCACTTGGCGCTACAATACAAAACGATAAACAGCCAAAATGTTTATGCATCAATTTCTTTAACGGAATTACAGCAAAATTATGCGCAAATAGAAAAAGAATTATTTGCAATTCTATTTGGATGTACTAGATTTCATCAGTTTGTTTATGGGTTTAAGGTGTTAGTTGAAACGGATCATAAACCGCTAGTAAGTTTGTTCAATAAGCCTATATAAAATTTCAGCTAGGCTTCAAGGGCTTATGTTGCGTTTGCAAATGTATAATTTATCGGTAATATATAAGCCTGGAAAAGATTTACAAATTGCGGACACCCTATCAAGAGCACCTTTGTCAGAAATCACAACGGAAATGGATGAGGATCTATCACTTCATTGTAACTTTTTGTCCTCCTGTTTGGAGACACCATTTGCAAAAATAGAAGTTCTTAAGGAACAAACAAAATCTGACGAAACTTTTTCAAAAATAATTAAATATGTAAAAAATGGGTGGCCTAATAATAAAAGTATTGTCGAACACGATGTGAAGCCATATTATAGTATTAAAGATGAAATATCGGTGTTAGATGAAATTTTATTGAAGAATCATCAAATTTTAATTCCTAAAGCATTACGTAGCTAAATTTTATCAAAAATCCATGAAGGACATTTAGGAATTAAAAGGTGCAAGGATTTAGCTCGGCAACCTATTTCCTCGTTGTTGATTATTACTCTAAATATATTGAAATAGAATCACAAAATTCAGGATACAGCAGTTTTAAAGTTATAAATAAACTTAAATCTATTTTTTCCAGACATGGAATTCCGTACATTTTAGTAACAGATAATGGACCCCATTTAATTCTAAAGAATTTAAAGAGTTTTGTAGGAACTGGGAGATTGACCATACCTGCCAAGATTTAACGGGTTAGCAGAACGTTCAGTTCAAACTATAAAGAAATTGTTTTTGAAATCTCTAGATAGCCACTCAGATCCATATGTAGCGTTACTGCAGTATAGAACGTCACCAAAGGGTACATTACCTAGTCCTGCAACACTACTAATGTCAAGATCTTTAAGGACAAAAATTCCTTTGTTGCTGAAAAATCTTGAACCAAAAGTTGTCGAAAAACGGGAATATAGACAACAACTAAATTTGAATATACAAAAGTATACTGATTACTACAACTGCTAAGAGAGCAAAACCTGTCCAAAAGGGAGACTCTATTTTATTTAAGAAAACACCTACAAGCTGTTGGTTTAGTGGGCAAATTATAGATTCATGCAAAGAGCCAAATTCATTTATTGTTCAGGACAGCAATGGTAATCTTTATAGAAGAAACCAAGACCATATTAAGAAAACACCAGATAGTATAACAGTTAAAAATCAAAAAAGCAATGAAGTAGAAGAAAATAATAAAACCTGCACAGAATCAACAGTCGCTGTAAACAGTGACTGCCAAGATTATGTTACGAGGAAAGGTAGAATTGTAAGACAACCAAAAAAGCTAAATTTATAAGTTGTATTTTATGTATACCTATTTTTACATAATAATACATTGTATTTATCTTCATATTTATTTATAAGCTGTATTTTATTTATACTTATTTTTACATAATAATACATTGTATTTATCTTCATATTTATTTATCTTTAAGAGGGAAGATGTTGTATATATCATACATTAGTATTAATCATTATAATAACTTTATAATTTGCTTAATATATATATCTGGCAACACTGTCATATGGATTGTAAACAGTAACCAGATAATCAACTACTATTGGTAATGAATAAAGACATTCTGATATAGACACTTGAAAATACACAACAGGGGCGTGGCGTAAGAAATGTTTATTTTTACCTCGCCTGGAGTATATAATGTGTATACAATTTGAAGTAAATCTGTTAAAAAATATAGTAGAAAAATCAATTTTATGGTAATGGATGAATATTTTACAGCAAATTTAAAAAATAAATTTTAAAAACAATTATTATACCCTTCACCATCGTGAGAAGGGTATATATAAGTTTGTCATTCCGTGTGTAATTTCCACAAAAAAATTTTCCGACCCTATAAAGTATATATATTCTGGATCCTTATAGATAGCGAAGTCGATTAAGCCATGTCCGTCTGTCTGTCTGTCTGTCTGTCTGTCCGTTGAAATCAGTTTTTTGAAGTCCCCAGATATACTCGGGATCCAAACCTTCAATAATTCTGTCAGAAGTGCTTTCGAGAAGTTTGCTATTTAAAATCAGCAAAATCGGTTTAGGTTAACCAGAGTTATGAACCTATATGTGAGACCACCTCCATAAAAATTTGATATTTTTCATCCATTTTATTGCAATATTTTGAAAACTATTGCAGATAATACCATGAAATTTTGTATACGTTGTTTGTACTATAAAAGAAGAAAGTGTGCGGAAAATAGTAAGAATCGGTCCATGATTTCTTATAGCCCCCATACAAATATATATATTCCCGAAATATGGCTTAATGATAAATAAATGCCTATAAAATTGGAATATCAAGACAAAATTCAGCAAAAATAAATTTTATACAAAAAGAAATCGCAAAACGAAATTTTTTTTAATTCGGTCCATGTTTGACCATAGACCCCATATAAAGCCCACTTCCAAAATTCACTTAAATACGTATAAAAGAGATATAAATAATGTTAAACGGCTAAAATTTGACATAAATACTCTTTATAGGCAAATAAATTGTTGTACTAAATTTTATGGTGGTCGGCCCACAACTGGTCATAGCTCCCACATCCACATCTGAAAAAGAGATTTTTCCCTATATATATTGTATAAATATCGGTACCGACTCAAAACTTTGCACAGATCATTTTAATATATACAAAAATCATCCCACAAAATTTTGTGAATTTCGGTCTATTTTTAACCGTATGCCCCATATAAAGCCCTCTTCCGAAAATCACTTTAATACTCATAAATCGCTTATAAATAAGGGTACCAATCCAAAATTTTACACGGATCATTTATATACATGCCTAAATCTAACTGCTGGATTTTGAGAATATCGGTCCATATTTGACTATATCCCCCACATAAGGTCCACTCTCGAAATCCACGTTAATACTAATATATATCGTATATATACCGTTATTATGTTGAAATTCGACGTGAAATATCCTCATATGCATGAAAATAACTGTTCCAAAATTTAAGAAGATCGGCCCATAATTTGTCATACCTGCCATATAGAACCATTTCCAAAAAACAAATAAATTCGGGTCAAAAAATATTCTTTTCGGATTTAACCCATATTCGGTCCATATTTTATAACCATGATATATATCGTTGGAAAGGTATTTTTAATACCTTTTATTTAATGTATTACAAATTATCAGACACCCAGTAGTTCCCGAGATATAGGCCTATGTATTTTCAACTTTAAGGGCCCGCCCCCTCGAAAATAGGCGTGACCGGCAACAAATTTTTTTTGCTGATATCTCCTCTAAAAGCCCTATTTGATTTTGTTTTTTTTTTTTTTTTTTTTTTGAGCAAAATCACTAAAACCGAATTGTACCCCTTTTTTATACTCTGTTTGTTAAATTAAACTCAAGATTATTATGAACATCAGACAGACTCTGTAAATTATGGTAAGAATTGGTAATTAAATCAATTAAAAATGGTAAAAATTAGACAACATTTCAAAATATTTAACATAAATTATGTTGGTCGTAAAATTGTCTTTCAAACAATATATCAAATACTAATAAAATTTGCACTAAGACTGAATAGAAAACACAGAATTAGGATATTCTAGTCTAGTGTAGTTTCTGTATTTCTTATTACGCTTAGGTGAAGGGTATTTAAGATTCGGCACAGCCGAATATAGCACTCTTACTTGTTATTTTACAGGAATTCTTAATGGACCGTACATTCGTCGTCTAATGAAGGATCAACAATTTGAACTAGCATTGCATGATATGGAGCTATTGGGCTGGAATTCTATGAAATCAGTAATAGAAAATGTATTAGGAAATCATCGGTCTGAAAATTGGCGAATTTTAATTGGAGATATGCCAACAGCATTTAAAAACTTAAACGTCAAAATGTGATTGAAAATACATTTTTTGCATTGTCATGCAGAAAAATTTAATGAACAATCACCAGCCGAGTCTGATGAACATGGCGAGAGATTTCACCAAGTAACAGTCAGACTCGAACACTAGTATAGTGGCAAACAACTTGATTCGCTATTAGGGGATATTTGTTGGAATCTGCAGGAGGAATAAGAATAAATTTGTAAATAAAAACTTAAACTTTAATTAACAACAAAAATAAATGTTTTAATTTTTGAAGTTTCGTCTGGTTATTATATATTTCATCTTTTGTGAATAAAATCAAAAATTGTAGACAGATTTTAATTATTTATGTCTTGTTTTGTTTGGAACTTTGTTTGCTATACCTGCAGAATTAGAAACACAGCTGCGTTTTCCAATTTTTTATGCCGTTTTAAAAAACAAAATTTTTGAAATTTTGCTAAAAAAACTATTTTTTTTGGTAAAAAAAAAATATGTTTCTACACCGACTGCTCATATTGGAAAAAAGTTTAACCTTACTTAAAGAAAATTTCGGTTTTTTTAGTTTATTCAATAAACTCAGCCGTTTTTGAGGTACGCGAATATATGTTGTGCAACCTCCTCCATTTTCGAAATAACGGTATATTTCGAAAAAACGAGCTAACCTAAAAAAACGGTTAGCACCACTGGATTCAGCGTACCCGAATTAGGTTAACCCGCCAGGTGCCCCGTTTGTCACATTTTTCAACTAGCACAGTGTAATTAAAGGCAAAAAAAAAATGATTTCTCATAGCCCCCATACAAAAATCTTCCCGAAATATTGCTCAATTGTACATAAATGCCTATAAAATTGGAATATCAAGACAAAATTCAACAAAAATAAGTTTTATTCAAAAATAAATCGCAAAACGAAATTTTTTTTTAGTTCGGTCCATGTTTGACCATAGACTCCATATAAAGGGCACTTCCAAAATTCACTTAAATACGTATAAAACAGATATAAATAATGTTAAACGGCTAAAATTTAACATAAATACTCTCTATATAAATAAATTATTGTACCAAATTTTATGGTGGTCGGCCCAGAATTGGTCATTACCCCCATACAAGGACCACATCTGAAAAAGACATTTTTCCCTATATATATTGTATAAATATCGGTACCGACTCAAAACTTTGCACAGATCATTAATTAATTTCGTTAATTTCGGTCTATTTTTAACCCCCTCAAAAAGGTTGATATCCAAATAATATTGAACGAAAATATATTTCCTATGTATAAATATAATACGGTACAATTTTATTATGATCGGTCCGAAATTAATCGTAGCTCCCATATAATACCCTCTCCGTAATTCCCTTTAAGCTCCATAAATCGTTTAAAAGTATTTATATCGAGATAAAGTTTAACACATATAATACTTATATTCACAGACATCATGACACTAAATTTTTGGATGATCGGTCCACAATAGGTTATATCTTCCATATAACGCCCATATCTGAAAAACTGTTTTATATATATACTGGGTGTTGGGTATTATATGGTCGGGCTTGACCGACTATACTTTCTTACTTGTTAGTAATATTTTGCAAAATATTCACAATGTATTTACATAATTCTTATGATGGAGAATTAACAAAAGAACAAATAGAAATTATGTTATTAATATTAATATTAATACACTCAAATATTGATATAATGAAACCTTACGTTACAGAAATGTAAGTTGTCATAATTGCAATAAAAACATTTAGTATTTACAATGAAATTGTGTCCTTATTGGAATGTAACTTTGTCGTGGATGAAATGAATAACTGCATTTATTTAATGATATTGTTTCATTAATGTAATAATATTTTACATTAATACAATGATTTTATACGTTTTAAGAATGAATTACGTCACTGATGCAACTACATTGTTTTCTTAATGCAATGATTTTTTTTACATTAATAGTATGACATATATCATTAATATAATGATATTTCGTCGTAATATTAATGATATCCTTCGTTATTCTAATGAAAACAAGTCATTATATAAATGATATTCATTTCAAATATGAATATTTATCTTCTTCTATATAAATAAAAATGAAATCTTGTGTGTTGCTAAGCGCATAACTCGAGAACGGCTTGACTGATTTCGCTAATTTTTTTTTTTGAAATGTGTGTAATAGTATGAGAAAGGTTTGTATGGAAAGAAAAATTGGAAAAGTTGCTTGGAAAATTTAAAAATTCTGAAAAAACTAAAATTGTGTTTTCAATGTGATTTTACATTTTTTATGTTATTTTTTTATATATTCCGCTTACACTTAGTACGAATAACGATTAAGTTTGGAAAATATGCATGTTCAAGGTTAATGGACCACCCCCATTGTACGTCCACTTTATCGGTATACGTAATATACGTATTATTTGTTGTTTGTTGGTCGTGAAGAAGTTTTGAATTAAGGAAATTTACAATTTTTTAATGCACTATTATAAACGTCGTTATATGTTAGAAATATTACAAAGCAGATACAGATAATGTTGCTCAAACCTATACATAGATACATAATTTATAAAAACAAAAACCCTAAAAATTAAATTATTATTTTTCAATATTTTTTGTTTGTGTAATATTTAAAATTTTTTATTCTGACAATTATTGTTATTTTGAAAAATATTTTAGTTATTAATAATTGTTGTAGCGAAATATTATAATTAATAAAAAAATACGAAATTTTGACCTTATTCTCAATTAAAATTTGTTTTTACTTTTGTTTTGCTTGCGATCTGTCTAACAGATACCGTTATTTTATTAATCTTAAAAATTATTTTGCCACGTGTGCAAATGTCGTTTGACTTCTTAATGTCAATTTGTAAATAGAGATCGGTTACATAGTGAAAATTCAATTAAGTTGTGATTCTATTGTGAAATATCAGAAAAATATTAAAGTGTTTCCGCAAAAGTGAATTTTTGCAACGGTGGTTACATAGTTACGACAAATCTGGTTAAATTGTGATTCTGTCGTAAAAAACATCAGAAAAATATTAAAGTGCTCCCGAATAAGTGAATATTTGTAACAGTGGTTAGTTTTGCTGAATTTTCAACCCGTTGTAAGTTCATCGCAATCGCTTCAGGAAATTAAATAAATTTCAGCGTTTCATCTCCAACAAATTTACAGGTTATACAGTAAGAACAAAGTGTATAGCAGCATTACAATGCCGCCAATAAGACGTTTCAATATATGTCGCAGAACACGCAATGCTACAAACCAAATAAATTTTCAAAATAATAGAACTGTAGAACAGCGCGAAGAGCGAAATGAAACGGAAAGGAATCGGTTATCACAAGCACGTTCAGCACATACACAAGAAGAAAGAGAAAATGCAAATGAAGCTAATATGCATCGACAGATAAATCATCGTTCAATAGAAGCCAATCGCGTGGCAGTGCCGACCAAGCCGTTGCTATTGGATCGATGAGTGTTGTGTGCCCATATTGTAATGCACTGAAATACAAAAATAAAACTCCTGGATTGTGTTGCGCAAGTGGCAAGGTCAAACTGGCGCAATTGGTTCCGCCACCAGAGCCATTACGCTCATTGGTTTCTGGTATAGGAACAGATTCCAAACATTTCTTGACACAAATTTAGAAATACAACAGTTGCTTCCAAATGACTTCATTTGGTGCAACAAATGTAGTTCGGCACCAGTTTTTACCCACTTTCAAGGTAAATGATTATGTTCATCTACAGTATTTATTTTTTTACATAGATAAAGTATTACAGATTCAAGGTCAAATATATCATCGAGCTGGCTCGCTATTACCACACCTAAATGCAGACTTTAAATATCTGCAGATTTATTTCATGGGAAACACAACAGAAGAAATAGATCACCGCTGCGCACACAACAGTTCGCTTAAAAGACAAATTGTAGAACAACTGCAAACTTTTTTTCATCAACGCAATGAATTGGTTACATTGTTCAAAACCGCGCTGGACCGAATGCCATCTGATAACCATAACATTGTTATCAGAGCTGATAAGACGCCTGCAGGAGAACACGCAAGACGTTTTAATGCGCCAACAATTGATGATGTCGCCATTGTCGTCGTTGGTGAAAATTTTGAATCGCGTGATATCGTTCTACATCGGCGGAACAATCAGCTGCAACGCGTTTACGAAACGCACCGGTCGTATGATGCATTGCAATATCCCATTATATTTTGGCAAGGTGAAGACGGCTATGATTTCTCGATCAAGATGATAAATCCGCTTACAGGTGAATATAAAATCTTTCTCTCTTGAATAGGACTTATTCATTTCATTGACACAAAAATTAATTTACAGGCGCTGAAACGAACAAAAAAGTTAGTTCAAAATTATTATTCATATCGACTGATGGTTCGTGAAAATGGGGACAATCACATCTTGAAATGTCGCCGTCTATTTCACCAATATGCTGTGGATATGTACGTAAAAGTTGAAACTGAACGATTGACATTCATCAGATTGAACCAAAAAAAACTCCGTTCCGAAGAGTATATTCACCTTCGAGATGCTATAAATGCTGACGGAAACGCACAAAATGTAGGTCGAATGACGATCCTCCCAGCAACGTACGTCGGAAGTCCGCGACATATGCAGGAATATGCTCAAGATGCCATGTCGTACGTTCGCCATTACGGCACACCAGATTTGTTCATTACTTTTACGTGCAATCCGCAGTGGATAGAAGTACGACAAGAGTTATTCCCTGGTCAATCACCCATCGATCGCCATGACATCACCGCAAGAGTCTTCAAACAAAAACTGAAATCACTGATGGATTTCATCGTGAAGCATCGCGTTTTCGGCGAGATGCGTTGTTGGATGTATTCTGTGGAGTGGCAAAAACGCGGATTGCCACACGCACATATTCTCATTTGGTTGATTGAGAAGATAAGACCCAATGAAATCGATGATGTTATATCGGCGGAAATTCCTAATGAAGAAGAAGATCCAGGCTTGCATAAGGTGGTTACTACTAACATGATTCATGGCCCCTGTGGATCATTAAATAGCAATTCTCCGTGCATGGTCGACGGCAAATGTTCGAAGCGTTATCCAAGGGCATTAGTTGCAGAAACAATTACCGGAAATGATGGCTATCCACTGTATCGTCGCCGATCTACTGCCGATAATGGAACATCAACAATTGTGAAAGTGCATCAGCAGGATATTGAAGTTGATAATCGTTGGATTGTTCCGTATTCGCCATTACTCTCAAAGACTTTCAAAGCGCATATCAACGTCGAATCTTGCCATTCCGTGAAATCCATCAAATACATCTGCAAGTATGTGACCAAAGGAAGTGACATGGCTGTGATTGGAGTTGGTGCGGAAAATTCTAATGATGAGGTCACTCAATATCAAATGGGACGCTATGTTAGCAGTAACGAAGCAATTTGGCGCGTTTTTTCATTCGCCATTCATGAAAGATATCCCACTGTTGTTCATTTGGCCGTACATCTGGAAAATAGTCAAAGGGTATATTTGACTGCGGACAACGCATTACAACGAGCCGACCGGCCACCATCTACAACATTGACCAGTTTTTTTCAAATGTGCCAGTATGATGACTTCGCCCGAACGCTACTATACACTGAAATACCGAGTTATTATACTTGGAATCAATCGTCAAAGAATTTTCAACGCCGTAAACAAGGAAATCCGGTTCCAGGTTACCCTAATGTATTTTCCACCAGCGCGTTAGGTCGAATTTACACAGTCCATCCAAGCAACGATGAGTGCTTTTATTTGCGTTTGCTGTTAGTCAACGTTCGTGGTCCAACATCATTCCAACATCTGCGAACTGTTAATGGTGAATTATGTGGCACATACAGAGAAGCCTGTCAACGTTTGCGATTGTTAGAAAATGACACTCATTGGGATTACACCCTTGGAGATGCTGCAATTTCGTTAAATGCTCATCAAATACGAACATTATTTTCGATAATTATCTCAACATGCTTTCCATCCAAACCAACGGATTTGTGGACCAAATACAAAGATTGCATGTCGGATGATATTTTGCATCAGATGCGTACTAGAACGTCAAATCCAGATTTGCAACTGAGCGAAGAAATTCACAACGAAACATTAATATTAATTGAGGACATGTGCATGATGATGTCGAACAAGGTATTATCTCAATTAGGCCTGACAGCGCCTAATCGTCCGATGCATGAGGCATTTAATCATGAGTTGATACGCGAAAAACAATATGATTGTGATGCACTGAGAGAATCTGTTCAAACGAATATTCCACTGTTGAATCGACAACAAAAATATGCGTACGACACCCTCATGGAAGTTGTGAACAATAGATCTGGAGGCATCTTCTTCTTGGACGCTCCCGGTGGAACTGGAAAAACATTTTTGATCGCATTGATTTTGGCAACGATTCGCTCTCAGAATGGAATTTCACTTGCAATTGCTTCATCGGGAATTGAAGCTACGTTGTTGGAAGGCGGTCGAACTGCACATTCAGCACTCAAGTTGCCGTTAAATATGCAAATAAATGAAACTCCAACGTGCAACATTTCCAAGAACTCTGCAATGGGCAAAGTTTTGCAGCAGAGCAAATTGATCGTTTGGGATGAACGTACGATGGCGCATAAGAAGTCTTTGGAGGCATTACACCGAACGATGCAAGATCTGCGAAACAATCAAACCCGTTTTGTTGGCGCTATGATTTTCCGCGGTTAACGCAATGACAATAAACAAATCACAAGGACAGTCATTAAGTGTTTGCGGCATTAACTTGGAAAATCCATGCTTTTCGCATGGTCAATTTTATGTCGCCTGTTCCCGTGTTGGAAAACCATCAGCACTGTTTCTTATCTTATAAACATTTTTAAAACAATCCTCAATCAGAAATGTCTTTTTTTTTCTTAATTTTTACTTTGTTTACACATTTCCAATAGCTTTTTACAAATTTATAAAATTTTCACAAAAAAATTTATTTAAATTTAGACAGGACAACGTCTGTCGGGTCAGCTAGAAGGCCTCGCTTTCGAAAGAATTTAATCCACTAAACCTGAGCTAAATTCCTCTTCGGTGGTTCTCTGACATTATGGGGAATGGCCTCGCCCACTGAAATGCATTGCTCATATGACGCGCTTCAGTATCCTATTATTTTTCCATATGGAGAAGATGGATATTACTTTGAAATGCGTCAAATCAATCAAGCAACCCATAAGGCCGTTAATTATCCTGTTGAGTTCTTAAATTCACTCGATGTGCCAGGCTTTCCACCACATATAAAATTGCTAAATTATTGCAGTTTCCTGTTCGGTTAGCGTTTGCGATGACTGTTAACATCCCGTGTAGGAAAACCCACCGATTTATATGTGTATGCTCCTGATGGGCAAACTAAAAATATTGTATATGCTAAGCATTGCAATAAACAAATTAAAATCAAATAAATAACTTTTTGTAAATATATAAATACGTTTTATTTCTTTATAACGAGGGGGTAGCGAAGCACACCGGGTTTAGCTAGTTTTCAAATAAAAACATAAATGTAATGTTTCATTTTTTTGCAACGTATTTTTGAGAAAAACTGACATCTTTTATCCAAAATTGTTACATGTTACCTGCTTGGCACATAGGTTACACCGCGTTGGTTCCGCTTCCACCGCAGCCAGTATTAAGAAGATGGGGAACCTGGCTAGATGCTGTAAAATACTATTCAGAAAATTTTGAGCAATTTAAGAATGTTATTGACGAGCTTGTTGATACCGATTCGTATGCACTTAAAAAAGTAAAAGAAATATTAAATTTAAATAACATCAGAAACCGTGAAAAGATCCCTCAGCCCATGTTCAGGGTAGAATTGGAGCCTGGAGATGTTGTCTTAAAGAAAAACGAGTCCCATCCCATCTATAATCTGATGTACCTCCTGCATCGTAGAATCACCGTGGAAGAACCACATAAGCGTCAGGGACCCGTCCAGTGTCTCAACTGTCAAGAATTTGGTCACACCAAGGCGTATTGTAAATTGCCGACAGTTTGTGTTGCGTGTGGGGAGCTACATGCAACTGCTCAATGCGATAAGTCGAGAACTGACTCAAAAATCAAAAAATGCAGTAACTGCGGAGGTAATCATACCGCAAATTATAGAGGTTGTCCAATTTACACTCATTTGAAAGGCATAAGAACCAACAAGACGTCAGTATTGCCTAATCATCCTCAACAGCCAAATTTAGCATCGAGTGACAATTTTCCTCAATTATTACGGTCCACTAGTCATGTAAACGCGCCTAGTTCTAGACAAGTTTCTTACGCAAACGTCGTTAAATCTAATATGCCAGGTCTGGAGCAGGAACCTAAACTCCAATATTCTGAGCCGCATATCAACAATCTAGAGACAACATTGCAAACTCTTGTCCAAACTATGAACACTTTTACGACAACCATGACATCCATGATGCAGGAAATGCTGAAAATGCAATCCACTATCTTGCAAACCATTTTAAAGAAATGATTTATTTAAAAATTTGTTTCTGGAACGCGAACGGCCTCCGCCAACATAAAAATGAACTGGAATACTTCCTGATGGATAAGCAGATTGATGTTATGATGATTGCTGAAACTCACTTGACGTCGACAGGGTACTTCAAAATTAATGGCTACGAGTTCTACGATACTAAAGATCCCCGCGGAAGAGCATGTGGAGGTTCGGCAATTCTTATAAAGAACAGAATAAAACATTATTTAATGAACAACATATGTGAGGATTACCTACAAGCAACAAACATTTGTATTGAATTCTGTCAGTACAATTTTGTTTTATCATCAATTTATTCGCCGCCTCGATTTTCAATAAAAGAACATCAATACTACAGCTTCTTCAATTCCCTTGGAGCTAGATTTTTAGTTGCTGGTGACTTTAACGCCAAACACACATTTTGGGGTTCACGTCTGGTGACCCCGAAGGGTCGTGAACTCTTCAACACCATTACCAAAATGGGCTTAGATGTACTCTCAAGCGGGCATCCCACTTACTGGCCGACGGACCGGCGGAAGATTCCCGATGTTATTGACTTTGGAGTAGTGAAAAATAACCCTGTAGAATCGATACAAGTGGAGCCTTCATTAGACTTGTCTTCAGATCACTCCCCTTCTATTATTTCAATGCGTTTCCTTCAAGGGAATGGCTCTCCATTTCGGGACATATATAAAACCAGAGTAAGTTGGATAAAGTATAAAAAGTATTTAAGTTCCCACTGCACGGAAAATGTTGTGTTGAGAACTACCGCGGATATTGATGAGTCGATTGGCAAGTTTACTGAGGACATACGAAGAGCTGTACATCACGCCTCCACATATGACGTTGAATGCAGACGTGGGACAAACAGAACTTATTTCGCTGAACTCGATCATCTCCTGACAGAAAAAAGAAGAGTTAGAAGAGAGTGGCAAATTCACAGGTCTCCTCAACTGAAATCTAGGCTACGAGAATGCAGAGATATACTAAGAAATTTCTTAGAAATCCAAAGAACGGCCTCATTTAGATCTTACTTGGAGGGTCTTGATAGTACCCCACAATCTGACTATTCGCTATGGAAGGCGGCACGAGGTTTAAAAAGACCAGTTAGAGGAAAGCCTCCTCTGCGAAATCCGACTGGAGACTGGGCTAGAAATGATTCCGAGAAAGGGACTTTATTTGTTAACCATTTGAGAAATGTGTTTACTATAAACAACTCAATTAATACACCTGATTTGCCTCCACTCGTTATTAGACCTCCGGTACCTCTAAGACTTAGCTTTAATGATGTTCAAAGCGCTATTGGTACTCTGAATCTTAAAAAAGCTCCAGGTATGGATAAAATCAGCAACAAAATGCTTGTGGAGTTACCTCGTGTAGCTAGAAGAATCATCCTCTTTATTTTCAATGCTATTTTACGCCTAGAATACTATCCTGCAGATTGGAAGGTATCTATGATTACCATGATTCCTAAGCCAGGGAAGGACCCCACTAAAGTAGAGTCATATAGGCCAATTAGTCTACTGCCGACAATTTCAAAACTGTTTGAAAAATTATTAATGACTAAGTTGACTCCAATTCTGAATGACACTGAATGTATTCCTAATCATCAATTCGGCTTCAGAGCTAAACACAGCACCATCGAACAAACACACAGATTGGTAAATGTGATAAGAGGGTCGTTTGAAGACAAAAAATACTGCTCCGCCCTTTTCATTGATGTGTCGCAAGCGTTCGACAAAGTTTGGCATGACGGTTTAATGCACAAAATAAAATTAACTCTGCCTGCTAACACCCATAAACTCATGGAAAGTTATTTATACGGTCGCAAATTTAAAATCAAAGAAGGTGATTTTTTAAGTACCGCTCAGCCAATTGAATCAGGTGTGCCACAGGGTAGCATACTGGGTCCTACTTTATATTTGATATATGCCTCCGACATGCCGTCAGACCCCAAAATCCATACGTCAACTTTTGCAGACGATACAGCCTTTATCAGCGTCCATAAGGACCACCAAGTTGCATCACAGAATTTGCAGAATTATGTTTATAAGCTAGAGAATTGGCTAGAGCTTTGGAAAATCAGGGTTAACGAACAAAAATGTATTCATATAACTTTCACATTGCGAAAAGATACCTGCTCGTTCATCAGAATAAATAATCAAATTATCCCGCAACACAATGAAGTCAAATACCTCGGCATTCACCTCGACCGCCGTTTAACTTGGAAGTCTCATATCGACGCAAAACTTACTCAGATGAGATTAAAAGCAGTGCAACTTAATTGGCTAATCGGCAGAAACTCTACATTGAAATTGGATTGCAAACTTTTGTTGTACAATGCAATACTAAAGCCAATCTGGTGCTATGGAATTCAATTATGGGGTACTGCCTCAGCATCAAACATTGAAAAAATTCAAAGGGGTCAAAATAAAATTCTACGTATTATTACTGCAGCTCCATGGTATGTTAAAAATTCTCGAATCCACAAAGATCTAGGCGTGCCATTAGTAAACGTCGAATTTACAAAATATGCGTCAAAGTACGTCAGCAAACTTGAACACCATCCAAACCCACTTGCACGAGACATACTTAACTTTAGTGGCCACAGTCGGTTGAGAAGGAGGGATACCCTTGCTTTAACTCAAGCGCAAAACAGATGACTTGATCAGTTGATATGAAATTTTTGTAGTATCATAAAAATTTTTTGTCTAGCACTGGCTGGGCTTATTATTTTCTTTTTAGTATTAAGATTTGAAAACTTATTGTTAGTTCAAAATATGAAGATTCAATAAATAACTAAAAGCTAACAAAAAAAAAAAAAAAAAAAAAAAATAACATCAAAAGTCAATTAGCATTTGTATTTTCCAATTACGAATATATTGGGGAGACAATAACTAAATTGGAGGGGTTTGGTTCACTTAATACTCAAATCAAATGAATTAATATTGCAGGAAGTAAAATTAACAATGTGGACGAAAGAAAAGCCCAACAAATTAAAACAAAAATCCAAAGCGTTTTGCAAAAAAATGAAGGATTTAAAAAAATAAAACACATTTCAAAGATTTTTGATCTGGAATCAAATGTGGGCTCTGAATTAGAAAATGAATATTCTCCAAATGAATTGGATTCCTTCAAGTATGCTCCTATAATTTCGGTTAACGTTGAGAGATAATTTTCTATGTACAAAATTTTTTTGATAATAATAAAATTAAAAAACAAAACAATTTTTTTATTGAAATTTTTCAAGTTTTACTGCATATTTTTGATTTTTTTAGTGCATATTTTAAGCGCATATTTTCGATTCTTTAGTGCATGAAAATATTAGCCCTAGTAATTAGCAATAATTACATATTACCTTTTTCTATTTTATCTTTTTTTATAGATATTATAATTTCGTTTATATTTTTGTCCTTAATTTGAGTATGATTTTTTAAATAATTGTATAATTATGAAACAAGCTGTAATATTCAAGGTTTAAATTTCGCTAAAAATGTTACCAAAAAGGAAAAAAAATTCTGCTTTCAACGTAGAAATTACGCCGACTTTAACAATCTTTTATATAATACAAATTGGCTTCAATTATTATCTATACAAAATGGCTTGGCGAATTCTGTTGATAAAATGATTAAAATTTTTTATGAAACCATGTACCAACATATGGATGAATGTATTCCAAAAATTACATCACGTTCTCAAACTGGTCCACCCTGGAACTCTAAACAATTATCTTCCTTAAAAAATCTTAAAAATAAATATTATAAAAAATACAAGAAATATGGCCATGCATTTGATTACGGAAAATACTCTGTTCTTCGTGCAGAACACAATTTGCTAAATGCTCAACTGTACAAAAACTACTTAGCCAAAATGAAACATAGTTTTAAACATAATCCGAGATCGTTCTTTACGTTTGTTAACTCAAGAAGGAAGAATTGTGGCACCCCCACATTTATGAAATATTTAAGTACAGAGTCAAGCAATGAGTCAGAGATTAGCAATTTATTCGCTGAATTTTTTGCCGCTACTTACTCTAACGCCGAATTCGATGATAATGAACCCTATCCATTTAATGTTCACTCTATTCAAACAATATCAATCCCATTACTTGACACTACACACATAATAAAATGTTTAAAAAACTTCAAATCCTCAATGTCGTGTGGTCCAGATGGCATACCTAGTTGTCTTTTGAGAAATTGTGCACTAGCTATTGCAACACCTTTAGTAATTATATTTAATACTTCATTAAAATATGGCTATTTCCCTAAAATCTGGAAAGAATCGTTTCTTATTCCTTTATTCAAATCTGGCAATAAGTCAAATATAATAAATTATAGAGGCATAGCTAAATTGAACGCTATTCCAAAGCTATTTGAAAAATGTATTACTGACTCTCTCGTTCATCAAGTATCTCCCTTACTTACACCCTGTCAACACGGTTTTCGTAAAGGATCTTGAGCTATGACTAACATTCTACAATTAACTACTTTGGTTAATGAAGGATTTACTAGTGCTCAACAAACGGATGTCATTTATACTGACTTCAGTAAAGCCTTTGATAAAGTTAATCACAAACTTCTGCTTAAAAAATTTGATCAAATGGGTTTCGATAATACTTATTTAAGCTGGTTAAAGTCATATCTGTTATGCAGAACACAGTCCGTTAAATTTAAATCTGCAAATTCTAGAAATATTTTGGTAAAATCCGGTGTTCCGCAGGGAAGTCACCTGGGCCCAATTTTATTTTTACTTTTCATCAACGATTTGCCTGAGGCAATAAATTATTCTAATATACTGATGTTCGCAGACGATGTTAAAATATTTTTAAGCTTCAAGCATTCACCAGATCACAGTTATCTCCAAAAGGACTTGGATAATTTTTATAATTGGTGTTACATTAATTTAATGGAACTTAATCTCAAAAAATGCAAGCACATGACTTTTTCGAGAAGGCGTGACGCTGTTGGTCACTATTATATCAGTGGTCATAAACTGGAGTCAGTAAGCGTTATTATGGATCTTGGTGTTTTGTTGGACGGAAAATTAAACTTTGTACAACATATTACGATGGCTGTTAATAAAGCTCGAGGTATCTGGGCTTTCATCAAACGATGGGCAAAAGAATTTAAGGACCCCTTTATCACTAAAAGATTATTCACGTCACTTGTAAGACCGATTTTAGAGTATGGCTCAATTGTATGGGACCCCTACTATAACGTTCACATTAATCTTATCGAATCTGTTCAGAAACAGTTTTTAATTTTTTGTTTAAGAGATGTTTATCGAGGATACTCTGCGCTTCCATCATATTCATCACGACTTGCTTTGATTCGACTACCAACATTAAAAAGCCGAAGAATTATGCTTAACGTTTTATTTCTTGTAAATCTTTTAAATGGTAATGTTTCATCAAATTTTCTATTAAGTAAAATATCATTGAATGTTCCTCAACGCACATTACGATTCAATAACCCACTATATGTTAAAACTTTTCGAACAAACTATGAGATGGCAGATCCGTTTAGGAAATTATGTTGTTGTTTTAATGAAATGTTTAACTTTATAGATTTTTCTTTAAATATTGATGTTATTAAACGCAATATTATATTAAGTTTGAATGTGTAATTTGAGTTATATTAAGAAAATTGTTAATTAATATTTAGTCTGTAAGGATTGTATCCATAGACTTAATTAAATAAATAAATAAATAAATATTGAAAACTTATCTTCCCAACTCAAAATAGTATCTGCGTTTTTGTGAATTGTGTTGAAATCGGCATCAATCTGTAAAAATTAAATTAATTGTAATTAAAAAAATTACAATAAAACTCATAAAAAATTAAATACCAATTTTATTTTATTCATAACACTTTTTTCATTTCTACAAGCTGTATTAGTTAATTTACTTGTATTTGGATGTTTTGTTCCAACATGTTTTTTAAATAATGTAGAATTTTTGTAAATCATATTGTAGCATCTATAATCATCAATACAATAAATGATAGTGTTTTAAATGATAAAAATAGTTTTAATTTTCAATAAAAATTTTTTTGCACAAAAAAGAAAACATTATTACTTACCATGTTATATATTTTTCACAATATGATTTTATTAATAAATTGTTGAATTATTTAATTTATTACTTCTTCACACCACGCGTGGGTTTATTCAAAACTTCGTCGGCGCTCATGAAAATTTTGATTTTTGCAACCTCGTTTGCTCTACGGGCGCCACTGTGCCACGGCTATTTATAATCAACTAAAACTTTAAACGATGACACCAGCGTTACCGTTGAGAATTTTCAAAAAGTCGCTCAAAAGGTCGTTTAAAAAAAAAGTCGCACAAAAAAGTCGTTTTGAAAAATAAAAGTCGCAAACTTTTTTAGTAACCTTCCATAGACTTAAAATTTAAGTCTTAACCCTCATCATACCAACATAAAAACTTACAAATCCTACCAACATGTGTCTCTAAGACACATACATACAAATTAAAAAAAAAAGCATAAGACAATTACAAATTAGTTTATGTTAAGTAATTTTTTATTGAATACATTCTAGCATGCTCATTGCAGACATTATTTTTACATATTTGGCAGCATTGCTTTATTATACGACTTATTTTTGGATCGCACATATAGCATCTTTTACGTTTATTTGTTGTAGAAGTGGTTGTACTTGGTGTATTTCCTTCTTGAAGAACTTTTTCCATGCATTGAACTATAGGACGTTGTAATGTATTTCTTGACCTTTGATGTATTTGGGGGACAATAAGTCCTTCGGCAACTTCGGCAAATTTGCACATTCTACTAAATTCTTTGTATGTGTCTCTGAGACACATGTTGGTAGTTTATGTTACATTTTTTTATTTTGGCTTATAAAAAATAGAGGAATTTAATATTTATCAACTTTGTTTTGTGAAATTATACTAAACAGATGTAAAATAAAAGTCATAAAATTTGGTGTCAATATGTAACAAAGTTTCGTTGTTTTATTGAATCAAACATCAAAATGTGTCTCACAGACACATGTTGGTAAGATTAGGGTTAAATGATTGGTTTTTGCTAATCCCGCGTAGCACTAGTTTCATTTCTGCAATTGTAACAACGCTTATACGAAAGTTGCTGTTTCTCTTCGGCAAAAACTATTGTAGTTGCATTTTTATATTTTCAGACGCTTCTTTAATGTTAGTTACATACATATATGTTTTTTTGTGCTTTCATGTCGCTGTAGATGATTGTTTTGATTTATCAGGAGCTGTTTACAAGAAATGCAAAAAGAACGCTTCGTCGCTTCATCTTGTTTTTTTTTTCTTTTTTTTAATAATTAAAAAACACAAACTGCGAAGCATTTAGCTTGTCTGCAGAAAACACCCAGAGTCTTTGGCGGGAATCGAACCCGCAACCCTTTGACCGATAGACCGGCACTCTATCGCCTAGTCTATCGGGGCACTCAAAGCTTAAGCCATTTATATTTAAGTTCCCCTTTCTTTGGAATAATATCGCGACACATTAGTTTTCTTAGAGGAACTGTACCGTTGTTGACATTTTGTAGCTCAGGGTCTGATTCTGATTCAGAGTGGGACTGTGAGCACGCGTCTATGGTTGTTTTAGGATTTCACAATAAATCTATTTTTTAAGAATAACATTTTATACCGGTTCTTTTTTTAATAAAAAATTATACACATTTCCACGTTTGAAAATATTACGAAAAATACGTGCATATATTAAATCGACAATGTGTCAAAAAAAAATATATAAAACAATGTTGCCAAACGAAGAACGATTTGCTGATTAATTTTAATACTATGGCGTCGATGCCATACTATTTCACTGTTCATCATTTGGCAATTTTTTATTAAAAAAAAATAAGAAAAAAAAACAGCACATTTGCAATGCATTGAAAAATAACACAGGACAACAGCGAAAATATGCTCGAATAACCACTATATGCATTTGATGTATCATGGGTACGGTGACCATCCGTCCTGTATTTTACAGGACAGCCCTGTTTTTTAACATGCTGTCCCTTGAGATTTTTTTGTAAATACAGGACAGTACAATGTCCCTTATTTCCTAATTTGATATGCAAATGTCCTCTTTTTAGCATATACATTGCACGAACATTAATACAAAATTATCATAAAAATCCAAAAGTTAAAATAGCATTCATTTTATTAGAGATATGGCTCCAACAAAAATAAAATGTAATTTCAATGATGACTTAAAAAGCGAGTTTCCATTTATTAAAACAACAAGTAGCAACAACAAGAGGTGAGATGTGAAAAATGTTTGGCACATTTTTCTATAGCAAATAGTGGACGTACTGCAAACACAAAAGCATAAGAGCACATTTAGCCAAATCATCAAGTAAAGTTTTAACGAATTTTTTAAGAAGTAATACATTCAATGATAAAGAAAAGGACCTGGCTATTGTAGAAGGTACTTGGACATTTCACAGTGTTCAGCACAATTTTTCATTCAGGTCTAACGATTGCACATCAAAACTGATCAAATCGTGTTTCAATAAAAAATATTCTTGTGCTAGAACAAAATGTGAATCCATTGTTAACAATATTTTTACACCAATGTCATTAAATACAATCAAAGCAGATTTGTCCAACGTTCAATGTATCACAATATATTTAGATTGTTCGAATCACAAAAATGTTAAAATTTGTCCAATATTAATTCGATACTTTCTGCCGAATAAAGGAATTCAGATTAAGATTTTGGATGTTAAAGACCTTATTGGAGAAACTTCAGATATTATTTCAAAATATGTGCTAGAGACTCTTGAAAAAAAATTAAATAATTAGTAAAATGATAGCGTTTTGTGGAGACAGCACAAATTGTAATTTTGGTGGTGCAGCCAGAAAAGGTCAGAATAATGTCTTTCACAAAATGCAAAACTTCATTGGCAAAAAACTGATAGGTGTAAATTGCGCTGCACATATTTTGAACAACTGCATACAAACTGCAGCAGAATGCTTACCTATTGATATTGAAGTTATTATTGTCAAAATTTATTGTTTTTTTATATTTATATAGTTAGAATTGAAAATTTCAAAGAAATATGTGAAGATATTGAAATAGAATAGTTACTAGGACATAGTAAAACTCGATGGTTAACTTTAATGACTGCTTTGGAAAGAATCATAAAACTATTTGAAGCTTTAAAATTATATTTTATGTCTCAACCAAAATGTCCGACAATATTACGAAATTTTTTTATGCATCCTTGTGCTGAATTATGGTTATCTTTTGCATATAGCCAAGCTTCAACATTTCATAAAGCTATTCTTAAATTAGAATCACGAAATATTTCAATGTCTGAGGCTTCAATTATTTTAAAAGATTTAAAATTTAAATTGGTCGAACGGAAAAAGGAACTGTTTTTACCCCTTACTGTCAAAAATATTATTCCCGAATTATAGAAAAGTAATGATTTTGATGAAACAATAACTAAAGAACATATAACAAGTTTTTACCAAACATGCATTGATTACCTAAATCAGTGGGATAAAGCTTTTAGAGATGTAGAAATTTTAGACTGGATATTGTTACGAAATATGTTATCTTGGGACAAGATTGAAAAAACTTTATCCTATCAAAAATGAATTAAGAAATGATTTAAAAATAAATAATGAAGATTTATTTGATGAAGTGAGCTGTGTGAAAAATTTTCCAAATAATGGAGGGTAAAAAAAATATATCAGTAGATGAAAGATGAATTGAAATTTTTAATCACTTTAAGACAAATGTGATTGCATATAAAAATATATTGATATTTGTTAAATTTTGTCTATGTCTACCAGCTTCAAATGCTGCTACCGAGAGAGTGTTTTCAATAATGAATAATATTTGGACCACCGAAAAATCGCAATTAAAAATAAATACTTTAAGATCACTATTAATTACAAAATGCAATTTTAAAATGAATTGCTCAAAATTTAAAGGATTTTTAATTAACAATCCAGATGTTTTAAAAAAAATCCATTCTGTGGAAAAATATCAAACTTCATAACTAAATTTATCATTTATGTAGTTTTTTTCTATTTTTTTGTTAGCCTTAGTCAAGAAAACTGTTTATAAAACCAAATTTATTTTTTTAAATTATAATATTATAAAAACTTTTTATTTAACTTTTTATTCTAATCAAGAAGAATTGTTTTTGTTGTTACTTAATTTTATAAGAATAATAATAAATATATTATATGATTATTTTTTCTGTTTTTCTTTTAAGTTTTAACATAATTTTGTATATGTCCTGTATTTTCCTTTCCCAAAAATGGTCACCGTAATCATGGGTACCTTAGTACAAAAATGGTAAAATTTTTAAATTCTATGGGTAGATTTTTTTTTTAAATTTTTTTTGTAAAATTGCATTTTTTTTAGACGCTATTTCACATTATTAGTGATAACTCAAAAACGGCTAATCGGATATTTTTCAAATATAATCAGAAAAATTAAGATTTACATATCCTTTAATCCGTCTATATCTTTTGCTTTAATCGGATCAACAGTTTCGGAGTTATAATAAAAAATGTAAAAAAAAAATATATTTAATAGTATAATAGCAACAAAACGAGATATCGACCATAAAAATCGACTGATTATTTTCGAATTTATTCACAATTAAGTAAATTAAGCAACAAACCGTGAATAACCTATATTTAAATTTATTACAACATATAAAATAAGAAAATAAATATTATAAACTACAAACTGTGGAATTTTCTTTTATAAGATTTTCTATTATTGAATAACGAAGTATTACTCTGAATACTTCAGCAAAAATTTGCCATCATGTGTGCATCCCAGCGACCCTGGTATCGTTCCTCCATTGTCAGAATATCTTGATGAAATCGTTCGCCCTGTTCCTCACTGAAGTCTGCTAGATTTTCAGGAAAACGATCTAGGTGACTGTGAAGGTAATGTACTTTGACGCTCATGTTGCATCCAAGATTCTGGAAGTGAGTTAACATCTCTTCAACGTGCGCAACATAATCATCATCCTTGTTATTTCCTAAGAAATTTTGAATAACCCATACAAACGAATCCCATACATTTTTCTCAATTTCTGATATTGAACTGAGAAAATCGGTATCTTTGACCAATTTGCGAATTTGTGGGCCGGTAAATATTCCTGCTCTCAGCTTTTCCATACTCAAATTTGGAAATTTCCTTGAAATATACTTGAAACATTCACCATCTTTGTTAAGTGCTTTAACAAATTGTTTCATCAGACCAAGTTTAATGTGAAGAGGGGGTAATATGATACGATCTCGGGGCACCATAGGTACATTTATAACATTTGGCATACCTGGATTCAGTGTTTCCCTATAAGGCCACTGTTTTCTCTTCCAGTGTTCTGACTTAGCTCTGCTGTCCCATAAACATAAAAAAGGGTATTTGGTATAGCCACTTTGTTGACCTAATATGAAATTTACCATCTTAAAATCAACACACATTACCCAGTTATGTTCACTATACTTTATCTTCTTCATGACCAATGCAATTACAGAGTATTCTTCTTTCACTTTGGTTGAATGTGCGATTGGCAAGGAGTGAAATTTATTTCCATTATGCAAAAGGACACACTTCAAGCTGCGTTTTAATGAGTCAATAAATAAACGCCATTCGCTTGAATCATATCCATATAAGCCCATGGCAGTCATCAAACCAGGAATATCTGTGCAGTAGACAAAATCGTCCTCTTCTGCAAAATAATGAAGTAAGCCTTTTTCTCGAGTACGGTAATACGAAACTTTAGTTTCCTCCGTTATGAGATCCGATTCCTTCATCCGGGATGCAAGTAATTCCGAAGATGCTTTTGACAATCCAAGTTCTCTAATTACATCATTTAGCTGGTCTTGATTCCATGGTCTCGGGAAGAAATTTTTGTGCGGGATGAACTCGTCATTTTCAGATATAGTTGGTAGTTCTGAATCTGAACTTCCTGATTAAGAACACATGCTTGAAGTTGAGTGTCCTTGTGAAGATGAAAGCACTTGACAAGAGCTTGGACCCCGATCTTGTCCATCCATAATTTGCTGTGAATGTGTTTACAGGTAGGAAAAAAAGATAAAATCGTAAAAAATTTTAAACCAAGTAAAATGTGTTTGTAAATTGTCTTCGGCAAGTCCTCAAGTACATGTAATGGCCAGGGCAAATTGTAATAACTGGAAAACTGTTTAACTAATTTTAAAGATATGTAGCTTATTGCAAATCTCATTGTGTTTGCACTAAGAATCAGAATCCACTTTTTTGCAAAAGGGGGAATAAATAGCTTTAATTTTGCAAAAACTCAAAATTTTTAAATTTTTTTCCATTCAAACGCTATTTTTCAGATTTGGGGCCTGGGCGCCACGTGAATCATGAATCTGAACATTTTTTTGCCGTTTTCTATTTTTCATGATTTTTTTAAAACAAAAATTTTTGCCATTTTTACGTAAAAAATATATTTTTTTCTTACATTTTTTATTATAACTCCGAAACTGTTGATCCGATTAAAGCAAAAGATATAGACGGATTAAAGGCTATGTAAATCTTAATTTTTCTGATTATATTTGAATAATATCCGATTAGCCGTTTTTGAGTTATCACTAATAATGTGAAATAGCGTCTAAAAAAAATGCAATTTTACAAAAAAAATTTTACTAAAACAATCTATCCATAGAATTTAAAAATTTTACCATTTTTGTACAAAGGTAGTCATGATACATCAAAATTGTAGAGTGGTTTTAAAAGCATATGATTTTTTTTATTTTGTTACGTTGTGTAATCTTTTGTGTAGGTAACTATACAAAAAAGGGGAAAAAGTCGCAACAAAATTAAAAAAGTCTCAAAATTTGGTATGTAATTTTAAAAAGTCTCATAAAAAGTCACAAGCCGACAAAAAAGGGTCAAATTTCGACTTTAGTCGGCGAACGGTAACCCTGGATGACACACAATTTAGATGTTGCAGTTGTTGTTGCAACAACTTTAAGAAAAAATTGCACAAATACCTTAAAGTCCCGTTAGTTTTCTTTAAAGCTTACATACATAGAATGATACTTTATGATAAAATGATAAAAATAATTTTATTTACAACAATTTTCTTTTGCCATATTTTACTTCTCTTTTCCTTATGATTTTCTCCCTGCTGGATTGTTGTCCAAATGAAATATTTCATTATATTAATGTAATAATTGTTATATTAACGATAAATTTTCATGCAAGTTTTTTGCACTTTTTTTTCTTAAAAATGTCCCGTTATATCTTGTTTTGGAAATTTTAGGTAAAATAATGACAAGTTAGGTACGTAACATAGATGGCGTATTCATTATATTTATGACATTTACATCATATTTCATTTATTGGATCCTTATTCTCATTAAGTTTTATGAAACTTATGAAGATGTAATGAAAACTTACGTTGGAGTTACAATTATTACATTACATTTACGAATGTGTAGATGTGAGATAACTTACTTAAAGTATTAGTGTATTTTCTTTGTATTTAGAATATCTGTATGAAAAGTTACATAATTATAATGCAATTTTGTCATTAAAGTTTCATCGTAGTTACGAAATTTCAAGAACAATTGCATACAAAGTTAACGTAAAATGACAACAAGAATGACATTTGTCATATTATTAATGTAAATTGTACGTTACAAAAATCTCGTAAATTAAACAATAAAATGAATACAAAGTTTATAAAATCGATTTCTTTAATAAAAAATTTTAATTTTAATTTATAATTTGTACATATGTACATACATGTCATTTCTGTAATTTCTACAATTCAATACTTATTTAAAAAAAGGTACTTTAAATAAATAGATTTAAATAATTGTTGGCCAAAAAGGTAATTATAATCACCTTAAATCATGCTTAAAAGTCTCTCATTGCCCGTAGCCCCAATTTATTTATTTTATTATTATTATTTATTAATAGATTATAAAAAAAATTTTTTATTCGAAGGTTTACTTCTAGTTGAACATAATAATTTGAAATTTATTTTTGTATACTTCTGTTATATGTTCTACATAGTTTTCCGTTGGAAAACATAAATGTAAAATCATATAGAAATATACAAAGAGACACTAGCAAAATGTAATGCATTTTCTGGCCTGCTAAAGAAGTATACAAAAATAAATTTCAAATTATTATGTTCAACTAGAAGTAAACCTTCGAATAAAAATTTTTTTTTAAAAAAATTTTTACAATTAGTACTCGCAAGAGGAAAAATTCTCATTCAGTAAATTTAAAAAGTTGAATATAAGAAGTTTGAAAATAAAAAATAGTAGACACAAAGAATGCTGACGAAGGCTTTAGCAGGCCAGAAAATGCATTACATTTTGCTAGTGTCTCTTTGTATATTTCTATATGATTTTACATTTATGTTTTCCAACGGAAAACTATGTAGAACATATAACAGAAGTATACAAAAATAAATTTCAAATTATTATGTTCAACTAGAAGTAAACCTTCGAATAAAAAATTTTTTTAAAAAAATTTTTACAATTAGTACTCGCAAGAGGAAAAATTCTCATTCAGTTAATAGATTATATATTTTAATATACAAATTTAGATTCTTTTTTTTTATACAAATTCAGTCTTAAATATTATTTTTAATCTATATATGGCCAAACATATTTGTTGTGAGCCAGATTGGCATAAAATGTGATTTTTATATTTTATTATATGTATATAAATATGTGACTAGGAAAACTCATTTAATATTAGCTTACGATACTTTAAACATAGTTCAATATCTATATATGTATATAAAAGAGAGTGACGTTAGTTACTAGCTTTATAACTAAAGAACGACAGGACCGATTGCAACGATTCGCACGAATTCAGGCTGGTCTCAGGCCAGAGAGGAAGAATACCCTGAAAAATTCAGAAATTGACCACGCCTACTTTTTTTAAATTAATGTTTTTATGTGTGAGTGTGTGTATGTACTTTATAGAATCGTAAATGATCATGTGATGATCTTCGGCAAAATTGTTGTGCATGAGCCCGGGAACGTTTGTAAGTTGGTACGACCACGCCCACTATAACGCCTACTTTTTTTTATTTAATTCTAAATGGGTTTTTACAGATTTACTTCAAATTGTATATACATCTTACTGTCGGCGAGGTAGAAATAAAAAATGTATGTGCCACGCCCACTTTCACGCCCCATCACATGCAAGACGATTGCCAGGTAAGCCAGACCGCTGGAGCGATCTGCCTGAAATTTTCACATCACACCACTAAGTATTTATAGAATACTTCTTTTTTGCGACCACGCCTACTTTAACGCCTTCTTTTTTAAATTGTGTAATTGATTCTACTCTGATTTTAACATATTCACTTTACTCTAGGCGAGATCAAAAATTAAGATTCATACTCAACGCCTCCTTTCACGTCCCATCTCTAGCGATCTTTTTTGACCGCCTACTTTTTTTAAATTGATGCCGTAGCAACGCCTGCAGTGTACAGCCGAATGCGACCACGCCTGCTTTAAAATTGTGTAATCGATTCTACAAGGGTTTTGAAAGACTTACTTCAAATTGTATCACCCATTACTTTTAATTATTAGCTTCTAAAATCCAAAAATCAAATGTCGTTCTTTGTATATCACAATTTTTACGACAATTGTTTTTCCACCTAATTTGATTGAAAACATTTTTTGTTCATTTTTTTTACAAAAACAAATTCTGGTTCTGCTATTGCCAGTAGATGGCGTTGTGTGCATAAACTTTTGACACCTGATTTATTTTTGTAGTATTTAAAAATTTTCAACCTCTTTTAAAAGTGATTTCAAAAGGTAAGTTCCCTAAATGATTTTGTGACATTGTTTTGTGACATTAACTGCTTTTGGGACATTAATTTCTCAGTGTTATTCACAATGCCGCGACCCAGAACATCTGATCTTTCGCACCGAACCCGTAATGCAATTACAAATCGGAATATTACCAATCGATTGAATACGGATGAACAAGAAATCGCACGAGATCAGCGGCGTGTTAGTATGGCCCGACTTCGTGTAACGCAAACACAAGAAGAAAGACAGACGACAAATGAAACGGCTCGATTAGCAATGAGAAATCATGGATTAAATCAAGCAATTCAACAACGTGAAAATCTAAATCAACGCGTAAGAAGAAGAGATTCAAGTGTTGATTTGAATCGAGTAGCATTTCATTACGATTGCACTTTTGACTACAGCTCGCATCCTTCCGTTCAAATTGGCCTAATGGAGATTGTGTGCAACCATTGCGGTGCATTAAAGTTCACCGGAGAATCGCCTGGGTTGTGCTATCTCAGTGGTAAGGTCAAATTACCACCATTGCCTTCACCATTGGTACGACCACACCTACTCTAACGCCCACTTTTTTTAATTGATTAATTGCTTCTGCATGGGTATTTACAGATTTACTTCATACAGATTGTATCCACATCTTACTGAAGGCGAGGTAAAAATAAAAAAATTAATGTTTGCATGATTTTTCAGTCTGCGGGCGCAGGGGCGTGGCAAAATCCAATTTTCATATTGCATTACCAATGACATACGAGCATACATACATATATTTTACTTTTTTTATTTTTTTTCATTTTTTTTCAAAGCCGTTGTCATGTTTTTCAAAACGAAATATCAAACTTTTAAATCAGTTAGTAGTTCCGAAGAACTTATGTTCTTAACGATCCAATATCAAAATTTTAAAACTTTCGAAATGTTGCATTCAAAAATCAGAGTTTTCGGTTTATTTACAAAATATTTACATCATTCGATAACAGAAGATATTCCGCGTTTACTAAGGTGCAACATTATACAATAAATTAAAAATAATATTATATCATCAATCGATTATTAAAAACTTTATGTACCCTTGCATTTAAGATACCTACATTTTGTGCACAGTTGTGAGTTTTTTTCGAATGCTGATAAAAAATAACGGTACATTTAAACAAATTGCTCGAAGCGCTTGATCGGACTCTACGTGATTTTCGAGGATACTACAAACCGATGGAAGGCGCTCTTATTCTTTTTGTTGGTGATTTTCGTCAAACTTTGCCCGTTATCAATGACCGCAAATGAGCTGAACGCATGCTTGAAAGATTCATATCTTTGGAACCGAGTCGAGAAAATCACGTTATCGACGAACGTGCATTTGTTGCAAGACCCGTCTGCCCAAACATTCTCAGAACAACTTTTTGACATCGGAAATGGAAAAATTGCAATCAATAGCGCCACGAACGAGATTTCGTTTCCGCCTAACTTCTGTCGAATGCAAATGAATATTCAAGCCGTTGTCGACAAGGTTTTCCCAAGTCTAACAATCTTCTACAAAAAATCGGATTGGCTGTGGGAACGTGCAATTTTGGCACCAACAAATTACGATGCCAACAAGCTCAATGAGCAAATTCGATTGAAACTGCCCGGCAAATTAGTCAAATACAAATCGATCGATACAGTAATGGATGAAGAACAAGCCGTCAATTATCCCACTGAATTTTTAAATTCATTGGAACTACCCGGAATGTCACCGCATGTGCTAACATTAAACGTTGGATCACCGGTAATTCTTATTCGCAACTTAAACGCACCAAAGTTATGCAACGGAACCAGATTGACCATCAAAAACTGCTCACCAAATTTAATCGAGGCAACAATCATCGGTGGTAGATTCAAAGGCGAAGATGTACTTATTCCACGAATTCGGATGATTTCCAACGATTTACCATTCCAATTCCAGCGGCTCCAATTCCCTTTGCGTCTTACCTGTACTATTGCCATCAATAAAGCAAGAGTCACATCATTAACTATTGCTGGCTTAATTTTGGAAAATTTATGTTTTCCACACGGCACGGCAAAAACATTGAATATCCGCTGGCCCCAAGATGAAGTAATAAATAAATATAATTTCCAATTTGCCTTAAATAAATGCGTTTCTTTTTTGATTGAGCCCATACCTAGACCATATGTAAGTTATTCTGTAACAAATCTTTATGATAGATATTCCATAAATTGATTTAAAGGCCGTACATTTCTTTAAAAGCTTAATTTAAATCGTGTGGTAATACAACACTAATGTTTGCTTAGGGCCAGCAACGCGGACCGGGTCAGCTAGTATTTATATAAAGTAGAAAAATTATAACCAATCAGAATACTGATAACATCATTTACAGAAAGATTTATTTTATTAAAACAGGTTCTACGTATTTCATTATAAATTAAACAGACTCCCAAAAAGAGAAATGTATTTTCTACTTCATTAGTATTACATATTGTACAACAAGTTTATGCAGTATTAATAAAAGATCTGCCATTCAGTTCCAATAATCCACCTATAGTTTTAATAAGAAGACAGGTGACACGTGTCGAGTAATTTAATAATGGTACAGGCATAAAGTTATGATTAAGTTGTGGGTACATATCATGATTTTGAGAATTCTTTGCTCTTAACATGTTTTCTTCTTTTGTAGCTCTTTTTTAAATCCAAAAAGACATCCACCACTTGCATCTTTTACGTTTATTTGTTGTAGAAGTGGTTGTACTTGGTGTATTTCCTTCTTGAAGAACTTTTTCCATGCATTGAACTATAGGACGTTGTAATGTATTTCTTGACCTTTGATGTATTTGGGGGACAATAAGTCCTTCGGCAACTTCGGCAAATTTGCACATTCTACTAAATTCTTTGTATGTGTCTCTGAGACACATGTTGGTAGTTTATGTTACATTTTTTTATTTTGGCTTATAAAAAATAGAGGAATTTAATATTTATCAACTTTGTTTTGTGAAATTATACTAAACAGATGTAAAATAAAAGTCATAAAATTTGGTGTCAATATGTAACAAAGTTTCGTTGTTTTATTGAATCAAACATCAAAATGTGTCTCACAGACACATGTTGGTAAGATTAGGGTTAAATGATTGGTTTTTGCTAATCCCGCGTAGCACTAGTTTCATTTCTGCAATTGTAACAACGCTTATACGAAAGTTGCTGTTTCTCTTCGGCAAAAACTATTGTAGTTGCATTTTTATATTTTCAGACGCTTCTTTAATGTTAGTTACATACATATATGTTTTTTTGTGCTTTCATGTCGCTGTAGATGATTGTTTTGATTTATCAGGAGCTGTTTACAAGAAATGCAAAAAGAACGCTTCGTCGCTTCATCTTGTTTTTTTTTTCTTTTTTTTAATAATTAAAAAACACAAACTGCGAAGCATTTAGCTTGTCTGCAGAAAACACCCAGAGTCTTTGGCGGGAATCGAACCCGCAACCCTTTGACCGATAGACCGGCACTCTATCGCCTAGTCTATCGGGGCACTCAAAGCTTAAGCCATTTATATTTAAGTTCCCCTTTCTTTGGAATAATATCGCGACACATTAGTTTTCTTAGAGGAACTGTACCGTTGTTGACATTTTGTAGCTCAGGGTCTGATTCTGATTCAGAGTGGGACTGTGAGCACGCGTCTATGGTTGTTTTAGGATTTCACAATAAATCTATTTTTTAAGAATAACATTTTATACCGGTTCTTTTTTTAATAAAAAATTATACACATTTCCACGTTTGAAAATATTACGAAAAATACGTGCATATATTAAATCGACAATGTGTCAAAAAAAAATATATAAAACAATGTTGCCAAACGAAGAACGATTTGCTGATTAATTTTAATACTATGGCGTCGATGCCATACTATTTCACTGTTCATCATTTGGCAATTTTTTATTAAAAAAAAATAAGAAAAAAAAACAGCACATTTGCAATGCATTGAAAAATAACACAGGACAACAGCGAAAATATGCTCGAATAACCACTATATGCATTTGATGTATCATGGGTACGGTGACCATCCGTCCTGTATTTTACAGGACAGCCCTGTTTTTTAACATGCTGTCCCTTGAGATTTTTTTGTAAATACAGGACAGTACAATGTCCCTTATTTCCTAATTTGATATGCAAATGTCCTCTTTTTAGCATATACATTGCACGAACATTAATACAAAATTATCATAAAAATCCAAAAGTTAAAATAGCATTCATTTTATTAGAGATATGGCTCCAACAAAAATAAAATGTAATTTCAATGATGACTTAAAAAGCGAGTTTCCATTTATTAAAACAACAAGTAGCAACAACAAGAGGTGAGATGTGAAAAATGTTTGGCACATTTTTCTATAGCAAATAGTGGACGTACTGCAAACACAAAAGCATAAGAGCACATTTAGCCAAATCATCAAGTAAAGTTTTAACGAATTTTTTAAGAAGTAATACATTCAATGATAAAGAAAAGGACCTGGCTATTGTAGAAGGTACTTGGACATTTCACAGTGTTCAGCACAATTTTTCATTCAGGTCTAACGATTGCACATCAAAACTGATCAAATCGTGTTTCAATAAAAAATATTCTTGTGCTAGAACAAAATGTGAATCCATTGTTAACAATATTTTTACACCAATGTCATTAAATACAATCAAAGCAGATTTGTCCAACGTTCAATGTATCACAATATATTTAGATTGTTCGAATCACAAAAATGTTAAAATTTGTCCAATATTAATTCGATACTTTCTGCCGAATAAAGGAATTCAGATTAAGATTTTGGATGTTAAAGACCTTATTGGAGAAACTTCAGATATTATTTCAAAATATGTGCTAGAGACTCTTGAAAAAAAATTAAATAATTAGTAAAATGATAGCGTTTTGTGGAGACAGCACAAATTGTAATTTTGGTGGTGCAGCCAGAAAAGGTCAGAATAATGTCTTTCACAAAATGCAAAACTTCATTGGCAAAAAACTGATAGGTGTAAATTGCGCTGCACATATTTTGAACAACTGCATACAAACTGCAGCAGAATGCTTACCTATTGATATTGAAGTTATTATTGTCAAAATTTATTGTTTTTTTATATTTATATAGTTAGAATTGAAAATTTCAAAGAAATATGTGAAGATATTGAAATAGAATAGTTACTAGGACATAGTAAAACTCGATGGTTAACTTTAATGACTGCTTTGGAAAGAATCATAAAACTATTTGAAGCTTTAAAATTATATTTTATGTCTCAACCAAAATGTCCGACAATATTACGAAATTTTTTTATGCATCCTTGTGCTGAATTATGGTTATCTTTTGCATATAGCCAAGCTTCAACATTTCATAAAGCTATTATTAAAGTAGAATCAAAAAATATTTCAATGCCTGAGGCTTCAATTATTTTAAAAGATTTAAAATTTAAATTGGTTGAACGGAAAAAGGAACTGTTTTTACCCCTTACTGTCAAAAATATTATTCCCGAATTATAGAAAAGTAATGATTTTGATGAAACAATAACTAAAGAACATATAACAAGTTTTTACCAAACATGCATTGATTACCTAAATCAGTGGGATAAAGCTTTTAGAGATGTAGAAATTTTAGACTGGATATTGTTACGAAATATGTTATCTTGGGACAAGATTGAAAAAACTTTATCCTATCAAAAATGAATTAAGAAATGATTTAAAAATAAATAATGAAGATTTATTTGATGAAGTGAGCTGTGTGAAAAATTTTCCAAATAATGGAGGGTAAAAAAAATATATCAGTAGATGAAAGATGAATTGAAATTTTTAATCACTTTAAGACAAATGTGATTGCATATAAAAATATATTGATATTTGTTAAATTTTGTCTATGTCTACCAGCTTCAAATGCTGCTACCGAGAGAGTGTTTTCAATAATGAATAATATTTGGACCACCGAAAAATCGCAATTAAAAATAAATACTTTAAGATCACTATTAATTACAAAATGCAATTTTAAAATGAATTGCTCAAAATTTAAAGGATTTTTAATTAACAATCCAGATGTTTTAAAAAAAATCCATTCTGTGGAAAAATATCAAACTTCATAACTAAATTTATCATTTATGTAGTTTTTTTCTATTTTTTTGTTAGCCTTAGTCAAGAAAACTGTTTATAAAACCAAATTTATTTTTTTAAATTATAATATTATAAAAACTTTTTATTTAACTTTTTATTCTAATCAAGAAGAATTGTTTTTGTTGTTACTTAATTTTATAAGAATAATAATAAATATATTATATGATTATTTTTTCTGTTTTTCTTTTAAGTTTTAACATAATTTTGTATATGTCCTGTATTTTCCTTTCCCAAAAATGGTCACCGTAATCATGGGTACCTTAGTACAAAAATGGTAAAATTTTTAAATTCTATGGGTAGATTTTTTTTTTAAATTTTTTTTGTAAAATTGCATTTTTTTTAGACGCTATTTCACATTATTAGTGATAACTCAAAAACGGCTAATCGGATATTTTTCAAATATAATCAGAAAAATTAAGATTTACATATCCTTTAATCCGTCTATATCTTTTGCTTTAATCGGATCAACAGTTTCGGAGTTATAATAAAAAATGTAAAAAAAAAATATATTTAATAGTATAATAGCAACAAAACGAGATATCGACCATAAAAATCGACTGATTATTTTCGAATTTATTCACAATTAAGTAAATTAAGCAACAAACCGTGAATAACCTATATTTAAATTTATTACAACATATAAAATAAGAAAATAAATATTATAAACTACAAACTGTGGAATTTTCTTTTATAAGATTTTCTATTATTGAATAACGAAGTATTACTCTGAATACTTCAGCAAAAATTTGCCATCATGTGTGCATCCCAGCGACCCTGGTATCGTTCCTCCATTGTCAGAATATCTTGATGAAATCGTTCGCCCTGTTCCTCACTGAAGTCTGCTAGATTTTCAGGAAAACGATCTAGGTGACTGTGAAGGTAATGTACTTTGACGCTCATGTTGCATCCAAGATTCTGGAAGTGAGTTAACATCTCTTCAACGTGCGCAACATAATCATCATCCTTGTTATTTCCTAAGAAATTTTGAATAACCCATACAAACGAATCCCATACATTTTTCTCAATTTCTGATATTGAACTGAGAAAATCGGTATCTTTGACCAATTTGCGAATTTGTGGGCCGGTAAATATTCCTGCTCTCAGCTTTTCCATACTCAAATTTGGAAATTTCCTTGAAATATACTTGAAACATTCACCATCTTTGTTAAGTGCTTTAACAAATTGTTTCATCAGACCAAGTTTAATGTGAAGAGGGGGTAATATGATACGATCTCGGGGCACCATAGGTACATTTATAACATTTGGCATACCTGGATTCAGTGTTTCCCTATAAGGCCACTGTTTTCTCTTCCAGTGTTCTGACTTAGCTCTGCTGTCCCATAAACATAAAAAAGGGTATTTGGTATAGCCACTTTGTTGACCTAATATGAAATTTACCATCTTAAAATCAACACACATTACCCAGTTATGTTCACTATACTTTATCTTCTTCATGACCAATGCAATTACAGAGTATTCTTCTTTCACTTTGGTTGAATGTGCGATTGGCAAGGAGTGAAATTTATTTCCATTATGCAAAAGGACACACTTCAAGCTGCGTTTTAATGAGTCAATAAATAAACGCCATTCGCTTGAATCATATCCATATAAGCCCATGGCAGTCATCAAACCAGGAATATCTGTGCAGTAGACAAAATCGTCCTCTTCTGCAAAATAATGAAGTAAGCCTTTTTCTCGAGTACGGTAATACGAAACTTTAGTTTCCTCCGTTATGAGATCCGATTCCTTCATCCGGGATGCAAGTAATTCCGAAGATGCTTTTGACAATCCAAGTTCTCTAATTACATCATTTAGCTGGTCTTGATTCCATGGTCTCGGGAAGAAATTTTTGTGCGGGATGAACTCGTCATTTTCAGATATAGTTGGTAGTTCTGAATCTGAACTTCCTGATTAAGAACACATGCTTGAAGTTGAGTGTCCTTGTGAAGATGAAAGCACTTGACAAGAGCTTGGACCCCGATCTTGTCCATCCATAATTTGCTGTGAATGTGTTTACAGGTAGGAAAAAAAGATAAAATCGTAAAAAATTTTAAACCAAGTAAAATGTGTTTGTAAATTGTCTTCGGCAAGTCCTCAAGTACATGTAATGGCCAGGGCAAATTGTAATAACTGGAAAACTGTTTAACTAATTTTAAAGATATGTAGCTTATTGCAAATCTCATTGTGTTTGCACTAAGAATCAGAATCCACTTTTTTGCAAAAGGGGGAATAAATAGCTTTAATTTTGCAAAAACTCAAAATTTTTAAATTTTTTTCCATTCAAACGCTATTTTTCAGATTTGGGGCCTGGGCGCCACGTGAATCATGAATCTGAACATTTTTTTGCCGTTTTCTATTTTTCATGATTTTTTTAAAACAAAAATTTTTGCCATTTTTACGTAAAAAATATATTTTTTTCTTACATTTTTTATTATAACTCCGAAACTGTTGATCCGATTAAAGCAAAAGATATAGACGGATTAAAGGCTATGTAAATCTTAATTTTTCTGATTATATTTGAATAATATCCGATTAGCCGTTTTTGAGTTATCACTAATAATGTGAAATAGCGTCTAAAAAAAATGCAATTTTACAAAAAAAATTTTACTAAAACAATCTATCCATAGAATTTAAAAATTTTACCATTTTTGTACAAAGGTAGTCATGATACATCAAAATTGTAGAGTGGTTTTAAAAGCATATGATTTTTTTTATTTTGTTACGTTGTGTAATCTTTTGTGTAGGTAACTATACAAAAAAGGGGAAAAAGTCGCAACAAAATTAAAAAAGTCTCAAAATTTGGTACGTAATTTTAAAAAGTCTCATAAAAAGTCACAAGCCGACAAAAAAGGGTCAAATTTCGACTTTAGTCGGCGAACGGTAACCCTGGATGACACACAATTTAGATGTTGCAGTTGTTGTTGCAACAACTTTAAGAAAAAATTGCACAAATACCTTAAAGTCCCGTTAGTTTTCTTTAAAGCTTACATACATAGAATGATACTTTATGATAAAATGATAAAAATAATTTTATTTACAACAATTTTCTTTTGCCATATTTTACTTCTCTTTTCCTTATGATTTTCTCCCTGCTGGATTGTTGTCCAAATGAAATATTTCATTATATTAATGTAATAATTGTTATATTAACGATAAATTTTCATGCAAGTTTTTTGCACTTTTTTTTCTTAAAAATGTCCCGTTATATCTTGTTTTGGAAATTTTAGGTAAAATAATGACAAGTTAGGTACGTAACATAGATGGCGTATTCATTATATTTATGACATTTACATCATATTTCATTTATTGGATCCTTATTCTCATTAAGTTTTATGAAACTTATGAAGATGTAATGAAAACTTACGTTGGAGTTACAATTATTACATTACATTTACGAATGTGTAGATGTGAGATAACTTACTTAAAGTATTAGTGTATTTTCTTTGTATTTAGAATATCTGTATGAAAAGTTACATAATTATAATGCAATTTTGTCATTAAAGTTTCATCGTAGTTACGAAATTTCAAGAACAATTGCATACAAAGTTAACGTAAAATGACAACAAGAATGACATTTGTCATATTATTAATGTAAATTGTACGTTACAAAAATCTCGTAAATTAAACAATAAAATGAATACAAAGTTTATAAAATCGATTTCTTTAATAAAAAATTTTAATTTTAATTTATAATTTGTACATATGTACATACATGTCATTTCTGTAATTTCTACAATTCAATACTTATTTAAAAAAAGGTACTTTAAATAAATAGATTTAAATAATTGTTGGCCAAAAAGGTAATTATAATCACCTTAAATCATGCTTAAAAGTCTCTCATTGCCCGTAGCCCCAATTTATTTATTTTATTATTATTATTTATTAATAGATTATAAAAAAAATTTTTTATTCGAAGGTTTACTTCTAGTTGAACATAATAATTTGAAATTTATTTTTGTATACTTCTGTTATATGTTCTACATAGTTTTCCGTTGGAAAACATAAATGTAAAATCATATAGAAATATACAAAGAGACACTAGCAAAATGTAATGCATTTTCTGGCCTGCTAAAGAAGTATACAAAAATAAATTTCAAATTATTATGTTCAACTAGAAGTAAACCTTCGAATAAAAATTTTTTTTTAAAAAAATTTTTACAATTAGTACTCGCAAGAGGAAAAATTCTCATTCAGTAAATTTAAAAAGTTGAATATAAGAAGTTTGAAAATAAAAAATAGTAGACACAAAGAATGCTGACGAAGGCT